>JAOXYF010000009.1:15605862-15648593 GCA_028565775.1 Sternarchorhynchus goeldii
GCATTATCCTGTCCTCTCTTGCATTTGTCTTTCGTGGGCGACCAGCCTTCTTGGGGGACTTGAATGAGTTTGTGATGATATAACATATAATCACATCACTGTGGGATTACTGGACGGGTTGGAGAGTTATAGTCCACGCGGGCGTCATTTTGATTTTTTTTAATCTTTCTGGGGGTTATTTATTATAGGGTTGCAAATTTGTTTATCGTCAGTTATGTATTTGTTTTGGTTTTATCTTGCAAGACGCAATCTTTAAATTTGATAAAACAGTAAATAATAATAAGTTTTATTTTATCCTTTGTGTCTGGTGTAGTTCTTTTAGAAGTACTGTCATTGCTAACGCATCGAACCCATAGCCCCGTCCCCTAGGTATTAATCGTTTTAATTGAGCGGTCAGGGAAAGGGGTGCTACATACATATTGCACTTTCTGCTCATTTGCACTACTGGTTAGATACTAAACTGCATTTCGTTGTCCAGTACCTGTACTATGGCAATGACAATAAAGTTGAATCTAATCTAATCTAATCTGACACTTAGCATTGTGCTTGGTGATGAAGGGCTTGCATCATGCAATGGAAACCCATGCCACAAAGTTCCTGATGGACTTGTAATGGTTGTAATGGTGGCACCCTATTACAGTACCATGCTCAAATTCAGTCAACGCTTTATAATGCCTCTACAGCCTTGGTTCCAGGTGTCTGGTGTGTCAGGTCCGGCGGTACCTCAGCCAGCCTCTAGGTGTCTCACTCCCCAGCTTTCTGTTCATGGAAATTTCCACTTTCACCTGTTCCCCATTTCTGTCGTTAGCACCCCTATATTAGGTTCCCTGCTCCATGTCCATGTTGTGAAGTATTGCCAACGTAGTTGTGTACCGAGTGGTTTCTTGTATTGGTTTTGCTGGTTTGTCTTTTGCCTTGCCCTCTCGTACCTCTGCCTACTCCTGTTGCCTTCTCTGGTTTGTTGACTCCCTGCCTGTTTTTTGGATGCCGTCTTTGCCTTGCCCCTTTTTGTACGTTTGCTCTCTCTCACCTGGTTACTGATTCTGCTTTCATTGTATGACTCTGCTCTTTGCCTGCCACTATTAAACTTTCTTTATTGAAATTATCCTGCATATGGATCCCTCTCTGCCTCCCATCATGGGATCGTTACAGAATACTTCGCCACCTATGGATCCAGCAGGTATGTCTATGTGGCAGAGCACCATGGCTTCTCAAGGCCATGAACAACTCCTCCAACTGCTCAGGACAGCTGTCGAAGGACTAAACCTCTCTCTACAAGGTACGACACCCTATGGGGACCCAGAGACTACAAGGGTTGCCAGTAGGCCTGTGCCGGTGGTGGGTTCCTCTGTGGAAACCTCTATATTCATTCCCTCACTTCTACACCCACCACAGGAATATGATGGTGAGGACTCAGTGGAGGGATACATGCTGCAGTGTCGTTTGTATCACTAATATCTTCAGGTACCGGCACCACCTGAGCTCGACTTGGTGAGGTTCTTTATGCAATCCCTTGTGGGAAAGGCCTTAGAGTGGGCTACCATAGCCCTCAAGCAACACCCTGTAGACATGCAGACTGTGGAGGAGTTCTATCACCTGTTGAGGGCAAGGTTCTCCACTCGGGGGTGTGACTTGTCCCCTGGCTCCTGTAGGAAGCCCGCCATGGAAATTTTTTGGGGGCTGGGCCCAGGATCAGGGCAGGCTGTCATGGCCCATCTGTCCTCCCCAATCCCAAGGGTAGGAAGGTGGACCTTTCTCACTTCTGCCTGCAACATTAAGGACACGGCCACTGCAGAACCTACCATGAAAACTGTCACTGCTGCAAACCCAGCCTGCAGCAGCCACCCCTCTGGGACAGCCGGACCTGATGGGTGACGTAGCCTGTCTTCCGGCCCACGACAACGCAGCAGAGGCCAATGCCATGGGCGCCGTCGCTCCGGTCTCCGACGCAGAGGACGTCGCTCCTGAAGACAACGCAGAGACCGTCGTCTGGTCTCCACCCTCAGACAATGTGGTTGTCGCTCCCGACGACGTGGAGGTCGTCGCCTGTTCCCTGGTCTCCAACGACGCGGAGGTTGTCGCCCATGACGCCCACGCTGTCGCCTGTTCTCCGGCTCTTGCCGCAGAGGCCGCCGCCACTGCCCACGACGACGCAGAGGCCGCCGCCCGCTCCCTGGCACTCGACGCCAAGGTCGTCACTGAGGACGCCGCTCCTGATGTCGACACCGTCGCCCACGACGCCGAAGCCGCCGTTCCCGCTGCCGCCGAGGCTGCCGCCTGTTCTCCAGTCTCCAATGCTGAGGTGGATGACCCCAAGGTCGAGGCCACCGCACAGTCGTGCTTTATGCGTGAGGTCGCCCCCCCGGACCTCTTCGGACGCCTGTGCCAGAGGCCGCTCCCCGCGATCCGCCCTGGACTTCTCAGGCTGTGCCCTGTTGTCCTTTTCGGCCCCCCGCGCCTGAGACAGCTCCCTGCGGCCTTCCTGGTGCATCGTTGGGCGCGCCCGTGTGGCATGTTGCTGGCCCTCACACACACGGAACTGTTAGAGTATTGTACTCCTTGCCCATGTTGCCATCTGCATTGCCTGGTTTTGTTTCGGTCCCTGTTTGTGTTGCCATTTCCATGCCTGTACCTACCTGGACTCCTGTTTCTGGTTGTTTTGTCGTTCATGTCCCATTGTCTGTTTTTGTTTTGGTTCCGATTCATGTGTCTGTACATTCGATTCTGTCCCGTTCTGTTTCTGCTCCTGCTGTGTCCTCTGATCCTGTTTCTTGTTCCTAGCCCGACCTTGCGTGTCCCAGAGCTCCCTTCTGCCACGTTTGCCGTCCCTCATCCTGTGTCCTGTTTCTGCCCCTTCTGTCTCCTTGTTTTGTTCCCGGTCCCGTCCCCACCCTTGCCCCTGGGTTGTCCTCTTGTGGGTTCTGCACATCCGGAGCCGCTCGTTTGGGGGGGCGGGGGGTTGTCAGGTGTGTCAGGTCCAGCGGTACCTCAGCCAGCCTCTAGGTGTCTCACTCCCCAGCTTTCTGTTCATGGAAATTTCCACTTTCACCTGTTCCCCATTTCTGTCGTTAGCACCCCTATATTAGGTTCCCTGCTCCATGTCCATGTTGTGAAGTATTGCCAACGTAGTTGTGTACCGAGTGGTTTCTTGTATTGGTTTTGCTGGTTTGTCTTTTGCCTTGCCCTCTCGTACCTCTGCCTACTCCTGTTGCCTTCTCTGGTTTGTTGACTCCCTGCCTGTTTTTTGGATGCCGTCTTTGCCTTGCCCCTTTTTGTACGTTTGCTCTCTCTCTCACCTGGTTACTGATTCTGCTTTCATTGTATGACTCCGCTCTTTGCCTGCCACTTATTAAACTTTTATTTCATCGAAATTATCCTGAGTATGGATCCCTCTCTGCCTCCCATCATGGGATCGTTACACCAGGTTCCCCTCCATGCCTCAACAGCCTTACACCCCATACAATTTGCAACTGCTACCAGCAGCCCTGGCTTCATCCCATTCCAACCTTTCTTCAAGTCCTTCCCCTCTTCAGCCAACATTCACTATTCCCCTGGACCATCCCATCCTATTTTGTTAACATCCTATTGTCACTGCTGCCAAGTTTGAATTGAATTCAGTTCTTGCTGGTTTAAGCTTTTCTCTCCTGCCCTCATGCCAGTACCTACTGTTGGAAACATCCATTCCATTCTGGACAGATACTCAAGGTGCAATGATTTTTGTCTTGGAAAATCCTTGGGTCTCAATTCTACACGCTCCTTCTGCCCTATGCTGTAACATTTTCTGTTATTGCCTGACAGAAAAGTCAGTATTCTTTTTTTTTTTTTTTTTTTTTTTTTTTTTTTTTTTTTTTTTTTTTCCCCCCCTCCCTTTCTCAATGTACCAAGTTATGTTGCCATAGTCATGTAAATACAAGAACATACTGTCACGATGTGAATCTAGCTGCCAAAGGCCTATGTAACGTATAGCTCCTTCTTCCTCTCAATTTGTGGCATGCATTTAGCTATTGCTTTGCCTTATAGTGCAAATAGTCCAAGACTTTTGAGACTCTGGCAAAAATTCTACAGGATACCATTACCTACACTTCTGCCTATGACATCTCCTTGCCTTTGGCATTCCTGTCATCGGGGATACTTGATGGCTTTTAAGAATTGCTTTTTCAGCAGATCACTGAGCCATTATCAACTTTCCTTACTGCTATTCACTCTCCTTGATGCACCAGGCTCCCACTTCTGTCTCTCCTGAGCCATCTCATGTCACCATGTAGCTATCTGGTTGACCCATGCCTCATGGAACATTTTTTTTTTTTTTTTTTATTTTATTGTGCTTTGGCACTAGCATTACATTACATCAAGAGACTGTCAGATCCAAAGACTCTGGAACTTCTCAGATGTCATGTTCATCAGTTTTCAGAACTCAGCATTACTGTTGCTGCTGGATTTGACATTCAAATACTACAGCAATGAAATACTTTAGTAACGTATACATACACGACACCTTAATAAAAATCAGCAACTTGCAGCTAACTCCATAAGGAGAATCTGCCCAGAAGTTTTTTTTCTACAGTTGACTCTTTACAGCCCAGTTACAAGTTTTCAGACCTTGCCACCTCCTACTAACAGTCCTTTAAAAAATGGACCTATAGTGTAAAGCAGAAGCCTTCCAGAGGTCTGTTTCTGCAGCTATGCACTTATTCCTTAAACCCAGCTGATTCATTAAAGTCATGATCGGCACTCATAAACAAAAACATTCAGTACTTTAGTCCAACATTCATAGTACCTTCATTCAACTTGATCAAACAGCCACAATAATAGCTTTTGGTGGGAAAAGGTACTCAATTCTAAGGAGTTAAAATGTATAGTTATTCTTTACATGCAATTTATTCATTTTATATTGTAATTAAATGTCAGTCTTCAAACATTCTAATACTAAGACAAATATTTATATTATAAAAAAGTAGCCAGTCATTGAGAACTACCATGAATCAGTTTGCTAATTAAAGTTTAATTCACAATTTAACTTTGAATATTATGCAAGTTATCAAACTAAAGAGTTCAACAAACATATTTCTTATCAAGAAATAAGGTGCTAAAAAACATGAAATTGCAATGTCATAAAGAGCCCGGCATCAGTTAGCTTCTGGCAAATTGTTCTGTTTTCTCTGCCTTGCTCCACGCCTGTAAAGTACCTGGAATCAGCTGCTAAAAATAGCTGGTGGTGTTAAAAATTATCTTTTTGCAGAATCAAATAATTTAAAAAAAAATGTTTTCTTGTTTTAAATAAAAATCTTTACACTTCTTGTGTAAACATATTCATTTTTCTAATCGCAGATGCATAGCAAATTTATTCATGTAGTGAATGTACACGTAGTTTTTGATACATATTTACAGAACATCTGTAATCTGATGCCCTGCATTTTTGTGTTTTCTCCACTGACCCCTCCTTATATGGATGAGGTTGCAACAGTGAGTTGTATCTGGTGTGTTAGGATAAAGACAGCACAATGTGTGGTGCATCAGGTCCCCCAGATTGGAACTGTTGTGATTATTTTGGGGTTTTATTACCAGCATTTAGCCAAAGTTCATTTTAGAACAATTCATTTTTAATGTTAGACAAACAATTTGAGTTTGTTTGACAGTGGCAAAGTTTATTAGGTTTAGGTTTTTATTAAAACTATAAGCATAGATCAAAGGCAATTGGCTCTCTTCAAAGAGAAGCTTTATTGATTAGAAAAAAAACGATACACATTTTACACATGGATTTGCTCTCATAACTGCTGCAGGTCCCTGTGGAGAAGCCACATCCATACCAAGAGAAACACAAGCTACAACAGGTTGTAGTTATTTTATAATAATAAGGGCAACTTTTATCCACACTTAACGCTGCCACAGCATAAATTGATATGAACAAATCCAGAAAAATGTCATTTGTCAATGAAAGAAAGATTTGTAATTTGCATCTGTTCTTACATTTTATTGTTCTGAAAGTTTTCATGTATTATTTGGGGATCTGGTAAAGTCATAAGATGTGAAACAGCCAATGTACTGTCTAACTCAGAGAATTCACAGATAAAAATATCAGGCTATTAGTCACTTAAATTTAGCATCTAATTACACAGGAACCCATGTAACAAGGAATGGAAATGGAAAATTATTCCTTGGATAATTTTAAAAATCCTGTATTTGTTTGACATTTGACAGTACACTAATATAGCACGTGTGAACAACTTTGAATGAACAAGCCTAGGATTTAAAAGGATGACTCAGTAACATTGCATTTTTCTAAATAACTTTAAAAAAGCGAAAATCGTACACCATTTCAGTATTGTGCATCACATCATCCTCCAAACTGAGCACTCAAGGCAAAGACACAGTCAGCATTGTTTTTAATGTTTCCAAAATATTCACACCAGAGTTTTTACAGTACTACAGAGTTTAAAGATGGACAGGATCTTTGTGGAGTCATTCCTGTTCCCATGGGCTCCCAAAGGTTCAGTGGTGGCCCCAGACACAGCCACAGGGATCCCCGCAGGCTCTCTTCCGGTCCCAAAGAGAACGCAGCTCTGCAGCAGTGTGCTGAGGTGAAGACAGCATGTCCATATAGCACTCTTTCTCACACAGCCAGCCTGCATCCTGTTCACACAGAACACAAAGGAAGAGGTTAGAACTGACAGGACAAGAGGGAACTGAATACGTATTCACTTTGTTAGATAAATCTACTATACAGCTGTAGACAACAGTTTGCCAAAACAGTTTGCCACTTGTAATAAAGGTAGCACCAATATTGTATGCTCAGGTCAGCTGCACCACTTTATGGTCTTATTTTTGAGTGGTACTGATTTTGACAAAAGATGTTAGTTTGTAATTCATTTGTAAATATTGTTATGTAAAACACTTGTCAATACAGCATGAACTTGCATGCACTTTCTACAAATCCTTGACCTTCTTTAAGAAATGTTACCTGCCATATTCCTACTTTATTCTTTATTCCAACATTAAAAGTTTACACATGGTCATCCCTAATAAAGATGTGTTGAGAGCTTTAACACATTTTCTCAGTGCAAAAATTGAAAGCCACCCTCCCACAGATATTTTCTTAAGACTGCTTCAGTTTTCAGTCCAAGTACCACTCACGAATAAGGAGTTATTATTGGTACCATCACTACCATTTTGACTGCTTTTAGTGAAGTACATACGGTTTCCAGAAGTACATTTCAGAGTTCCTTCTTCAGCTGTCTAAGCAAAGTGCTTCTGAAGTTCTAGGAAGATGAGCCAGTTTATATTACAAAAAGTATGTGCTTAAAATATAATTCATTCCATGGGGGTCTAATGAATTTACTTTTTTTCCCCTAACTTCACTGCTGCCAAACTGGCAATGCAAACAGATATATAATTAATAAAATGTTCCTTAGCATTAAAATGCCTGGCCACTGGTAACGACGCATCCTTCATTCTGATGGTTGAAAAGTATTCAACAAAATTATCAGCAATCCTTCTCTTTGTTTCCCCAGTGTAAAGCTGATTACATCTCTTGTATGTAATGTAGTAGACAACTCTCACAGTAATACACAAGGACTGGGTTAGAACACCTGATCCTTTTGTGCCAGTTATTTTAGTTGCTGTTAATAAATGTACATGTAGCACATCTAGAGCAGTTGCAGGCTACAATACTACAGTTATTATATGAATATTCATTTATCTCTCTTGACAAGAATATCTTTGGTTGTTGTCTGTAGGTGATTAGTGGAAGATGCTTTAAAAAGGATATGGTCCCAGCATCTTGTTTGTTGAATATTAGCCTTGTTTTATTTGTAGGTTGATGGGTCAGAGCCAAAAGAATTCTTCTTGTCTCAACAGTAGGTCAGTGTGCCCATTCTCTGAGTAGATAAAACATCAGCAAAAGCATCTTGTATGACTTCCTTAGGAAAATCACTGTTATAAAAATATTCACATTCCCATACTGTTCTGGAGGAAGTCTTGATAAGAGTTTTTGCAGACCTAAGCATTTTGTTCTGCAAATAGGAGGAGAGTAAAAATTTCTGGACTTCCAAAAAGGTTATTGGAAAGAATGAAATTATATTCCATGTATAATCCATAGCTGGGTAAATCCATACAGTTGGAGCTCTTCAAATGTATATGAAGCTGCACCAACAAGATCATCAGTGCATCTGATGAGTGCATTTGTACTAAGAGTACAAAATATTGTTCAAAAATATTTCTCAACAAATGCAAAAAAGATGGTCCCATTTTAGTACCCCTAGTAACTCTTATTTGTGAGTAGTAATTGGAGGCAAAGATGAAGCAATTTACAGTTAGCAAATTCCAGCAGTTAAGAGAATATCTGCGGAAAGGTTCTTCTCAGGTCTTGTTTGACGTGATCACTTGTTTGACCTGATATTTGTGAGGTCCCACTGCAGCCATCCATATTCCCATGCTTACATCTTCCCCCTATAAAACATATACACACTTAAAGAGCAGTACATGTAAACAGATGTCAGTTTTGTTATTTGACAGGCTTCTAAATAGATACTAAATTAAGCCAGCAAATGAATTAGCATTTTGGTTGACAGGCATCCATCACCAATATTTTGTGGTTGTTAATACTATATACCTGATAAGCAAGTTACAGGTACATCCCATGACACATTTTTAAATGTTAAAAACCAAGAGCACCTGGTAAGCTTTCAGCTTCTCCGCATTGTCAGCCAGCCATTCCACCAATTCCCTGGACACCACGTAGCCAGAGCCACAAGCGAAGGCAGGGTACACAGGGCTGGTGTATTCCAGCTCCTGCCACTTCCCTGTTCGGTCCACTGCCCAGCTCTGCCTGAAGCTGAGGAAGCACACATTGCTTATTAACATGGGAGGATGACGAGTACACTGATGAATAATGCATGTACAGAAAAGGGGGCAGGACAACAAACCTTTATCTTAATGACATATGCTTAATGTCAAACAGCATTTTGTATTTATTAAAGCATTTTTATTAAGCATTAAAGTAAATTCTTTTGATTTCCATGTGAAAATAATTTTGTGAAAAAAAGTGACCACCTACATTAACCTTTGCCAGGAGTTCAGAAAGAATTCTCTCCGACAGCCCCACACTGTACTCACTTTCCCCACCAGAGGTTGCTCTGTGTCAGATCTTTGTGGTCAATCTTCATTAATACAGCATCCACATCAATATAGCAATCGTCATCTGTCTTCAGGAGCAGACTGAAGTCAGCACTGCTCATGGCCCTACCAGTGGGGAGAAATTGATTAAAAACATTCAGCTTTCTGAGCTTCTCTTTCAGCCAAAGTCACTGAAGGTTTGCAGGGTGATTGCCAGCAGTGACTTCAGGGTAGTGACAGATATGCATAACTTACCATTTATAAAACTGCAGCAATTTCAAAGGCACCGTCCTGTAAGTGTCCACCACATCCACGAACACCATGTCTCCGTACCTACGGCTCTCGTCCTGAAGGGCTTCATCTTCCTCCCTCAACCTTGCCACATGAGCTTCCTGTCTGCTTGCACGCCCGTGTAGCAGCTCCTCCAGCACCTCCACATCTGGGGAGGAGAGCGAAAGAGAGAACTACATAACAGTGAACGATGCCTGCAGCGGACATGGGTAGAGGTGGGCCAAGGACATGTATGAAATTTGCAGGAAGAGTTAGCAAAGGACAGAGATATATATGTAATTGCATGAACTGCTCCATGTTCCTCATGTGGCGTAAAAGCCAACAATTACTGATATGAGGTGAATATCATGGGTCAAAAACCTTCGAATGCTGTTTAAAAATTAATTCAGTGTAGATCCAAATACCACAAGGCTGAATTTCAGAACAACTACTACATAATTTAGATGGACCAACCATAAACTGAGAAAGTGAATCCTCCAGCTAGGCCAGGAAATCCAACTGCACTTCTGTGCGGCAAGGTGCCCTCTTCTATCTGCAACACAGGATGGATGCTTTCCTCTTGTCTTTCTTAACAGCTTGGCAATATTAATTTACAGACATATACTAATTAAACACATAGAAATGACACTGAAGAAAAGCATCTGAAAATCAATTGTAGATCCAAAGCACCAAAATCCAATTAAAAAACCAGAGCTATGCTTACAGATCCCAACTTCAGCACACCTCCACCATTATTGAGCTGGACCTTGGACACATCAAGAGTCAATAGTCCTGCCAAATTCTCACTCTCCCACAGCAGAGTCCCCTCAAAGCCCTGCAGACAAGGAGGATCATGGAGAATGGGCACTACAAAGAACAACTGACATTTGGTCTGTGTCAAAAGGATAAAAGCACCCATGAACATAATCACAGCCCAGCAATCCATCAGTAAGGAAGCTTGCAAGTCAAATGTTTAAGGAAAATGGCACATATCTGTGATTACTGTATGTGAAGCAGTTGCATCATACAGCACATAAAGAAAAAGACGCTACTGATTATAATGATAAAAAAAATAAATAAAAAAAAAATCACACTTTCCACTCAACATATGCATATTATACTAAGATTGCTATATTTAGAATCACTGTGATGTAGCATGGACTCAATATCACTCAATGGACACAATAAACAGTAGCGTGGGCCTTTAAACCTGTTCATTCTATACTGGAACAGGAATGTTCCAAAATTTACAATTTTTTTAAATATCAACTTGACATTTCACTGGCAAGAAAATCGAGAATACAAATGAGTGGAACACAGTCCATAAACAGTGCTTTTTAAAATGTTATACTGTTCTTTGTAAAAGCCCCCCACCTTAGGCAATACAAACTGCTCCACAGCTTTATACCACATCCCCTCCACATAGGTCCCTGGGCTTAGTGCTGTGAAGCAAGTAGTCACAACAGGCTCCTGAAAAGAAAGACTCAGACAGACATACACACAAACATCCACCTAAATTCAGTAAAATGAAAAGAACAGCAGCATTGAATACACTGGCAGCGTTTCAATGGGAGAAGTTCTGCAAATAATCTTTGATGCTTAAAATGCTTATACGGGATGGGTTTCAAACTCTTGATTCTTACAAAATGCAATACATTTTCCAATGCCTATTCCATGTCTGCACACCATAAGGGCAGCTACATCACACCACAGCTACATCATCCTCAAAGTCTGTAACAGTTAAACATTAAGGACATTAGAATCAATCTTTTTACAGTGCTGACAAAACATTTATCTCAGCATTCTGTCAAGAATGAGAGGAATTTCTGCAGTTGAGCCCTTCTCCAACCATCCTAATGTATTTGTTGATTTTGTAAACAAGCACACTATAAAGAGTGCAGCACTGATCAACTGCATTACT
The DNA here is from genome assembly GCA_028565775.1 of Sternarchorhynchus goeldii. Lineage (NCBI taxonomy): Eukaryota > Metazoa > Chordata > Actinopteri > Gymnotiformes > Apteronotidae > Sternarchorhynchus > Sternarchorhynchus goeldii. The sequence continues at coordinate 15,617,165 of JAOXYF010000009.1, forward strand.
ATTAAAGCCAAGCACCATCAACTGCCATGACAATATTGCTTCTCCACATCTTGAATGATTAAAGGATTCCTGTAAGAGTTGTTCCAGACACTCATCTTACTGTATTCTTGTCAGCAGTGTATTTTCATACCTTTGCTACCTTTACACAAGTTCATATTTTGCTCACCTCCTGATCCACCTGGAAGAGCTTCACTGTGACATTGCCCTTAAAAGCCTGCTGTGAGCCGCTGGCAAAGACACCAAGCTGTGTGATCACCACCGAGTGGAGGACCTTGAAGTCCACACTTATGGCTGAAACATCAGACGGCACCAAGACTGAGGAGTTGGGCACACTGAGGATGGCCACGTCCTGCCCAGCAACTATTAGAATGAAAGAAGGTTCCAGTCATTCTGTCCTTAATATAATAAACAACTGACAATATTTGAAAATTGAAAAAGAAAATGTAAGACAGAATGTAAGACCCAAGAGTTTGGGTATGAATGCAAAAAAGATACAGTGAAGCCCAAAATTATTCATACTCCTGGCAAATTTTGACTTAGTCAACCAGCAAGTTGTTTTTTGACTGGAAATGACACAGGTGTCTCCCAGAAGATAATAAGATGATGTACAAAAGGCATCATTGTGGGGGAAAAAAACATTTTCTTAGCTTTTATTTACATTTGATCAAAAAGTGGCATGTCCAAAATTATTCATACCCTTTCCATTTTCCCACAGAAAGTGACAGTTTGCAAAGTTCTATACCATTCCAAATAGGCCAAGCTGTTATAAAGCATCCTAATTACCATGATTCATTGGGTGTTTTAATCAACTCAACAGGTGAAAAATAGCAGCTCATTGCAGTTGGTTTGTAGACAGTCATAGCAAAGACAAAAGAGCTCACTAAGGACCTGCAGCTGCGCATTGTGGCTGCTCACAAATCAGAAAAGGCCATATAAGGCCATATCTAAATGTGTTCAAGTTCCAGTGGCTACAGTGCAAAGTATTATTAAAAAAATACAAGACATTCCACACTGTGGAAAATCTGAGGAGGTGGTCGGAAGCCAAAAGTGGCACCTGTGTTGGCCAGGAGAATAGTGAGAGTGGTGAAAAAGAATCTTAGGATCATCACCAAGGCCATCCTGGTGAACCTGGGCTCTGCTGGTGGAAATGTCTCAAGGCAGACAGTCCAACGGACACTGCACACTGCTGGGTTCCATGGATGCAGACCTAAGAGGATGCCACTTCTCCAGAAAAGGCACACAATAGCCTGCTTGGCCTTTGCAAATGCTCATCTGGACCAAAAAAGATTTCTGGGCTTCTGTTTAATGGGCAGATGATACTAAAATTTAATTGTTTGGTCACAATGATGTGTCCTTCATTTGGGGTAAAAAAATGAGAAGCCGTAAGAACACCATCCCCACTGTCAAACATGGTGGTGGGAACCTAATAATCTAGGTGTTTTTCAGCCAATGTACCAGGAAACCTAATCACAGTAAACAGAACCATGAAAAAAGAGCAATACATCAAGACTCTCAACAACAAAAGTGGTGAAGAAATGGTTAGCAGACAAAAACTTTAACATTTTGCAGTAGCCCAGCCAGAATCCTGACTTGAACCCAATTGAGAATCTGTAGAAGGAGCTAAATATCAGGGTGACGGCAAGGAGACCCTCCAACCTGAAAGAGTTGGAGCTCATCGCAAAAGTCGAATGGGCAAAAATACCAGTGGAGACATGCAAAAAGCTGTTCTGCAATTTTAGGAAAGCATCTGATTACTGTAATAGCCAGTAAAGGCTTTTCTATTGATTATTGAGAAGGGTAGGAATAATTTGACATGCCACTTTTTTCAAAATGTAAATAAAAGAAAAGAAAAAAAATGTAACACACACCCCCCACAATGATGCCTCTTGTACATCGTCTTATCTTCTGGGAGACACCTGTCATTTTCTGTTTAAAAAAACAAAACAAACAACAACAACAACAAAAAGCTTGCTGGTTGAATAAAAGCAAGTCAAAATTTGCAAGGGGTATGAATAATTTCAGGCTCCACTATAGATGAAGAACTCTAGCAAAGAGGAAACTATGCAGCAGATGGAAGCACTTTAACACACTGAATCTAGTCTCAGATTCAAGCTACATCTGAGGCCAGGGCTGTCTTAATTGAAATGGGGTAGGGGGAAGAAATATTAATTAGATGCATGTGTCTGTTAAAAGAGATATCATGCTCATTTCAGTACTTCAACACCAGTCTCACACATTCCTGAGACAAAAGCTAATTAAAGAACACAGCACAGAGAAATAAATCCAAGCAGATGGGTTTTCTTAGCCCATGCCTGGAGTGACAGCGATCAAGAAAGACACTTTTCACAAGACCTCAGAATGAAAGTGTCGCATATGGACCTCTGCGATCACAAATGTGTAAAATAGAGAGAGAATAGAAAAACCAAGGTATGGCACAAAATGAAATGTGCAAAAACTAATTAAGCACCTCAGATGTACACTGCAGCTTAAACCCAGTATAAAGGTGGACAGTGTTTTAATGCAACTTTGAACAGGGTCACTCTCAGCCTCTAAAGTTACATCTTCATTTCAGCAAGAGGTCCACTTGATTCATAGCTATTAACACAAGACAAAGAGGGCACTGAACTACAGAATGGGTAAAAAAAAAAGTGGCTGGGAACTTTTAGTAGTGTCATTTTGTTGGCCTGTTTATGATGTGGTGTGCTTTACCTGGCTCTGTCAGGTTTAGCAGCGCACAAGAATATGGGTCTTCCCGATCTTCTTCAGGATAGGCACAGCCATACTTGCCAATGATAAATTTTACCAACACCCTTTAAGGCAAGATATTATACTAAGCCTCTGAAAAACACATTGTCACTCAAGCTTATAACATTATTATGGATAAAAAGTAGGACATACAGACCGATTCATAAACTTGGGGTGATCCCTGATGTATCCGAGCCATGTGTCCCTTATAGCTTTCCGCAAATCATGGTGATGCCTAGCAGACAACACTCCGACCAGAACTTCATGTATTGGGTTCTGGCTCCCTGTTGGTTACACATTTACATTACATTTAAGAGGGATTACAAAAGTGCTTCCACACTGATCTGTTTAGTCAGGTAAATACTGCTGTATAGTCTAGGATTGCCTCAAAGTCATGTCCGCATGCTCACAACTGTTTCAGTTTGACTAAAAATCTGACAGTGATGTATTTGTTGATACTTGTTATGCACATTATTGTGAGCACCTGATACTTGTTATACATATTATTGTAAGCATTAACAGTAATACTGTGTGGTTTTGCTGGACCTGTCGAAATCCATCAAGAAGTTAAATAAAGGCACAATGCAGATTCATTTTCTCGCTGTTTCTTTTTAACTTAGCTAATTAAGTTAGGCTAAACATTGAACATATCTACATTTGAACATTTTTCTACTTAAACAATGAGTGCTATTTCGCATTTTCAACCTCCAAGAAACGCCGCCTAGTATAAAACGGTCCTAGATAGATTGTGTTCTTTTAACATAAATAAATGGATAGCCAAGTATATTTATATAAATCTGTTTATATAAATAACGACGCTTAAACAGAAAAGTCTACACGCAACTGTTTAATGACTAACGCTGTTGGAAGAAACTGATAGCGACCATACCTGCAGATTTGAAATCCAAGAAGAAAGGAGTTTTGTCCCTCACCCACCACAAATGCACCACGACCGCGATGACACACGGAAATAGTAACAGAGCTAAACTTCGCATGGACATACGACTTAATAGAGACGAACACACTCAATAGGTAGGGTACAGAGTATAAATGGAGAGGACGTCTTGCATTGCTGATCGCCGAGATCCAACTTCTGTGCAATTCATTTCGTGTGTTCACTTCATGTATGACTGCTACTGCGTACTGAGCTGATGACGGCTTTTATCAACCAATAGAAAGGTAGCAGCAGACACTATGCGCTTTCTGGGATATGTAGTTTGTTTAGTGTAGACTTTAAGTATACTTTTCAGAGGAGGATAACTTCATCGGTAGGCTGTTATCGGCAAGCTTTTAAATGCACTGTCAAGTATCCAAACAAAAGTAAACAAAATTGTACAACTATGACCAGGTCAGTCACAAACAACAACAACAAAGATTTGTTGCCTGTATCCTATGTAAGAGTGTAGCCTAGTACAGACAATGTTGCAGGGAACGTCAAAAAACAAACAACTAAAACTAATACAGATTAGACCACTTTATACAAAAGATCAAACAAACAAGAAAGGTTAATCTTATTTATCACAAGGTGTCTCCACTGACCACATAAATGCTGCATAGTACTAGGACTCATGGCTCGTACCATGAACTTCACTTGAGAAGGTATCACAGACTTTACTGTACCCAGAGAACATTATCTAAGAGAAGCACAGATTTCATGTTACTTTAAAATAGTCAAAGAAATTGCACGTTTCATGAGAGTTTGTCATAGAGGCTTACTTTACATTGGCTGCAAAGATCACATGCATCTTTGATCTTGTGGTCTTTTAGACTATATTCTAATACCACTTTTGACCTGACCACAAATATATCCATTGGCTTCTTGACTGAGATAATAAAATGGACTCAGACAAATTTGAAATGTTTTTATTAATTTGTACAATTGCACAAATCTACACATCCAAACTTCTAAAAGAGAAAAGTGCAGAAAAGCACCAACAAATCCATATAGTTAATAGGCATTATTTAAATAACAAGTATCTCAAAATTCTAGTATATAGACTAATAGGTCCATGCAAGTTACTCTTATTAAATCATAAACATGTGTTCATAATCATATTAGAAATGAGCTAAGATTCATCCATTGAATTTTGCAAATTGCTCACAAGTTGTCATAGTGGAAATTCCATCTTTATAAGTTGTAAGAAACCCTAATTATCATGTAATACATGTTGTAAAACTTGACAATGTATTTACACCGAGGTCATTAGGGATATAATACAGTGCTTGTGGGAAACGATCCATTGTGCAAAGTAACATCTTGAATTCTTTTATTACTTTGTTCAGCGCAGTCTGTGAGCTGATACTAGACCAGTGTAGTATTTTGTAGTACCTTTGCACCCATTCACCAGATATCAAGCTGCCCAAAAGCTTTTGCAATATTTGAAACATGTTCAAAAAATTAACCTTTAGCTAACATTGACAGTAGTACACTTTAAAGGGGTATAATACAATAAGTTAGCAGAAACACCGCCTTAGGTAATATAAGGTGATGTGCATTAAATAGAATAACACTTTTGTATAAATAAGCAAAGGCTAGACTAAATTTACATTTGACATTGTGCTTTTTTGAATAGGAGAAAAACCTTGTGAAGTAACAGTGTAGAGGACATGCCATTGTCACAGTACTTGGCACTCTTGGGTCTATCTATCCATTCTATGTCACACAGTCCCTTAGGAAGAAGAGACAGATACAACAGGGGAACATGCAGGCCCTCAGTTTGGCATTTCAGTTAAAACTACCATGGAACATGCCCTGTTTGTAAATAAGGCCATTAAGGAATTGTGAAACATCATTTTAACAACAGCATTAACATGACTTCTGGAAAAATAATCAGTCCTTGCTGTAGGCCTGTTTCTGGAAAAATGAGTGAACAGTAATGATCAAGGTCAAGACCAGCGAGGGAGGAGAGGAACCGTATTTTAGCATCAAATGTTGCCCGTAGGGAGTCTCTGAATAACTTCTGGTACTAAGAATGAGTGTCAGGAAAGAAAGTTCTGTCAGAGTTATCAACGAGAATAATACACTGACGCTATCTGGAGTGTGGTTTCAGCTGAACTAGGTGATCTAGTTAGGAGTCCGGGTCATATGCTTCCTGTACGGTGCCTGTGCCTGTAATCCAGATGGGACATCAGCTTGTTCAGTGCCAAATATTACGTCTGTACGATTGTACCCACCATCCAAAGATAACAGATGTGCATAACACATTTGGGACAAACGCCACTCTAGGGAAGTTGCAAAGAATGCTGTGCTATTTTCTGACCAAGCACACCAAATGATATAAAATCACAATAAAATCATTTTTCTGATATTTCTCTCAATATGTTTTCATTTTAAAATTGGCCAGTTCTACTGGTGATTATATAAGGAGAAACCACACTCGTTAATTTCCACTTTGAGATCTGAGAACACCTCTGTGCCATCTGATAAATGGAACTTTACTATCCTGTAAGCATCAGGATATAAAACATTTTCTGCATTATGATTCAGTACTGTTTCAAATATAGGTAGCTTGAATGAAAAGTATTTTGCAGTTCACAAAAAATACCTGTTTGATTTCTGCATATCTTTGATAGTATGAGGGGACAAAGAAAATGTAGTTATTTATAAAAATGTTTTAACTCAACAATCATCTCCCACCCCACCAAACACCCAGTGTGTTTACTTGTTCTGTAATACATATGTGGTGAGCAAGGCTTATTTTCTCTAATTACAAAGCAAGGACAAATCTATTCAACGAGACAAAAGAAGCTCTGACTGGCATGTCACCTGAGTGACTTCCCCAACCCACCCCCACCCGGCATTTAAATTCCCACCCTCTGAAAACCCCCTCCCATTTCAGACCGCAGGGAGGGAACTGACCCAACAACAGATGTGGCTGCTGCCCAAACTCAGGTTAATGCTAGCAGCCAGGGATATGGTGTCCTCCAGATGGACGCTGCATCCTTGCCCTATCTCAGAGGATGGTGCAGAAAAACTTCTTCTCTCTGAACGGGTTCTCTGAAGCTGGCACTGGGACAATAAGCGGGTCCTCTCGTATATGTGCGTCACAATAGGCCATCAGATCTGCTGCTGCTTTGGACACCTGCCACCACAGTGGGGGAGGTCGGTTAGTAGGTGTCAGAACTGCAGTAGTACATGGTTTAAGGCCCTCGGTACAAGGGCATATCTGTAATAACAATTAACACAGTCCTCAGACAATTACACATAAACCTAAACTGACTGGCATACACATACAAATGTACACAAACACATACACATACCATGAACTTCAATCAGTGTCAAAGGAGTACATATGCAACTCCAAAAAAACTTTTCACCTTTCCACCCTCTCAACAGTACACCAAAACTATAAGTATTTTCTTTTACATTGGCCTTCATTTTAAATCCATCAGCTTTATTCACATAGACATAATAGAATAATCAAAAAACATAAAGTATCCATCATTGAGTAATTTAGAATATAGGTTGAAAAGTTCACATAGTGGGTAGAATACCACAACAGGGACAACATGATGCATTTGTCACAAATGAAGCAGTTAACATTATGGTAATCAAAACACTCCTGTATATGATGAAAGATGATTTCATTTAAAGGTCTTTGGGTTGTGAAAGCCCAAGAGTAGCCACACACACAATACACACAGCAGAGGAGTCATAGCAGCAGCACATCACATGTCTGTGAGAATGGATTACATGCATGAATGTAACAGTGCAGTGATGTTCACTTGACCTTTTCTATTTTAATTTCTGTTCTCTGATCAGAAAGATATGTATACAGCACTGGTACTGCCTGGGCTCTCTTGGAACATTCTATTGTGCAAATTAACATGTGCACTGTGTAAACCAATTCTTGCTCTTCTCTCTTTGGAGTAATCTTCTCTCCATTAGAATAATCCACTGCTTTCCTGCATTGTGTTTATGTAAGAAGTGAAAATGACTGTCATAATGTTAGAACTGTATAGTAAAATAAATTATTACATTGAATATGGTGTTACAGTATTTACCAAGTAAGGAGGCACTTATTGCTTGTTACTCTCATAACTTTTATAGGTTTAATAATAAGTTTTATATTCGCTTGAACTGAGAACAAGGCCTTAAGAAAGGGGGGATGCAGTATAGTACAAGCACAAATAACAGACAGAGAGTACAAATAATACATTTTATACAAATAATGTACAAAAACTTGAAAAAATGACAGCTTATCTAGCATAAAATAAATGCTTATCTAGCATTCTTTTCAGCCTGTTTTGTACCGTTTCTCTGCAAAAAACAAGGAGAAATGTCTTTATGTGCTGTTGGCATGCCAACACTGACTCAGATCACAAAAGATTCAATTTAAAGGGATACACATGTATGATCTTCACAATCCGGCAATGTGAATACAGCCTGTAATATTGTCTTCAGCTGCTGTACTATGTTTTTGACATCATTGTTAATTGTTCTTTACATTAATGCACTGAAGTTGACATGGCAGGATGATTGAGAAAATAATCTTTTTTTAAAAAAATCAATTTATGGATATTTGGGAGCTTGATGTAATATTTAGGGTTGTTTGGGAGCTTGATGTAATATTGGTGGCTGGCTGAGCTCATCTGGCAGTAATTTATAATGATGATCTGAGTATCACACAAAAAGCTCAGCATAAATTTGTCACATATGAGGTTCTTTATACTACCATAATATATGTACCCACAAAGACTCAAAAAAAGTATAAAGTCTCCTCAATTAATATTGCTATTTATTATTTACAGACCCCAGGTCCATACTCTGAATTTCTTTGTAAATTGGAAGATCTCAATTATGATCATTTCTGTAGACAAAGCATTAATTGTTGGAGACTTTAATATTCATTTTGATAATCTTGAAGACCCTCTGAGAACAGCGAAGGTGTCCATTCTAGATTCGGTAGGGGTCATTCAGAATGTATTAGGACCTAGTCATTATGGTGGCCACACACTCAATCTTATACTGACATTTGAGTTAAATATAGAAAATATGTCCACAGCTCAGATCTCAGATCATTTCTTCATATTATTTAAAATATGTATTAGCCAAAACAGGTGCATTCTGCCACACTACCGATTAACCCACGTTCACACGAGGTACTGCCAATAATTTTATCAGTAATCTGCTAGAGCTATCAGCCTTGATTGGATCACCGACCGACCCCACACAACTTGATATGGTGGCTGATTGCTTAGAAACATCATTCCACTGTACCTTAGATAACATAGCTCCACTTCAAAGAAAAATAATTAAAGAGAAAAAAAATAGCACCTTGGTACAATGATCATACACACACCTTAAAACAGACCACTCGAAAATTAGAATGTGGTGGCAAACTAAATTGGTTGTATTCCAGTTAGCCTTGAAGGAGAGCCTCCTGAGCTATAGAAAAGCACTTAGCCCTGCTAGAGCACATTATCTCTCCATGCTAATAAAAGATAATAAAAACAATCCTAGATTTAATACTGTAGCGAATATAACTAGGAGTAGGACAACCACAGAAGCATGCACACTATCAACATAGTATAGTAGTGGCGACTTCATGATTTTCTTCAACAATAAAGTTGAAAACATCAGGCAGAAAATTTTTACGATTAAATTAAAGCCTGATGATGTTCTAGGCAATCATGTCGATGTCAGTTTAGCCATTTCAGTTGAGCGATTAGGTTTTATTTCCTCTAAATCAGACCAAGCTTATTTCCTCATCCAAATCATCAATCACCTTACCTAAACCATTTTTTATACAGGTACTTTTAACAGTAATTGAACCTCTTCTAAAAAGGATCAGATCTTCTCTTAGCACCAGATAAATCATCTAAATCATTCAAATTAGCAATTTAGCAATATCAAACCCATGATTAAAAAACTTGATCTTGATCCCTGTCAGCCATCCAACTATAGACCAATATTAAACATTCCCTTTATCTCCAAGATCCTAGGAAGAGTTGTAGCACAACAGCTATGTTCTTACCTACACAGAAATAACATTTATGAAATCTATCAGTCAGGATTTAGGCCTCATCATGACGTTCTTCTGGCCTCTGACCAGGGCTACGTGTCTTTGTTTGTGTTACTTGACCTTAGTGCAGCTTTTGACACTGTTTTTTCATACCATTCTCCTCCAGAGACTAGAAAGTGTTGGAATTAAGGGAACAGCTCTTTTCTGGTTTAGGTCTTACACGACAGATTGTTATCGGCTTGTTGATGTAAATGGTGAATCTTCTGCACAGACTAAGGTGAAGTTTGGTGTTCCTCAAGGTTCTGTTTTAGGGCCACTGCTTTTTTCCCTTTGTATATGCTGCCTCTGGCTGAAATTATTTGTAAGCATGCATGTGTAGAGGACATTAGATAGTGGATGCTGAGAAATTACCTTTTAGTAAATTCTGATAAGACAGACGTACTTGTAATTGGACCACAGGAAGACAGAAGGAATCTTCCTGATTAGAAAGTAACTGGATGGTCTTGCAGTTATGTCAAGTACAGCAGTAAAAGACGGTGTGATTATCGACTCCAGACTTTCATTTGAAGCCTATGTAGATAATATCACTAGGATAGCCTTCTTTCACCTCAGTAACATTGCCAAATTAAGAAATATAAATATAAAATCAGCAGCACTGACTCTTCCTCTAACATCCTTTCCTTTTAAGTTGGCAAACACAAAGTTTAAATACTTGGGTGTAACTTTTACCAAATCATTCTCTGCCTTATTTGAAGAAAATTCCGTGCCCCTGCTTGACACAACTACATCTTATTTAGATAGGTGGACCTCTCTCACACTGTCATTTATAGGAGATAAAATGAAGCTACTTACTCCCTTTATTTGGAATAACAAACCTCCGTGGCTGAAAAGAACATCACTTCAGCTATGGAAATCCGATGGTGGCCCAGCCCTACCAAATTTCCGCCAGTGCTACTGGGCCTGTAATATCCAAAAACTCATATAGTGGACCAAGGGACTTTCAGACAGAGACTATCCGCCATTGTTACAGCTTGAATTTTCTTCGCCAAGACATTTTCTCCATAATATACTTTGCTCACAGCTTCACAGCCGGCCAACTCCTTCCCCACTAACTCTATTAAAATCTGGCTCCAGTTCAGGAACCATTCTAGCCTTCATGGGGGTACAGTACATGCCCCTATTGTGGTTAACCGCCAATTTCTACCATCCTGCATGGATCGGGCGTTTCAGATACGGTCTGAGAACTATTAAACTATTAAACTATTAAAGACCTGTACACTGAAGGAGTTTTTTGTCATTCCCAGACCTGATGGCAAAGTTTGATCTGCCCAAAAGCCATTTGTTCCACTTCTTCCAAATCAGACACTTTGTACAGCCCCTTTTCCCTCACTTTCCCAATCGTCCACCTGAATGCAAAATTGACCGTTTGCTTGAACTAGACCCAGCTCAAGCCAAGCTAATTTCAACCATTTCTAACATAACTGGTGTCACAAACAATGGTCCCAATAACTCTTTAACAGACATTTGGAAACGAGACCTAGGCGTACCCACTGATGAAAGTCAAAGGTCTCTTATTCTAAACAAGGTACACTCATCGTCCATATGCACCAGGCACTGCTTACTACAATTCAAGGTGGTACACAGGTTGCAACTCACCAATGCTAAGATGGCGAGAATGTTCCCAGGTGCATTGGATGCATGCCCCAAATGTCACCATTCACCAGCAGAACATTCACATATGTTCTGATCCTGCTCCAAATGATCTCCCTTTTGGTCTGGAAGTTTTAAAACGCTAAACCGAGCTTTAGAGACAACCCCGCCATTGCGCTGTTTGGGGTTTCCCTAGACTGTCATTTCTCAACCATGCAACAGTGGGTAATAGCTTTTAGCACCCTACTGGCCAGATGTGCTATTCTCTTAAGATGGAAACCCCCCCCCTCTGCCTACACATAACTGGTGGCTCTGGGAACTTCTGAGCAATATCAAGTTGGAAAAACTGTGTGATTACAGGCTGGGATCACTAGAAACGTTCCATAAAACTTTGACACCCATCCTTAATACGATTGCAGAATACTGCATTACCCTGAAGCAAAAAAAAAAAAAGAGAGACTACACCCTCCCCCACCCCCCTGGGTTTATTTATTTATTTTATTTTTTTACTCGTTTTGTTTTTCTTTACAACATATTTATCTTATTAACTTGCTTTTTTTCTTCACTTCTGTATTATCTACTTTGAATATATTTTTCTTTTTCAAGGGCTTTTGTTATTGAACACATTTGTTGTTGATCTGTTTGCTATTTTGTGGTATATACTTTGTGTTTTTGTGGTGAAGGAAATTCCAGTAGACAACATAATAATAAATAAAATAATAATAAAAAAAGAAACGAAATATAACGTCATCCAGAATGCAGCAGCTAGAGTCTTTGCTAGAACTAGAAGATATGAACATATCACACCCATCTTATGCACTGGCTCCCTGTCAAATTTCGTATTGATTATAAAATACTACTACTTACCTATAAAGCAGTAAATGGTCTTGCTCCATAGAACTGAGCAAATTTCTGGTCTCTTATGAACCGCCTCGCCTACTTTGATCAAAAGGTTCTGGTTATTTGTGGGTACCTACGATTATGAAGACTACAGCTGGTGGCAGATCCTTATCTTACAAAGCCACACAGTTATGGAATAATCTTCCAGCTAGTGTTCGGGAATCAGACACAGTCTCATTCTTTAAGTCTAGGCTGAAAACGTACTTATTTACTCAGGAATTTTGTTAATGTTTTTTGTTAATAAAATTTTTGTTAATAATAGAAGGTGCATAGTGTTTTGGTAAACTAGGATGTTTGGATGCCGTCGCCCTCCCATTTCACAAGTTCACTCAAGTTTGTGACAATGATTGGCTGGATGCTTAATGTCCATGGGTTCCCACATGTCTATGCTACATCCTAGTTCTCCCCCTTTTTAGTTATTCTGTCATAGCTAGTCCTGCTGGAATCTCTGCTTGCCCTCTGCACAAATGTACATTTTCTGCACTACAAGACCACAACAACTTTTGTGATCTCCATTATCCCCCCTCTCTCTTCACCTCCCATTCAGTCAAGCTACTCGTACTACATTTGGAAATACTCATGATATGCCAATCTGCTTGATCCACCCTGATGCCCTTCTTCTGCTCGAGTCTCACAAACTGAACATCACTCACTGCTTCTAATGGATAGACATTACTGTTTGTACTATTGTTATTGTGGTGCCCGATGGTCAGCCAGAATAGCATGGGCCCCCCTGTTGAGTCTTGGTTCCTCTCAAGGTTTCTTCCTCTTGCTCTCAGGGAATTTTTCCTTGCCACTGTTGCCCTTGGTTTGCTCATTGGGGGCTTGGACCCGTACATCTGTAAAGCTGCTTTGAGACGGTTGTTGTAAAAAGCACTATATAAATAAATTTTTACTTTTTTTGACATGTAAAATACAACTGTTATTTTAAAACATGCATCTCAGGGACAAGGCATAACACACATGTTCTTCTGAATACTTCAGTGCTACATATTGTATCTAAACATGTACAGACCAATGAGGACCAATGGACTGTAGCCAAGTCAGGACAGAAACAAGTTCCAAAGTGAAGGCATAGCTGTAAGTTAGAGAGGCTTGCAGCTTTCAGGGGCGAGTGACACAAACACATGGATGTAAATATTAGTGGCCTGCCTGTATCATTCTCAGGAACTACACTTCCCATCATCCCCTTTCAACACATTTAAAATGGAAAGGAAATGCATTATAGTGTAAATGTGTGTGAAGATAAAATCAAACACTTATCAGAATGTATTTTTGTGTCCACTCAGACTAGAGGTAAATGGGTTAAGGCTCTAGACCGCATGTCTGCTAATAGCAAAAGCTTTAACAGTCATTGCTGTAGTTTACACTAGGAAAAACAATACTGACTAGTTGTTATGGTTTTATGCTGATCGGTTTTCCAGGAAAACAGTGCTAGCACTGGTCGTTTGGTGTCATGGCAGGCACTGAGCCAGTAATTACAGTGGGCAAATAACCCACTGATGAAGGCGAGCCTTACTAATTAGTACATATCGCATTCCACTGTGTGATTGAGGGATTAATGAGAGAGGCCATCCCTCAATCAGACGAGCTCTGATTCTCTTCCTGTCATTAATGCCATCCCCTCCTCCAGAGGACGCCCTAATTAGATTTGGAGGATCAGTGGAGGGCATCTTCCACAATCTCTCCCTCTACAGTATCTCTCCCTCTGCAACTTTCACCTTCTCTACTCTCCCCTCAATCTGTCATTTAATCTAAAGAGAGAGAGGGCACTCACAGCATCTGATCTTACACTACAGTTTGCCTTGCAGGTATTTCTATTTGTACCCTCAAACACCTGAAAAGAAAGTTCGGCCAGAGATTACACCTAGGCTCTGCCTTCTTCTCAACACACAATGCTGAGCTACAGTTGCTTATGAAGTCCATACTATCTTCTCTGTTTCATCAAATTCAAGCACACAGCTTCACTTATTCTCTGGAGATATAAGAATGGCTTTTGCAGATCTGAGTGAGTATGGTGGGCTGTCTGACCTGGTTCCTGTACAAAGCACAATGTTGAAGGTACATGTCCAGGCACAGGAGACGAACACAGCCTGAGGCATATGAGAAACAGCCCAGGAGTCAGATGATGGGATCAGCACCATAGGCAAATTAGCTTTTTGCATGAGAAGTTTTCCCTGAATAACTTTTTGAGAGCTGAGATGGTCTTTTGTCAAAGTGTATTATGTTATACGTTAAATGATTAGAATTATTCATAAAAGTTTAAAAACCATATATTAAGGCAAACAATTAAAGCATTTTGCATTACATGCCTTCCTGAAGCTAGTTTGGCATAATTCATAATTTATAATTCATTATTACCCATCCATTTTAAACCCTCTATCTACTTCTTGTCTTTAAACATCTGTTTTATGTTTTAAGTTTAATAAATTGGTATTACTTCATTTGAAACATCTGCTGACATCTATTCCTACTCCCCAGTACTGGATGTCTAAAAATAAAAAATCTTGAGGTATAAATTGTCTTTGTGATAAATCTTTCATGTTTACCTGGAAATTATTGTCTGGAAAGTGGTTTCTATTGATTGATTTGTTGTTTGCTGCTCGTGATTGATCTTTCTTCCTAATCCACAAGCTTATAAACTTCAAAAGTATATGGAATATCAGTAGTTCAAAATGCAGCATTTCCTGTAGGAAACTTATAAGATGAAGCCAGAACATCACACTCTCACTGGACTAGTAAATACTCGACTTTTCATATGGACTAATAAATATGTAAATGAGTTTATAATGACAAATCATAGATTTGGTGTGATATGAAAGGTTTTTATAATGGTCAAGTTACATCGACTCAAATGTACAAATAAATGATATGGTGTGCTGTCAACATAATAAAATAAAAAAAAAGCATAAGGACTGTAGGAATGTGTAACCATAAGGTGATATTTGATAACATTTGGTGTTACATTTGCCATCTGCAAAGTGATCATATTCAGGACTGCAAAAAAAGTGAAAATATCCAGTGGAATGAAAACCCTCCCTAGAAGTACCCAGGCAATATTTTTCTCTTCATAAATGTTGCAGTACCAAACTTTCTATTTAGTTATAGATTTATGCTTTTTTTTTAGATTTATGCACAGAGACAGAACCAAAGACCTACTCAAAGTTTCACCTATTAAATCTATGATTTTCTCTTTGTTAATAAACATACTTCCTCTGTTAAATTGATTCCCCTGAAAAATCACAAATTCTTCGTAAATATAAATGAATAAACATACTGATTGCATAAATAGTGATGGCCTAAATTATCAGCAGTTATGTATGAATATAATTTATATACATGCTTGAGGATAGACATGCTATCACACACACCTTTATCCTGTCCATACAGGCTTCCATTTTGAGCTGTTCCACAGCTTTGCGAGCCTGGGAAATACTGGCAGTGCTGTTGTTGGCCATACCGTCCTTCATGACTTTAACCTGCAGGCTCACATGGGGAAGAGACAAGTATCACTTAGTATCGTTTGCTGAATGGGTATTATGGACTTAATAGTTTAGTAAAGTCATTCTGTCCTTTATCAACACTTTGATAAACGTGATTTTGAGAAGATTTTGGTTAAGGAGAAAATATATTTTTTAAACAAGCCCCAATTTTCCTGTCATGTTTCTGGCATTTGTTTTTAAATATGGCATCAGAAATTTCATTATTTTAAACATAAAGCCAGGGGGCACACATGAATGGTTCCATTATTAACAAAACCAGTCCATGAGTCGTCCACCAGCTTTTAATACGCACATCAATATAAGGTATGAGTAGGATGAGTGCATCATTCTATTACATCAATATAAGGTATAAATAGGAGGAGTGCATCATTCTGTTACATAAATATAAGGTATGAATAGGAGGAGTGCATCACTCTGTTACATAAATGTAAGGTATGAGTAGGATGAGTGCATCATTCTGTTACATCAATATAAGGTATGAATAGGAGGAGTGCATCATTCTGTTACATCAATATAAGGTATGAGTAGGAGTGCATAATTCTGTTGCTCTATGTAGGAGGAATGCATCATTCTGTTACGCTATGTAGGAGGAGTGCATCATTCTGTTACTCTGTGTTGGAGGAGTGCATCATTCTGTTACTCTGTGTTGGAGGAGTGCATCATTCTGTTACTCTGTGTTGGAGTAGTGTATCATTCTGTTACTCTGTGTTGGAGGAGTGCATCATTCTGTTACATCAATATAAGGTATGAGTAGGAGTGCATAATTCTGTTGCTCTATGTTGGAGGGGTGCATCATTCTTTCACTCTGTGTTGGAGGAGTGCATCATTCTGTTACTCTGTTCAGGTTATATGCAGTTGTTGATTATAAAGTGAAATAGATAGGTAGCTGTACATTGCACAAGACCTTTAAAACAAAAGGCTGTTGAATGAGTCATTGAGCTGTCTAAGACCAGGAATCATTTAAGCAAAGACAGACTGTTCTTTTGAGTTGGTTTTCAGAATCACTGGGGAAAGACATTCATTCTGTGTTATTCATGCACAGCTGGTCTTTGCTTCATGCAGTTGTGTAAGCAATAATTATGATACAGTGATCTGTTACCTTTAAATTGCACACCAGGGCCCATGAAGATTAGGGTTAAAAATATGCATATTCAAATACATAAAGAAATTTATGGATTAGGTGGCCAAGTTATATTGTGTTTTTTCTACCAATAATGACTGTAAATCTCTTCTTTTTCAGAATCTCTCACCCTTTTCAGAGCCAATAGCAGCTGCATTTTCTGGCATTAATCCATGTCCACTATGTCCATGTCTAGGAATCATTTAATCATTAATGCCTAAGCATGGTTATAGACTATAGTATAGTTCATTTATAGCACTTTTCACTATTCAATATTAGCATATTTTAATTTGCATATCACTGACCTCACCAATTTTTTTTAGTTCCTTTATTTGTACTAGAAGAAAGCTATGACAGATAGATGCAAATTATGTCTTGTTAATTCAAAATAAAATATTATTTGACTCTCCATATTTTATTATAACACGAGTTGTAGTCATACATTTGGTATAAGGCCTGACCCCATACATACTGTATGTGGCCTGTACTAGGTTATTCATTTCAAACCACCCAGGTCTATTACGAATTTTTGTAATTAGTATTATGTTTTCAATCTGCCTGAGAGGGTAAAAATCAACAGGCTCAGCAAAGCTCCTTCTCAGATAATACTGTTCTAAAGTGTTTTAGCATTTTATATAAATAAGTTAGTTTAATTATTTTGTAAGGATTATTTATATACATTATTATTATATGGGTTAGGCATAAATAGTTTCCATGCTCGACAACATCGGATTTAACTCTGTATCTTAACTACAAATACAAAGAAGACATAGTTTGAAGTGGCAATTTAGACTAAACGTAATAAAGCATGGTCTGATTACTAGCTGGGCTGAGCAATGGAGGATGGGTCCCCTCTGGAGACTCGGTCCTCCCAAGCCTCCGGCTGGCTCATTAGGTATCTGAACCCATACATGTGTGTAAAGTTGCTTTGTGAAAACGTGTTGTAAAAAGCGCCATGTAAATGAAAATGCAGTACACAGGTTTGCTAGGGTGTGCTTTAAAACTGATGGCAATAACCTTTGGGCGATTTTTGAGCAGGGTTGAACTGTTCTCTGGCTGTATTCCAGTATTAAACTGTCTCGACAAATATTATAGAAAAGAAAAAAGAGAGGGGCTTTAAATGTATTTCTTGTTAAGCACTTTCCTTCCATAAAACGACCACTAAATAACATTTCTGAGTTTATGTCTATGCGTTTTAACACCATAGTAGCGTGCAATATTGTACATTTTATGTTTATGTTTTTGTGAAAAGACAATTCCCTCCGGTGTTAAAGCACGTTTTAAACTCATGACCAGTAATTTAATTTCTGGCCTTACAAATATCAGTTCTGTTATCAGTATGGGGGAATCCCGATGGTAAAATGCAGCAGAGCCCACTGTAATAAACGCTAAGTGGTAGCACAGATTTTGAATTAAATAGATTCATGAAGTGCAGACCTGTAACTTTGACTGTAGTCAAATGTTTGATCTGTTTTAATTACGACTATATCTGAATATAAGGATTTAAAACAGTTGGAATATGTACTTCTCCGACAGCAAAATGAAGAAAATATCTGGGTCGTGCGTAGCCATTCATCCAAACCCATGTTACCAGTTTTTCATTATTAATTCTGCAGGTGACTGAAATCCTAAGGTGGAAATGGATGCGTGCGAAGTTTCTATTAGATGAAATACAGATTTAAATTTCATACCAGGTCATTGGCTGCACCAAAAAGACCCAAATGGATTCTAAACGGCGTCGACTCTAGTCTCGTGTGTGATCTGGCCATTCTGACACCCTTAGCCTGTGGCAGTAGCTTCCTTGTGGTTTAGATTTAAACCCTTCAACGTTTGAGATTTCTGGACAGATACTGCTCTTTAGAATATGTCGTTTATACATTGCATCAGTGCTTGCCAAATCAGTGCTATCTATGTAAACATTTAACAACTCAAAATATATTTGACAATATACTTACAAATTATGATATAGGTTTTTGTATACAACCCACACCGTAATTAACATTATCCTGTAGAATACCTCGTTATCTCATTAAGACCCTGTAGAATATCTCACATTAAACAGTATTTCCTACAAAGGTCGATTAAACTAAACACATATACCTACCTGAAATGTGCCAACGATTAGGCTCTTCGGTACTCGAAAAACGGGGTCGACTCCACCCTACAAGAGGCTGTCAAATTGGGATTCACAACGAGGGGAAAACGAGGAAAACCCCGTAGCAGCTTCGGCTGAGTCCCGTCTTCGTCTTATCCAGTTTAGGGATGAATGAATGTATCCTTCAACGACGAGTCATTTTCCAGTGTGCAACATAAAATTACGCATACTCCGCTTCAATCTAATACAATTTAGAAGAGCCTCTACGCACGTTCCCAGTCTTCACCGATGGGATTGGAACATGCCAGATGTGTGGGGAACCTCGCTATGACGCAAAACCAGGCCAGAATAAAGGTGTCAGTAAGACATTTGTAGACACCGCTGCGCCTTTAAGAAAAGGGTTGACGCTTGCTTTTGCAGCCTATAGTGAAAGTTCTTACTCGGATTTTACATTGTTTTTCAAAGAGTAAGGCAACAGTGAAATCAGTCTAACAGTCTTTAACTACTCTATGTTGACGAAAGCTTATGCGTTTCCTCTCCCTGTTGCAAAAATGGGTAGGAATCCTCATCATTCTTAATTCGTCTTATTGCAGCAGAGCGCATATTGAAGACGCGCAGACTTAAGAGGCATCCCTGCTTAATTTTACACCACCACTGGCATCACTCGGTTTCCCATTATATCCACATTGAACGTCAATACACGGCTACAGGTCAGTATTTTATGAGGAACTGTAAGGTGAACTCTAATATATTATTAAGTAATTACATGACGTAACAAATTTTATAAATAACTAACTAAATAAATTAATGAAGAAGCATTTACCAGGTGTGGCCAAATACCAAAGCATTTGTCTAGTGTTATGTTATGCCTACAGTACGTGCATGTATAGACAATGTGTAAGCCCCTCTAGAAAATAACTAGTAACTAGTTTACAAAACGTACTATAAAAATTTACATTATCAACAATAACCTGAACAAACAGAAATGCAGCCTCATTTCTGAGATTTTCTTTATCAAATTCATATATTGTACTTCTCACACACTAACATCATATACTCACACAGTGACACCAGGTTCTCAGCTCAGGCATCCAACGCTGTGCAAAAGAAATACATGAGTGATAAAAACATGAAACTAACCAAAAATCAAGTGACCCAAGGTCACTGTAAACACCTTTAGTTATTCTTAAAAACTAAAAGATAAAGTGTAAGATTATGCAATAGTGGGGCTTTTTCCATGCAACATAAGGGAAGTGGGGTGGATGGAGAATAATGGATGTAAGAGAGAACTTTCCCTTTGTGGTACACAAGTCTGATTTGCCCATTTGTAAGACAAACATGCTTTTGTTAAGAACTTTCGAAACTGACTTTTACATTACCAAAAAAACCTACAACAAAAACAAACAACAACAACAAACATACATAAACAAAAACAAAAATCCCACTACAACAGGGCATTTGGTCATTGCCAATTTTCCTATTTTGATTTAGATACTATTCACCTGATAAAATGCACTAGATTTAAGAGGCTGCTTTTTGGGCTGAGCCTCAAACTGCACTCATTTTAGAAAGTCTCAAATCTGAGGTTCTTTTTTATTTGTGGTGTGTTCTCTGTTAAGATACAACAATGAACAACAAAATGGTACACTTCCTGAGGCACACAGTTCACACCCAGCAGTGCCACTCCTATGATGGGAAAATATTGGAAACAGAGCACACAAACTATACTTGTCAAGAGAATTTTGAGAGTTTAAAAAGAGTCACTGTTTGTGCCTGCCATCTTCTCTATTTTGGAAAATTCTACATATTTTCTTTTTGGTGCCCCCGTCATGTGCAAAACCTCTGCAGAGAAACAGATGGAATCATCAGTGCCCTGTGATTCTTCTCTGGGTTTAGCTCAGCTCCCTGTATGCAGCATATAACATTTGATCTGCATATTTCAGAACGGCCTTGAATCTGAGTAAGAGACAGGATCCATTCTCTACATTGTGATCATAACGCAAATGAGACTCAAAAGGTTGGCTCACTCAAGTGAGACCAGAGTGCACCTCCACTCAGTTCAATACGAGATACCATTCTGAGTTAATGCACAAGTTCATGCATATTATCTCTGTCCATTTCCTGAAAAAGGCATAGAGAAATCTGCATTTCACCCTTATTTGTGAAAGAAAATGTATTTATCAGGTAGGGAAAAAACGAACAAACACAAAACAGTGAAGATGGGATGACTAATATTATATACATGGCCATACACGCTAATGATTGTTTTCCCATTCATGCAACCAGTTTCTCTTTCACACACAATCACACATGCAAATACATTGTGAGATTAGGGTACTTTATGGTCACAAACAATGGGAACTACATCTTCAAAGGAGAGTTAAATGAAAAGACTCGTGTAGAAAGCCTGGCGCCGTCACTGTGCAGAGAGGTGGTGCAGTTTGTGAGGGTGCACAAGCTTTAGTGTTAAAAAGTTGTCTTGACAGTTTTAGCTTCAAACGCATTCACAGTTCTCAGGTTGAGCATGAACACAGAATCCACTAAGAAGAGAGAGGAGTGAGTCCATCAAAATCACTACAGCAGCTTCTAAAGTCAAACACCACCAAAATAAAACACAAACATTATAACATGGACCAAAACCAAACACCACAAAACAAAGAACAAAAACACAAATTCAAAAACACACACAAAAGAACAAAGCAAAACAAAAAACATATAGAACAATAATGTCAAAATAATACAATCTGACCAAAAATCACAAGTAAATAACAATGAGTGGTAAAAGGCCTTTATCATGTCTGTAAGTAACAATCACCCCCTTCTTAAGTATTGTATACTATTTATAAATATGTACATAACACTCTTGCCTTATAGTGCATTAGCTTTTAGCACACAATGTGCTTTCTTTGAGGGGTGTGGTCTCATGCCTGGAGGTGCGTAGCATGATGCTCTGGAGCAGGGTCTGGTACATGCAAGCCCTTCCTCTTCTTGAGGCAGAGGGAGACAGGAGGAGTCCATCCAGCAAAGGATTGCGGGGTACATGGCCATGTGTGTGTGTGAGTGTCTGTGTGTGTGTGTGTGTGTGTGTGTGTGAGAGAGAGAAGGGGAGGGCGTCTCAGCCTGCAGCATAGCTGCTAAGGAAGGAGTAAAACATGGGCAGCTTCATGCGCTGCTGGTCACGTCGGCACCAGGCAATCACCGTGCCCTCGCTATTAGCCGTGTAGAGGTGGTGCCCATCGCATGAGAATGTGAGACTGAAAAAGTGGTGGAAAGAGTGGATTACACATCCAGACAGAAGAGAATGGGTTTGTTCAGATCAGTACATATTTGCTCACATAAAGGAAACATGGGTATTGCGCAAAAAATATATAAATAAATAAAATTCAGTTCAGGTACAGAATTACAATATGTAATTTAGATTAGCCTCAAAATTGATATTACAATATCGGACTTGTACTTAGAAGGAACAACATACAGTATGAACAGAGTACCTTATAATAGGCTTGTTTGACTTAGGGAAGGTTATTTCTCTCACTGGCTTCAGGTCCCATGTGCTCCATAGCCTGAGTTTTTGTGTGTGTGTGTGTGTTTTGTTTGTGTGTATGTGTTTGTGTGTATGTGGGGGGTTATAAATGAGACAAAGAAATGAAAGAAAGCAGGAATGAAGATCAGGGAAGAGACGTTTCTACAGCACAACACTGAACAGATAAGTTACAGATATTAGGCAGTATACCGCATCACTTTAGCAGAGCACACAAAACTGGGGATGGAGGTTAGCTATCAAATCAAAGAGATTGGTAAATAAAAAAAAACCTGACTGCAAAAGAAAATTCAGATGCAATTACAGTAATGATACGCTGATATAAACGTACAGTGATACAATCACTTCATCAGTCAAAGTCAGATGACACAAACTTTTTGCAGAGCAGGGTTTGGCAGCATAGTATCTCTTACCTCACAACGCCGCTCTCAAGCCCGCCTGCAATTACATTAACTGACACCCCCTCAGGCTGATTGGAGAAAGCTACAGAGCAGATTATCTCTCTGCAGTGGACATGACCAATCAAATCGCCATTCACAGTCCAAAGTCGCAAGTCACTGCCACCACCCACTGCATGCAAGACAGAAAGATTATTACACAGAACTGTAAATAAATAAAGAAAATAAAAAGTAAAAGAATGGATTCAAACGTTCTCATTAAATGCTTTAAAACAAAACTTTGGAAAAATCAAATGTGTCTGTAACCAGGCTTTTTAAGCCTTCAGACTCTACATCTGTCTTTAGGTGAAGTCTTCATAATTTACAGTACTTTGGGCCTACCAACCCCCCCCCCCCCCCCCAAAAAAAATTGTATTGATCAACCTGTAAATCCATTAATGTCCCACCTGAGTCACACACAGTCGCAATGTCTCCAGCAGTCTCACTTGCTGACACTGCGTTCACAGAGCTTTTGTGGCCAGTGAGACTCTGAACATAGCACAGCCTGCCACGAGAGCCTGCAGTTAAGATCTTCCAGTGCTAACAACACAGTAGTGCTAAAACATTACATTGTTATACGAAGTTTACTGCAGTTGTCTTTCTGTGTATAGGAACTAACTTTCTATGGGATTTTCATGGAATATATTTTAATAGTATGACATACAATGTAAATACGAGACAAAAACACAAACCTATTGAGATCCCAGAGGATGCACGTTCCATCTCGACTAACACTGATCAGGATGCTGTATGGTTTGCATACAAACAGTCCTGTGACCTCATCTGTGTGGCCATACAAGTGAACCTGGGACTCCACTTCCATGTCATATGACTAGAACGAAACACAGCAACTGTAAGTTAGTTACACTCATTAGCCAATAAATGTCCTAAATGGGCTCATAAACAATATTATTCGGGAAGAAGAGAGCATCACCAGTTCAAAGAGCAAAAGAGCAGAGTCAAGTCCAATTTTCGTGCAATGCAGTAATGCAAAAGATGCATAAGATAAGAAAGCCACTATTAACAGTTCAAATGAACCCACAAACGTCACAGGGATTCATTTATAACAAGAAAACACACCGTTTTCAGCCCTTTATCAATAAAAATAACAGGAGACACGTAGAGGGAGAAAGGGGTATTTAAATACAGAGAAAAAGAGCAGGCAAGTGGTTAAAGGGCTGTGCAGTCCTCTCTCCTGTCCGACTCCTGCCCACCTGTGGGCTTCTGGAAATGTGTTTCTAGGGCAACGGGAGATGACGAATGAGGCCACTCTAAACGTGTGTGTGTGTGTTTTTGGAGGCGCTCTACAGGGAGTGATAATGGATGTGGGTGGCTGCGTGGGTGTGGAGGCGGTGCACGGGGGGGGGTTGTGGGGGTTGAGTGTTGTGTTGCCGTGGCAACCTACCATGGTGGTGGTGAAGCGGTTGCTGTAAGCGGTGATGACTCCACACTTACTGCCAGTAAACAGCTGACAACCATCCGGCACCCAGGCACAACTGGTCACCTGAGAGAGAGAGAGACACAAAAGCAGAGACAGACAGAGAGAGAGAGAGAGAGAGAGAGAGAGAGAGAGAGAGAGACACACACTCACACATAGTGAGAGGGAAAGAGAGAAAAACAGACATAGCAGCACAGAAACAGACAGTGAAGCAGAGACGTAGTGAAAATTATTTTATTTTTTATTTTTGTATTTGTATTTATTTTTTTAACTGTGGTCCAACATTGTTTCCAAGAACAAAATGTAATGCTCTGCACAGCTACACCCACATCCTCAGATGAAGAGAAAGAAAAAAAAAAACATTCTCAAGGAAATAAAGTGGTATTCTGTTTTTCTGGGTTCAGGAGAGGGCTGTTCTGACCTGGTGGAGCGGCGAGCACTGGAGAAAGTTGATGGGCGGCTCACTCTGCTTGCTCTTCAGCCGCAGCATGTTGTCGGCGTAGCCCCAGCTTAGAATGGCTGACCACTGGATGTCTGTGCTGTGCATGCTCCGGACACCTGGGGTAAATTAAGTGTTACACCTGGGGACAGTGAGCTGCCAGCTTCACTAGGGGACTAGCGAACAAGTGCAGTTCCACACACATCTGGCCTTGGTGGGACCGCTTTGGCCCCCTTTTGGATCTTAGATTCCTGCCAACTTAAGTGCCTGCTTGCTGAGGACTGTTCTTGTTGAGAAATTAAGTGTTACATTTTGCTCTTAGGCTATGCTAACAGAAAATAATTGCTTGCCCTGGCAGTAATTACCACAGGAAAAAAAACCTTTCCTGTTATTCATCGACTTTGCAGCCCACATACTAGAAAATGGATATATAGGCAATACATAAGTCTGCCATTTTTGTCAAAAAAATACAAAACAAAACAACTAAATTATGAAAAAAGTACTTCAAACAAGTACAAATCTGCCAATCTGATTTTTTTAGTATTGAATTTGTACTGAATTCAGCTGAAGAGACTTCTCTAGTGGGTTGGCATTAAATCATTGGTTTTGAAACAAACAGCAAACTAGTCGTAATACACTAAGCTAAGACACATGTAAAAGATGTACCCAGTCAAAATTGGAGTTGTACTGTTATTTTTTTATTAAGAGGTATTTTAAAGAAGCAAGTAAAACGTTTTGCTTTAGATTTATTTATTTGTCTACTACTGGAACAAAAAGTTTTCAGTTTTATAATACGAGCTTATTGTATAAGGACATGGAACAGAGACTGGAAAATATTTTACAAATATATATTTTTATATATTTGAATATAAAATATATAATAAAAGTAACAATCAAGAGTACTGGACTGTATCAGCAATGAAAAAAATATTTGTTTTCATTGTACTGAATTTAGGTGCATGTTTGGGTGTGTTTGTGTTTCTATACATACATTTTTGTGTGTGTGTGTGTGTGTGTGTGTGTGTGTGTGCTTCCTCACCCTGCTCCTTGCTGTAGATCATCATAAGGCAGAACTTGCGTGAGAGGCCACAGATGGCCCGGGTGGGCAGGGCCAACAGAGAGCCGAAGCACTCTCCATGGGGCTGGCTGAAACACACCACTGGGTCAGGAGCACTGGGCGAGCCCACATACTCACCCCATTTCAGCCCCTTGATCCATGGCAGAGGACTCTGAAAAAAGGCAGAGCTCTTAAAATGCTGTGACAATAACAAGCAGAAAATGATACTTCACACAAACCTATGAAGAAAAGTGTGATTTAAAACAGTACAAAAATAACAGTAAAATATATCTTCATATACAGAATTATAAAATAATAATAATAATAATAATAATAAAGGGTTAGATTCTAACTAACAGCAAAACCAACTGTACCAGTATTACACCACAGATTAAACACTAATCATTTTTGAATGTGTGTCTATACACCAACTCCTAATTCCACTACATGCACTTCCTGCAACAGCTGCGGGGCCTGCAGTGTTTCAGCGCAGTGTGGAATATTCCTAATGTGTTACTTTGTATTGGTCAATGACAAAGTTTCAAACAATTAAAGAATCATCAAAATAATTCTAAAGCAAATATCCCAGTCTCTTTTTGCAAAACATTTTCTGAGACATCTTTTTACCAAACAAGTGACTGTCAGTCCCACACACTATACCAACTACTTGACAGTTTTTGCTCCAACTAGAAGGATTTTGTAATTCATCAATTAAAAACATTGGTTAAAATATAACTTCAAAGTCATAGTGAAGGAGCAGTCTCTGGACATAACAATACAAAGCAAGGAATGGTTACTATCTGAGCCTCCCAATGGAGGATGAATTGCCTCTTGAGTATTGCTCATCCCAAAGTTTTGTCCTTATTTCAGGCCCCAGAAGTTCTGCCTTGCCACTGTCACCCTCAGTCATTAGGGACCTGCACTCATACACTGAAAAAAAGTGACCATGTGTTGTAAAAAGCGCTATATAAAAACAATTTGACTTTGGATATCATGTGCTGTACAGAAGAGCCCGTTACAGTCTGAGAAGGCCATCAGATGTGTGACCAGGGAATTCAAAGACTGGTTTAAATCACAACCTGGTGAGCAGTGACAAGATGCTTCTGGACTGACTTATAGCCAATTACAGGAGGACAAAAGGGTGTAATAATAACTGCTGATGCTTTTTACTGCCTGAAAAGTTGACATATGAGTTACAGACCATTTACACAAAAGACCCAGTGAGCAGGGAGAACGTATTTGCCTAAACAGGAGGTATGCATTTCTGAAAGCTAAAGTTATGAAAGGCCTTGATCGCATCCTCTCTTGGGTTTTAAAGATATGCAGAGCACAGCTGGCCCATGTACTGACAGAAATGTACAACAATCATTATCTCACCGTGCTTCTTGCTTAAAACATCCAATGTTTCATATCTGAATGCCTACTGCTCAGTGGCTCTCACCTCAGTATCAACAAAATACAGGGAAGACTGGCGATATCATCCTGGACCACACCAGATTCAGGACTAGTATGTCAGTGCATAATGGTAATTCTGCTGCAAGTTACACAACCTTTGAAAACATAGACAAGAAATTCCCCCCAAAAATGATTTCAGCTTACTCTCCAACACAGCCAAACTGATGAACCAGGTCCTAGCAACTCCCCCAGGTCTTGTATTTACTGACAGATAGACAGACAGCTTTACGAGTTATGAATACTGAAATCAAAACCTCATTCCTTCTGACCCCTTTCTGGCTCCAGGACTGAAGCCCACGGCTAAATTCTCTGACTGCCCAGATATATTCCACAAGCATGAGTTTTGCTGACGGTTTTTATAAGGCACAACAATGAAAGCACATATAGGATCATAGCAGAAGATTTGAAGAAATGGCACCACAGGTTTGTGAGGTCTACACAGAAAATCGCTGTGAGTGAGCTACGTTCTATCGACTCGATAGGACTCGACTACTGCCGTAAAAGCACTTCAGCTATACTTTGGCAGCCAAACCACTCTGGCCACAAACAGAAACCTTGAATTATTTATTTATTCACAGTATGGAACTGATCTTGTTTCGAGCGTAAAAGTGCACACTTCTGCTCTTGGAAGATGTGCTATATTTCAGCTTTTATGAATGGAGTAACCAAATAAAAACACTAGATACATTTTTCAGTTGGGAACACCATGGTATTGAAATAATCCAGCTATGTTAATTTTTTTATTGTCCATTTTTAATCCTTGGAATTTATATGATAAATTTGTCACATATATGGGGGCGTGGTCTCACCGGGTAGGCAGTCTCTTTGGATTGCTCACGGTTTTCCCTAAACGCAAACTGCACCAGAAGGCCCATGGCTGCAGGCAGTTCCCCCTCGATCACAAGCCTGGGACCTGCCCGGCTGATGTGGGTGGTGCTGAACAGCTGTCTGGGCGTCTGGCCGTATGTCTTGATCATGGTCTCTAGGGCGCGCCGCTGCACAGGGTCTTCCACTGCAGACACATCCATGCCAAAATATGTCTATAGGGACAAAACAGAGAATGGAAACATGCTATGTTAGAAGTATTTTTTTTTTTTTTTAGGAGTTTAGTAATGTTTTCTTCCCACCCACTGACACAAGGGAACTTTAAAAAGAAGCAATATAGGTTTTAGCTCAATTTCAAGCAAAGTTAGGTAACAGCAAGGGCCTGGCTGTAATTCTTTTCACAGCTCCAAAACAGAGACATGTATAGGCATTTTGAGAGGCTGTTATTCTATTCCCCAATCACCTCACTGTTTTGGTATGTTCCCACATTTTTGTTGTTAGCAAACCTAGTATTATTGAATCTTATTGGTTTTGCACACATGTTGTGCAAGGCATGATGGGGAGTAGAATATTGTAGCTATGTTAGCCAGCTCGATAGCTAGCTATGATTGGTTCATGTAATAGCATGAAATAAAGCACTAGTGCATGATGCAAATGTAAAAAGATGTGCACTGTGTGGCAGCTCATGTGGACATTGTTATTCTCACTGGTTGACACATTCATTGTTAAATATTTTACACAATGGCAAAAGACCTCACATAACGTCAAAAATACCAAATCTGAATAACTCATCTCTAATAAAGTAAATAAATGTGAAATCACGATAAGCGCCACAGGGCACTGCTTGTGCCACTTATATTTTTTTATTTTATTTATCCTTATGACTCTGAAATGTCCCATTATCAGTGCCACATGGAGGTATGCCTAACAAAAGTAGTAAAGGTTGGCTGACATGGCAATGTAATTTGGTGTAACTTCAGCAATTATGGATTATTTATGACAGCAAAAATAAAAATGATAATTATTTTTCCCCCCTCTAAATGGGCGGCTGCAGCCTGGCCTTGTGCACGTACATATGCACACACTTGCTCCAAAAGCATTCAAACAAACTTGAAGGCTTATGAGAATATAAATACAATCTCACAACTTTCTATGAATGGGAAGTAAATCTGAAAAAACCTACTGCTGGGTGAAAGACGTTAATAGCCTGGATGGCAGCCTTGCCCTTCTGCTTGAGGCCGAATACCAAGTCTATCCAGTGGCAGAGTGTCTGTGAGACTTGCTCAGACTCCAGAGCCTGTCTGTGGATGAGAATGAAGAGTCGGGGGTCGTTCCTGGCCCATGGAGGCAGATTTACGTGGTTCACCCTCTCACTGTTCTGACGAACACCAAAGTCAAAACCTGGGATGGGAAAAGATGCATGTATAATGCATAAATATAAATGGTGAATGGAATACTTGTTACTTAATTACTATACAATTAAAACCAAAAAATACATGATAAAAAACATAAAAGAAAGAAAAGGCACCTTCTCTGTTGACCAGGAATTCTGGCAGGTAGAAAAACTCTGGGATGAGCTCCTTAACATCAGTCATGGACTCATAGGAGGAGAGTCTCCATGTTGTGTTCATGGAGTGGAATGTCCGATCAGGAATATCAAAGCTCTGGTCTGTGTGAATCAGACAGAACTGGCATTTTTCATCATTCTAATAGTTAACATAAATAAACAGCATGGAAGGGGCACGAAGGTCCAAAGAGAGGTGGAGGGAAAGATGAAAAATAGTGTATAAAAGCTTGAAGCTGCTTTTTAAGCCTAATGCATGTTGCTCAAAACTTCACAACACCCCTTTCAGTTCAGAGTGGCCTTTAAAAGCACCGCATGCAGCCTGTTTGAAGACCCGTCTGATTAGGAAATGCAGATGCTGCTCAGGAGTGGGTAATGCAGGATGCTAACTGCAATGCGCTGGGTGAGAATGGGATTTTAATACAGCAGATGTGCACATTCTCTCAGGTCGAGGAAGTATACATTAGAGGCTGGGATCACCTTGGTATGCCAGGAACATTTTGGTGAAGGGAGGCATCCTGACCAGGAAGTGAAGGACGGTACCGCTGTTGGAGTAGTGGGAGCCATAGTGGTAAGGCTGTACAGGTGGCATGGGGTCATCCTCATGGACCCCCTTCCTATACTCCTCTTCCAAATACTACAAATGTATATTAAAGGGGTCATAAACGCATGTTTACAAAGCAACAATGATTATGAACAGCTAATAAAAAATTCAAGAGTAAAGTGATTGAGTATTAACCAATATCAAACAGCATCTAAAGAAGTACCCTGTAATTGTCCACATATCGGTCCTCTTTCTCTTTTGATTGTACTGCAATGGGCTTGCTCAGGTTTCTGCCACAATATAAATGAAAGTAGGTATTAGAGCTAGAAAAACATCACTTTCACTAAACAAAGGGGCGCTTCAAGACTTCTCAGTACCAATAAACTGCACCCACAATATACAACCCTGGGGAAAAAAAAACATTTCTAAATGTCACAGGGACTGAAACTGTATAAATGATTCAAAATGGAATGAAGAGAGTTGGCCATCATGATCTTAAGATTATTTATGCTTGTGTTTTTTTCATGGGTTTAATAATGTAAAAATTAATTTGCTAGCATATAATATTTCACATACCACTCAATTAGCCTATTAGGAACATATGAACAAATTAACCTTGCAGGAATAGTGATATGTAGGTAATACAGTAGAGTGTAAGATACAATAATTCAATGCAAACAGAATGCGGTTATGTTAATTCACTTACAAAAGATGTTAACCCAACATTGTTATTGTCTGCCAAACAAATAACTATTAATGTGTATTTTATTTGTTTACTGTTAAAATCAGAACTACACTGGACTGAGCCAAGTCAAGGCTATTGCAAACAAAAATGTACAGGGGTTGGACAATGAAACTGAACACCTGGTTTTAGACCATAACAATTTATTAGTATGGTGTAGGGCCTCCTTTTTCGGCCAATACAGCATCAATTTGCATTGGGAATGACATATACAAGTCCTGCAAAGTGGTCAGAGGGATTTTAAACCATTCTTCTTGCAGGATAGTGGCCAGGTCACTCCGTGATGCTGGTGGAGGAAAACATTTCCTGACTCGCTCCTCCAAAATACCCCCAATATTTAGATCTGGTGACTGTGCAGGCCATGGGAGATGTTCAACTTCACTTTCATGTTCATCAAACCAATCTTTCA
>JAOXYF010000009.1:15655439-15668340 GCA_028565775.1 Sternarchorhynchus goeldii
CACACACACACACACACACACACACACACACACACACACACACACACACACACACACACACACACACACACCTGCATGAGATGCAAGCACCACATAATGGTGAATCTAAGAAGTTGTGACAGTGAGAACTGTAAGAAGGATAAGAATTCAGATTTAAATTTTTCAGACAGACAGTGGAATATTTGGAAATTCCATGGCCCTGTACACATATTCCAGTGCCTGTCCTTTTCAGTTATTCAAACAAACATGCCATAACATCATGGCCCCTTGCAGGCAGTTTTCTGGGCTCATTCAAACATGCAGCAGTTCCAGATTAGGTACCAAAGCTCAGTAATCACACACTGAGGCACCAGTAATCTCTTCATATACTGGGCAAAGTAAGAGCAATCATGCAGTTAAGTGGTGGGGTCAGTCAGGGTACTGCACACAGAGCCAGGTAAGAGAGGATGCTGGTGTCCATTTAGGGCAAACATAGACTGAAGGGCTACCTGTGTTGAAGGGGAAAACAAAAGAAGAGAATCCGGTGGGGGAAGGGAGGGATGTGTCCAGGGCCAGGAAGTTGAATGCAGGGGGCAAGGGAATCTGGCCATAGGAGCAGTAGTGTTGCCGGGGAATACGGGGGATTATGGAGTCTTTCAAGTCCAAAGAGCCTTGGGGGCAGGTAAGGTTTAAACAACAACAAAAAAATCTTGAGCATCCACAAGTAACTGATACCACATCGTATGTCTGTGGCTTCTGTTCCTGTCTTTGAGGTCCCCAGAAAGCCCACATTTTTATCTTATACTAACTCCCCCTACAACGAATGCAGGTAATCTGCAATTCTTTAAAAATTTACATTGGAGCAAAAGGGAGAGACTTGGGACATTTTTTTTAAAACCGGGTTCAAATGTATTAGGTGCTGGAACAGGAGGAAAATGTCCACTGGTTGGAAGACAATGGGAAGCTCTGATTTTTCAGGTCCAACAGGAAGGCTCTTGGGTGTCGTGAACAGATGAAACACATGTAATTCAACATTTTACTAAGAAATACTGCGGTAACTGGCCAGAGTGAGCCATGCTCAGTCACTCACCTGGAATGCTTTTGCGCTTCTGCTGGAGAGCGTGATGGGGAGGGCCAGCAACGTGGGAGGAGGTGCTTTCCTTCTGAGGATCCTGATGGGCTGTTGTCTTAATGAAGTCAATGGCTGATTGGAGAATACGGAACTGCAGAGCCATGGCCATTTCTAATTGGCAGAAGAAGGGCACAGTCTTGCAGAGCTATCTATGGCAGAGAAGAGTAGTTCCTCAACAATGAGGTGTGGTGACGGCTACATATCTTACCTTGTGTACGGGGGACTTTGCTGCTCTGCATGAAGCCCAACAAGGTGATGAGATCCTCAATGATGCGAAAGTACTGGGAGCCAGAGGAGCTGCAGGCGTGGATGGTCACCACAACCAGCAGCTGCTGAATATCACACACTAGAAGCTTGTAGTCATTCGGTGGAATGCTGCAGGAATGAGTACACATTTTCACTTTAAATAGTGAACATGGTTGCGAGTTTTATAAACTTCTTCACACCGCAAGCACTTAAGCTTCTGAAGGGTAACGCTCTAGGTTGTTCTGGGCCTATTTTAGCAGGTGATAATTTTACAAAATTTCTAAATCATTTTCTCAAGTCATATTGTCATATCATATAAAGCATACTGTGTAGTTTATGTGTAGTTAGGCTATAATCAGTTAGGTTGCTCAAAAGTATATTTGCCACTTGTGATCATTCTTTAAAACTCAAAGCAAAAGGGTAAGATTTGAACAGAGTCCACTGCAGGCATTTACCTGCTCTCCAGGCCATTGAGGGTGGATACCATGTTGATGAGCACATAGAGCAGGCCGTGGTCCAGCAGGATGTCAGCCAGTTTGGGACAGGCATTCAGAAGCTGCAGCAGTACACACAGTGCGTTGTGGACCAATGAATTCTCATACAATGAGTTCTCCAGCAGGCCAAGCATAGGAACCACAGAACGCTTCCTGAATGGAGAGATGCTTTCCATGTCCTCCAGGTCAAGGCTGGAAAATGGGATGGTATGAGTATACAGAAAGGCTGCAGAAAACTTAAAATGAAAGTGTGTTTTTCAGGCTTCAGTGGTGAAGCAAAACAGTGTTTTGTGTGATGACTGTGTTTAGACTTAAATATGATCAGTGAGAGCACATTAGGATGGCAACAATATGAGGCTGAATCCAGGTTTACGAGTACTCACTCCTCATCTAGGCTCACAGGCCGGCCAAACAGCATCTCCAGAAAACACTCCAACACGCCCTGAGTACCCTGGTGCATGTATAGCTGGTTGGCCAGCAGAGAAAAGCCATGGTTCCTTAGAAACTTCTCCTTCTGTTCCTTCTGGGCTCGACTAAAGTATGCATCCAGCAGCTGTGCACATATGCATGTGCATTTTCAAGATGTAAGGAAATGAAGAAAAAAAGGAACAGCATTATGGTTATAATACAAGCTGTATACACAATACATTACCATGGTGATCGGATCATGTATGAATTTCATTTGGTCACATAAACAGGTGTTTGGACACATTCTGAACAGATTACAATCAGATCACTCAATCAACACTCTTGACCACATTTACTATGAATGTAAACATAAAGCATTTTGATATTTGCATATAACTGTATAAATGGAAATATGCCTGCAAAGTAGTGGCAACACATATTGTAAGAGGCTGATTATCTGATCTATGACTTTTTTTCTCAACACCCAAAAATGTGAACATTTTAATAGATATATATATTTAATATATACACGTGTGTACTGCATGCTTCATCTTCATCTTCAACTGTGCTTAAACACAGTAGAGCAAAATAACTGGCTAGTGATTACCATGTAGTCCCAAGTGGCACAGCTGTCAAAGGCTTTGCCCTATTGTGCAAATGACGTCACAGTTCAAATGACGTCACAGCTCAACTCCCAACAATATCATAGCCATCTGCGGCCAGGTGACCAGGAGAGTTTAACTGGCCCTGCTGCTTGGTGAGAAGGACAGCCAATGCAATGCTAGCCAATGGTGGGAATGTTAGGCCGTGTACAGAATTGAACAGTATTCATCTCCAAACATATTCTGCTGTACTATGATGTTGCATAGATGGTTTCACATATCTTGAAGTTAGCGAACATCCCCAGTTCACCAGTAATTATGTGATGGGGTAGTGTGTAGAAGATAGGAAAATGACCAAACCGAAAGGAGGGGGAAAAAATTTACTTTTTACTCGAACTGGAAACCAGGGAGATATTACACCTGTACACCAACAGCTAAACTTTGCCTCCAGCATAAAACTGATAAGGCAAGAGTGAGAGAACCATGAGGGAGAAACTGTAGCTGGACATACAGACCTTGTGTAACAGTTAGTCATTAGGACCTTAGAGTGTAACAGACACTCAACACGTCAGGAGCCAAACCTCAGCCACCACACAATAAAACCAAACAAAGCTATAGTGGGGCAGAAGTTGCTCTGTACATAGACTCAAGTAGCCATCCAATGTGTAGCTGTGTTTTAACTAGAACACTTAGTTAACACCTATGATAGCCATTGCTTTCACAGTGTCCCAAATTGATAGTAAAGCCAATCATTCAGTTTGGGTAAAATTCTAGTGTTAAACAATGTACTTTTTTTTTTTTTTTCTCAAGTCAGGCATATTTGTTTAGAAACAACAGCTGTAATCATGCTTTGCTCATGCACAATGATTTAAAATATAGTTGTAATACAATCGATTTGTATTTATTTTGATTAAATAAATAACTTGTTTAGTCTCATGAACATGTTGATTCTGTGTGAGCCGTCACAGTGCTTTGCTGTAAACCAGCCAATCAGAGCAGAGCTAATCAAATTATTTAAGAGCCCATCAAGAAAGGCAAAATGGCTTGTTTGTCCAGGGCCAAATCTTAGGGTTGTAAATATCCATGTCTAACTGTATCTGGTCATATTTCACCCTTTCAAGACCTCGTAGACACCCTTCTATGTAGACATTAAAAAAAATCTGAATAAATACATTCTATGGCACCTTTAAGTGGTACACCATTTGACTGAAGCAGTTCAGATTTACATTCCTTTTGATATGTACCATTTGATATGTACCTATGTTTTCTATGTTAAATGTGTCAGTAGGTAATTGCATCAATGTTCACTCTCCAAACTATAGTAAAGGTGGAACAATTATACAACACCACTCACATCAAACCATAAAATACTCAGAGTAAATGTGATGTCGGGACCTTTTTTCATTTGGAAAAGTTAACTGCACAAGCATACTCGCATGCGGATAAGTATGTTCAGTATACAACAGTGGCGTACTAAATTAAAGTATGTCAGTGGGATTATAGCTTCATTCTTTGCATACATGAGAAATGACTAATGTGCTGCTCAGAAAAGGGCCCCTCTTGTGAACAAGGTCCATAACAAATAGCTTAACAGCAGCAACAGCCATCGAACAAACCCTCAGACACAATTTAAACAGTCATCCTCACACAAACTGAGAATATGGTTCCTGGGTATGGACAAAGTTGGCCAGTCTTAACCTAAGAATACAGTCGTAGTTCAACTCAGGGTCTGAAAAAACAATGTGCATAAGCATCCATTCTGAGAGTAACGTCTGATACAGATACCACAACAATATATACAAGGCACACGGAGATCACCACCCTCCAAGGACAGACTCTTTTAAGTTTAGTTTAGATCTTGGAGCACTACAGCATAGAGAAGCATGGAATGACTCATATACTACAGAATCAAATCCTGCCTGGCAAAGGAAGTTTGAGCACTCAAAATCAGAGAAATCAGAGCACACTAAACCAGTCCTGCAAGGAGTCCTGCTCAGACAACAGACTCAAACATGTCCATCAGATATCAGATTATGAGTCTTGCTTTAGAAAGGATATCTATCTACACAGAAATTATAAAGAAAGTCAACTGTACTTCTGTATATTCATGCAGCTTCCTGAATAAGGACATGCAATTCAGAATGGGTTGTGTTTTTTGGAAGAAGAAAACTACTGTCCACAGAAGCCAAGGTACATCTCCATTGTCTCTTTTCTGAGGTAAACAGCATTTCCTGCACAAGTATTACTGTCTTGCCTTTTTGGACAGTCTATAAATATACTTTCATTATTAGCTTTTCCTCATTTTGATTATAAGATCAAACTTAAACTCTACTGGGATAACAATTATGTATGAATATATGTATGAATTTTATATGGAGAGGTGGGATAATGTAATTATTAAACTCCTCAGTGATTTTAAATTCAGGTGCCTTTTATACAACTATACAACAACTGAAAAATAACTCCAGGCAATTTTAATCCCATGCGAATTGAAGTCAGTAAGTATTCCGATACTTCCTGTAAAAAAATAAATAAATAAATAAGTTTTGCATTCTCATCTAGCATGGAAGCCCTCAAGGAAGCATTTACTTGCCAAAAGATTCCTCAGATTAGCAACACTTTGTAATACCTTTAGGTAAATTGTACACATGTATAGATATATGAAGACATAAGGGTATCCATAGATATAAGGGTAGGTACATAGTAGATATGTCGATATGTGTAGCCTGCTAATGTTAAAATGCTGTTTTATTAAATATCAAAGTTTTTCATAGATAATGTGGGTAGGATTATAGACAAATGAATGAGGAATTTAAACCAAATCCAAATAAGCATACAGAGCAAACAATTAACTTTTGCACACATTTGAGACCACATTAACAATGTTACATGGTATATGTCATCTTAACACTTTGGTTTTTCTTAGATTTCTTGAAAAATCCATAAAGTCATCCAAAAGAGTTTTGAGGTGCATCAAAGTAAACCAAAAACAAGTTTTAACTGCAACCAGTAAACAGGAATTGCAACACGCTTAAGCTGCTTGTCACAATTGCTGAATGGAAAGCAATGGTCCTGTAGATTCTGATACACCATCGATATGAACGAGAACAGCTGTTGTGGGGGGAATCCGTAAGAAGCACATTGGACTGACCTTCATCACTCCTTGCTGAATGAGAGGGGAGGAGTGGTTGACTAGGACTATGAGAGTCTCTGGCTGGATCAGTTTGTCCATCACCTCTTCCAGCATGAGATCTGGCAGCAGCAGCAGGACACCTCTCAACAGCTCATAAAGCCCACAGCAGATCAGCACCAAACAGTCCTCTGTTCCAGACCTGGAAAATAAAAACACACATAATATTTATTTCATTAGCTACAATAAAATGCCAATTTGATTCTGTAAGTTTGGTTCAAAGGAATGGAGTTAATTTGTTTTTCAATAATGACAGTTTAGATTGTATGCCAGACAGTCTAA
Organism: Sternarchorhynchus goeldii; assembly: GCA_028565775.1. NCBI lineage: Eukaryota > Metazoa > Chordata > Actinopteri > Gymnotiformes > Apteronotidae > Sternarchorhynchus > Sternarchorhynchus goeldii. The sequence continues at coordinate 15,661,773 of JAOXYF010000009.1, forward strand.
GATTGTAAAGACAGACTTTTATTGGTTTTGTGTTGGGCAGCTGACATCAGCTCCCTCATGCACTAAAGAATAGTTTTGTAATGAATGCCTGAAGAATATTTTAATATAAAGCTCCTCTTAACATAAACATAATAAATAACTTGTCAGCCTAATAAAGAGTTTGAAGTTTCATGGATACTTTCTATATTTTACTTTATGTTTGTCATTTTTTCTTTACTGCTATTATGACTCAATAACACTGAAAGGTGACAATATAGTGTAAACGTACACCATCACAAAGAGCATCACCTCATATAGAACACCATCACAAAGAGCATTGCTTCACATACATATAGAACACCATCACACAGAGCATCACCTCATATAGAACACCATCACAAAGAGCATTGCCTCAGATACATATACAGTTCCTGACAGACGTTCTGTCGCTTATCCATGTTGTGGAAGCAAAAGCTTATAACCTGACTTTAAATTCATCCATGGGTTTTAGAAATGACTCATATGAAAGCTGAAACCCTCCCAAATGAGGTTTAATTTACGAAAATAAATTTGCTTCACTGCAGAAATATTGATCATTTAATGAACACAGAAAGGTCAGATTTTGGCAAGACAAAAGTTTTGTCGCCCACAGAAAGTAATGTGAAAATCAAACAAATAATTTACTTCAAATACAAAGATATGTTTCATAACATTGGTGAATGAAGTTGTGGTGCTATTAGAGCCATATTTAATATTTTGTGTGACTTCCATGAGCTTGAAGGACTGCATCCCTGCAGTTCGACAATGATTCATACAATTTATTGATGAAGTCATCAGGAATAGCAAAGAATGCAGTCTTACATGCCTTCCAGAGTTCATCAAGATTCTTTGGTTTTGTCTTCCAAGCTTCCTCTTTCATCCAACACCAAACATGCTCAATGATGTTCGTGTCTGGTGACTGGGCTGGTCAGTCCTGGAGCACCTTGATCTTCTTCGCCTTGAGGAACTTTGATGTAGAGATGGATGTATGAGATGGAGCACCATCCTGCTGCAAAATTTGACCCCTTTTATGATTGGGAATATAAGAGGTAGATAATACTTCTTGATATTTTAGGCTATTGATATTGCCTTCCACCTTGCAAATGTTTCGCACACCCCCATACTGAATGTAACCCCAGACCATGACCTTTCCACCACCAAACTTAACTGTTTTCTGGGTGAATCTTGGATCCATACGGGCTCCAGTAGGTCTCCTGCAGTATTTACGGCGGCTGTGGTGTAATTCAACTAAAGATTCATCTGAGAAATCCACCTTCTGCCACTTTTCCAGCGTCCATCCGTTTAGCAGGCTATGGGCCTTGGCCAATGCCACGCGTTTTTTTAATTGCTTTTTGTTTAGTGCTGGCTTCTGGGCACTGATTTGACCATGGAGGCCATTTCGAGACAGAACCCTCAAACTGTTCTAGCTGACATAGGGACTTGAGGTGACCAGGCCTGGTGGAGCTCTGCTGCAGTGGAAGAGGGGCTGGCTTTGGATTTTCTAACCAACAAACGTTCCTCCCGAGCAGTTGTCTTGCGGGGTCTGCCGGACCTGGGCTTGTCAAAAACATCTCCAGTCGGGGGCTGCTACTTGAATACTCAAGTAGCAGATGATGAGGATCTTCCCTTGTTGTGGGAGAAGATATCTAGCAAAATACTGCAAACTATCAATGAGAGGTTTGACAAATTTGAACAGTCTTTCCAATCTCTTCAAACAACGTTACAATCAGTTACAGAGAAGATGGAGGCTGCAGAAGAACAAATTCAAGACCATGAGGCCCGCGTTAGCTCTCTTGAGGCAGCGTTAGCAGATGTGCTTCAAACGAATAAAACTCTTAAGGCTAAAGTAAACGACCTGGAGGGCCGGTCACACCGCAATAACATAAAAATCGTCAGTATTCCGGACAGAGAGGAAAAGGGAAGACCAACTGAATTTGTCGCTGCTCTACTGCCTAAACTACTAGGTGCTGCGCATTTCAAGGAGCCACTCGTTATCGATCGTGCTCACCGCACCCTACAACCCAGACCTCCAGAGGAAGCAAAACCTTTCTCCATCATCGCTCGAGTTCACTTCTATAGTGAGAAAGATGATTCTACGGCTCCGAAGCGGACGCAATATGCATTATAATTTTCCCGGATTACACTGCTGAGGTAATGGATCAGAGAAGGAAATTTAGCGATGTAACTCATGTATTGAGAGAGCTACAGGTGAACCACACTCTCCGTTTTCCCGCTAAACTTTGTGTTCGACATGGGGGCAGTTCAGGAGTTTCACCTCCCCTGCGGATGCCGCAAAGTAGTGTTCCCGTCTACACGGACTAATTTAGTGCTTTAGCTAAGGAAGCTAATAGGGGTGGTTTAGGGGGTGCTATTTTGGGGTTAGTTATTGTTACATTTTCTCCTGAATGGGAGTTTTTCTTTCTTTTGATCTGTGTCTTGTTTGCTGGGTGTCATTAACTTTTTTTTTTTTTTTTTCCTCCAGGCTAGATGATTTCTATAGCTAATAAGGATGGGAGTGGCATCACAGTTTTTTCTTGGAATGTGAAAGGACTTGGTCATCCTGTTAAAAGAGGCAAAGTGTTTTCACATTTGAAGTCACTTAAAGCTGATATAATCTTTCTTCAGGAAACTCATATAAATGCAGTTCATCAGAGTAGATTAAGAGTTGGCTGGGTTCCATTTCGTCTTGATTCTGTTACTGCTGACCCACACAGCAGGTATATCATAGTATCAGGATGTGTGAACACTTTTCCACTTACTCTGATCAATGTATATGGTCCCAATTTTGACGATCCTTCTTTTTATCCCAAACAGTTTGATGCAATTCCGGAACACAATAGTTCTAATGTTATAAAGGGTGGTGATTTTAACTGTTATCTAGATCCATTTATGGATAGACTCAGAGATCTCTGCCTACAATAGCCTCAGTAAGTGTATTACATAATTAAAACCAAGTAATTTAGTAGATATTTGGAGATTGTTGCATCCCACCCATAAAGACTATTCCTTTTATTCTCATGTTCATAAATCATACACTAGGATTGACTGAACTCATATCTAATATTGTTGACTCCAAATATCACAATATTTTAATATCAGATCATTGCCCAGTTACGCTTCAACTTCAGTGTAATATATTTAAGCAGGGTTACAAATGGCGTTTCAATCCCCTTTTACTTAAAGACTCGTCATTTATGGAATATATCAGTTTAAGGCTCAACGAATTCCTCAAGACAAATGATAATGGAGAGGTCTCAGATTCTACTTTATGGGAAACCCTAAAAGTCGTTATGAGAGGTCATACTATATCCTATGTGTCTGAATAGAAGAGAATCAATAATAGTTGTCTTTTGGAAATTGAAAAAGAACTCCCAGTTTTGGAACAAGCATATAGAATCTCTCTGGCACAATTAGATTATAATCGAATTTTAAAACTCAAATATAAATATAATTCTATCCTTACTAAGCGTGTGGAAAACCTCTTTCTTAAATTAAAACATAGGTATTTTGAATTAGGAGACAAACCTGAAAGGTTACTGGCCAGACAGTTAAAAGGCATACAATCTAAACAAGCAATTCATAGGATTAAATCAAAATCTGGTAATTTGATAACTGATCCAAGACAAATAAATAACTGTTTTAGGGAATTCTACTCAGACCTATATTCCTCCAAAGTTCACAGCTACCAGATGCTTCTAAAAATGATTTGGATTCCCCATTTTCTGAAACTGAAATTATTAAAGCTGTTATGTCCTTTCCAACAAGTAAGGTTCCTGGTCTGGATGGATCTGGATGTGAATTTTATAAAGTTTTTTGTAAGGAGCTTGCTCCGGTCATGTTAAGAATGATAAATGAATCTATTAAAAATAAAAAGCTCCCTAGATCTTTATATGAAACAAACAATTCCTTATTGCTGAAAAAGGGAAAGGAGGACTCAGATCCTGCTTCTTATAGGCCAATTGCACTTTTAAACTGCGATCAAAAAGTGTTGACTAAAATGCTATCTCAGGTTGAGAACACATATTTTTGAAATAATCCATCCGGATCAGACTGGATTTATCCCAGGTAGATTTTCATTTGGTAACGTTCGTCTGCTTTTCAATATTCTATACTGAATAAAAAACAACACGGCGGCCATTATCTCCCAGGATGCACAAAAAGCATTTGATCAAAGAGAATGGGCATACATGTTTGAGGTACTTAAAAGATTTGGGTTTGGTGACCCAACCTGTAGTTTTATTACCTGTGAGCACGAACTCATCAGCGAGCACAGTAGCTTGTGAAACAGTAGCCACGGAGCGTTCATTTAAATAAACCACCACCCGTTCAGGGAGGCAATTCTTAATTTCCTCTAACAAGACTAGCTCGCGCAAGGACTCAAAATCATCCACCTTATTGGCACTACACCACTTATGAAAGAGTACACTCTTGTCATGACCAAACTCTACATACGTTTGCGTTGGCTGCTTCTTCAACTGTCTGAAGCGTTGTCTATAAGCTTCAGGGACTAATTCATATGCCCGTAGAATAGCTGCTTTAACAACCTCATATTGTAGACTATCTTGTAAAGACAGGCTAGAGTAAACTTCTTGGGCTTTTCCCACAAGTCTACACTGCAGTAGTAATGACTATACTTCGCTAGGCCAACCAAGAGTTACAGCAATTCTCTCAAACACACTAAAGTAGGTATCAACTTCAGTTTCTCTAAACGAAGGCACAAGAGATATCCATTTACTTGCATCAAACGCAGGTAACTGAGATGCATTTGTAGCAGACACAGTCGATCTAGGCAGGTGGAGAGGAGATGTATTCACACCAACAGTGGCAGCTGTAGGAGAAGAGGGCCGCAATACAGTGGCAGCTTGGAGCACCGGTTGAGCAGCACTCAGCTCGAGCTCACGTAAACGAACCTCTCTTTCGAGTTCCAACCGACGTACTGCCAGGTCAAATTCATATTTGTTTCCTCACATCAGCACGCTCTTTTGCCTCTAACCGAACCCGCGCCAAACGCAAATCCAGTGGTTCAGAACCACACAGAGATTCACTAATCACCGGTGAGCCAGGTGTGTATGGGGGTAACACGCCCACTGCCAGAACCCGAGTTGTCTCCATGGCCGCGTCCTGATCTACGAATGGGTTCTCATCCACTACACCACCTCCACCCGAAAAGGAGGGTGCGCCACACGTGTCTACCACAGCCTGCATACTCAGAATACCTCCCTCAACTAAATGAGTAACCACCAAATCACATATCTTTTTTTTTTTTTAACATAGACCTTATGACCGGAATACTAAAATGTTCATCTAGTGCCATTAAATCATCCTTTCTACAAGCATCCAAAGCCTGAAAGCTAGGAGCCTCTAAAAATTTATTTATTTGAAACTGAGACATTATAGCTTTCGACCCAACACCAAAAGTAAACCTAAATATCAAGTTTTAAATACCTACTCACTAACATAGCAGCCAAACACCACTACACAATATATTTTATCTACACTCAAACACCGCCTGAAACAAACAACTCACCTAACAACACACCATGGGTGGGGACATGCATATTTATGCAAATCCCGGACGAGCCCCCACATGTTACCCCTGTCTAGGGGTAAAGGCGGCTGAACAAAGAATGAAACGGTGGAGTGCAAGTGAATTGCGAAAACTAGGAGACAGATATAAGGGTTTGCCAGATACTTTTTACTGAAGTGCAACACAAAAGCCAAAATAAACTTCATATAAGTGGACTGTAGACCATGCCAAAGGAAAGAAATAAAGAAAAGAGAACTAACCTACCTCACCCAAACTAATTCCCCTAACCAAAAAAATACAAAGGTGGCAGGTGCCCCTGAACTGGTGTATTTAACCGGGCAATATCCTACATGGGTGTAATAGGGTAAATGGGCCCATCTAAACTGTCCACTTATAGGTACAACAAACAAGAAAGAACAAAGACCAACATAAGAACCAACTAAACACAATATTAAAGTGTCTCAATCCAATATCTCAACAGTGTGCTTAAATATAACTAACAGAGTTTGTCAAACACGCACACCTGCTCATGATTACCGTAAAACACCGACTCAGTACTCTCTAAATCTGTCTGCCAGTCTTACTGCTCTTTTCGCGCTGTTCAAAAATATGTCTGAGAGTCTGTCTCCACTCTTTGCACGCTGCTCCCCATTTAGGATCAAAGCCACGCCCCTTTTGTGGGTTAGGCCACACAGCCATTGGCGGGCGCAAAGCGAGGAGAACTGCTAATCAGACAGAGATAAGTTATATGGGGGAAAACGAGGAACACCATGGCTACCCAGATGCACGTAACACCAATAAATTGGAGCAAAAGCGAATTCATGTGCGTTACTAAAAATCTCAGTCCTAGTTTTCTGAATTCTTTGCAATTTAAAATAGTGGATGATTATTTTACATATCTTGGCGTTAAAGTACCAAGAAATCCCAGACATTTGTTTAAGCTATTTTTTTTGTATATGATTGACAAACTTAAAGCAAATATTGAAAGCTGGAAGCTGTTACCTTTATCTATGATTGGACGGG
>JAOXYF010000009.1:15668440-15687394 GCA_028565775.1 Sternarchorhynchus goeldii
ACCTCATTTGGGAGGGTTTCAGCTTTCATATGAGTCATTTCTAAAACCAATGGATGAATTTAAAGTCAGGTTATAAGATGTCAGGTTATAAGTGTTTCCACAACATGGATAAGCGACAGAACTTCTGTCAGGGACTGTAGAACACCATCACAAAGAGCATCACCTCAGATACACATAGAACACCATCACAAAGTGATAAAAACATCTGCAAGGTTTTATCATCACAGTTAAATAATTTTTTTGTCATTAATTACCATCACTTTGGTTAGAAGGTACAGCATACACTGTAAAATTTCTTTAATTATACAGTTATTTTAATATCTTCAATTATTTATAAGAACAACAAATTCATGTCTAAAATAAGTATGAGAAGGACTATGTGACACCATAAGATCTGCAGATGTAGTTGCAAAATTTCTGGCAACACAGAGAGAGGACACACAATCCTCAGTCTACACTACCCACATTATTGTCTTTGTCATGCTGACATTACAACTGGTGCCAGCCATGTGGGAAAGCACAGTCCTCCATTATAAGAAACACAGTGCCAGTCAGTGACTGATAGACAACATCTTGAGGGCACAGTAGGTGCTGGCCAGAACTCAGAAATTAATGTACTGAAATTAAACAACGAGAGCACAGTGCAGACTTTGTTTTGTGAATGTTTACTTCTTATAAGTAAACATTCACAACATAAAGCATGGACTTGGACTGCATTGCTTTGGATGCAATCATCTTAAGAAAAGGTACAAGTTAAAGAGAGCTCTGGGCTAAATATCTAACAAAAGCATTATGAAAAACAAAGTAAGGAAAAAAAAAGATTCAGATCTGTTAACTGGGAGCAATATGTTTTTGAATTTGCCAAGACTAAACACAAGAAAACATGATGCAAGGAGTAAGTATTTACTGCAAAAGTTGCCTTTTCATTATCCCTAGGGCATAGAAATAATGAATATACAGGGAAAATAAAGGGACATGTATTGTCAGTTGAAATCCTAGGTGTTGTAAAATTCAAACTTGCAAGACTCTAGTACAAAGACCAAGCAGTCAAACAAAAACATTACCGTAGGAGTTTAAGTAACAGGCATAACACGCATGTAATCAATGATATGTGAAGGACTGAGGATTCAAGGAAGTGCTAAGGTGCCTCCTACCTGTCACCAGTGACATTGGCCTTGCCCTGTGAACTGTCATAGCCAGGGGAGTAGGTGTAGCTCTCCCAGTCATCAGAGGGGGCGGGCCGGTCGGTCACACTGGGCCAGCGACCAATGGCGTGAGACCCGTTCTGTGCTGGGAAGGCCAGGCCCAGGCTGGCCAGGTTGCTCTGGCTCCTTTGAAATGACTGAATGCCCTTTAGGGTGTCTGGCCTGCGTGGAGCCTCCTCTCCAGTAAAATGGAGGCGATCCTCCGATTCTGTGCCAATGCTGCCCTCCGCTGAGCAGCCTGCTGGAGTCTCCTGCTCCTCGTCCAAGCTGACAGAGGGTATGTGGGCATCCTCGACTTCGACCTCGACCCCAGAGGGCATCCGAGAAGGCTCCTCGACCCCGACCCCAGAGGGTGTCCGAGGGTCCTCCTCTATCCCGTCCGTGTCCTGAGAGTCGCAGATGGTCTTGGCTGACTCACAGCTGCTAAGGAGGTTCTCATCTTCACCCCGCTTCAGAGTTTCAGTGCTGCTGAGCTCCTGCGGTGTCGTTAGCGACACACCCCCATCTGGATCGGGGACTTCAGCTGAGCCTTGACGGTGCAAATGAGCCACAAGGGCAGGGGAGGAGTGAGGAGAGGAAGTGGTGCTTGCGAGGGGAAGAGAGAAGTCTGCAACTCTATGCTCCAGTGAAGAAGGCTGGTGTACTGCGGAACAAAAATATTCCGTTAATTCAGATGTGTTACAAAGGTATGGATGTTTGTTTGTTTACCTTTTTTATTTTCGTACCAACATTTATAAATTAAGTGAGCAAAGTACTGGGACAACAAAGTTTTTGTAAATGAAAACTGCTAAATTAAAGCTAGTATTCGATTTGTAACAAAATAACTTCACTGAAGTGGTAACATATTTTCCCTCCCATGCTCTTCCTCTGAAATAATTTGCTAGTCTTTGGCTACAACTGGTACACTCTCCTCTTAATCAAACGTAATTCATGCTTGGTTGATTATAAATGAGCAAAATAACTTGGGCATTTCAAAGTCTTCCACTGCACCACCCCTTTTGTTCTAGGATTTGTTATCATTATATGTTTTTGTAAATAGGTTAAAATGGTCTGTGGAATCTCCTGAAATTGCTGTGAAGCTCTCCAGGTTTTGCAATGCTTGGAGAAAGTTTTCAAATCAAATACTGTGATTATATTATATATATATACACACACACACACACACACACACACACACACACACACACACACACACACACACACACACACACACACACACACTTCTTTAAATTTCTGTGGTTTTAGGTAAGGATTTTCAACATATCCCAAGTCATTTTTCTGTTATTTATCTGCATTGGTTTCCTCAGCATAGCTGTGCCAGCATCGAAGTAAAACTGTTTCTTTCTCCTAAAATGATTAAATATGTTGACAGGTGAAATATGATTGCTCAGTGCAACTAGAAACATACAACTACTGTCTGTCCAAAGAATTTAAATAAACAGAATAATTACATCACTGTTCCCAAACCTCTGGAGGGCACAATGTCACAGATGCCTAGCAGAGGATATGGACATGAACTTTATGCATTCTTTTCAAAGCAGTATAAAAGATGAGCAATAGATAAAAAGTATTCGAATTTAATTAAAATCCTGCAAGAATCCACAGCTTCTGATTCAGTCAGGCTCTGAATCATCATATACAAAAACACTATGCCAACTGGCATATACAGGCACAACTGGCAAAAGAGTGGCATTTTTAATTAAGAACTCTGAAGAAAAACAGCACCATGCACATGTATTTGCACATCTATTTTTGGTTAAACTGTGTGAATGGGGGGAAAAAACATGGCATGCCTGACATTGTTTATGGTGTATACAGTCAGATCGATGTCCTGTTCAAAATATATGTTTGATGTCTTAGTAAATACCAGTAAAATTTGCATATGAAATGCAAGCCTTTCCCCACTATATAATTTGACATACATTTAATAAATATGACTTCTTAGCGAATTGAGCATGAACTAGTAGCTAGTTTGCCTGAGCCCAGCACCTGCTGTGATCGGCCAAACTGTAGGAAGTGTGTTACCTTCAGCTCGCATTTCAGGAAAGGGTGTTGGAGAGAGGGAGCACACTGAGCTGCACGCCAACTTCCCTCCACTGCTGGAGTAGCGTAGATGCATCATGGACTGAACTTTCTCCTGGTACAGTTTACCATCTGGTGTTATACAAGTATTATACAAGATTTGTTATCTGTTCACACATTTTACTACTGAATGTGTTTAACTGATAAGAGTTTAATGCTTAATTAGTAACATCTTTGTGCATATATAAAAAAGAGAGGACTTCTCTTTTAACCACACACACAGACAAACACAGACACACAGCAACCTGTTGTTGTATGCTAGTGATTTACATATTTGATTTAATATAGTGAATATTAATAAAAAGATGAACAGATGCACAGAAAACACCCACACCCACTCACCAATGTGCAAGGAGAAGTAGAAGCTGGAAGGTGTGTGGCACACATAGGTGTTTGTAGGTGGGTGCACAGCCAACAGAAAGTTATAGAGTAGCTGCAACAGGTCCAAGTCGGGAGGAGAGCCTAACACCTCCTGAATGATTTTTATAAAGGAAAGGCAGACGTCCTGTGGGATAGAGGTGAGGTGCTCATCCCGATTCTCCTGCAAGAAGGCATGGAGGATAGTGGTTATGAAAATAAAATACAATTAGAAGTGAAAGGTTTTAATACAACATGCTCATCTTGATTGCTTGAAACTGGACTGATTTTTGAAAATGCTTTTGGAAACAGCAAATGAATATGTTGCCATGAATATTTCTATCACCTGGTCTCTTGGACACTGGGGAGATCTTGGACATGCATTATTGTTTTGTGATCATTCAAACATTCAAGTCATCACCCAGTTTAACAAATATAAAAATGAATCATGTAGGTCCATCCCTTAGAAATGCAAGATCCAGTATTCAATGGCATTTTTGACATCAAAATCACAAAGGTAATTCGGCATTGTATCCTAGAAGCCTATTTAAAAATGTAACATTTGAAAAGAACAGAATATCTCGGACATATCGGTAGATGATGTAAGAAAATTCAAAAGAGAATGGGAAATGAAGCTACTGTACAGTGACTCTCACCTGCAGCACCTGGCAGGTGAGCAGGAAGTGATGCACAACCTGGCCTTTAAGAAGCTGCCGGATGTTGAACGTCTGCTGAGGATGGTTCACTCTAATCAGTATTTCCAGAGCAGCCAGCAGAGTCTCCCAAACGCCACCCTATCAAATAAAAAGGAGAGAAGAACCTTTTTGTGTTTTTGAAGGGTTAGTTGTTAGTTACCAAAAAGTCCACTGTTTTGCCCCATCAATATAGTACTTCAATATAAATAAAAATGTGTGTCCATTAGCTTGCGAGCATGTGTACTTGAGCTTTGGCCCATATTTTCCAGTCCAGCAGTATTTCAGAGAGCAGTCTGAGATCCTGCACCACAGCAGTGGACTCAGTGTCCAAATGCCATTGGCCGTCATCCCCCATAGTCAGAATAGTGCCACTACAGCAGCCATCCAGCAGGGTCTGTCAATACAAGCGTGGAGGTTTACACAGCTGATTCAGGATAATCAAGAGTGTTTTAAATTATATCAAGAGTGATTTAAATGTTAAATTATAAATATTTTATTACGTATAGATATATGCTTTAATCATAAACTGGCCAAAGTTATTAAATAATGATGCAAATCAAGCCCTGAAATTTTGCATTGTTTGTTAACTAGGATTAAAAAGAAATAAACCTAATGTGATTTTTCATTTGAAAAAAACATCTTTACCGATATGTTTAAACAGATAATGATTTGTTATTGTCTTCTTAATTTGGTTGCAGAAGCATGATGTCATTATCAGACATGCACAGAATACCGACTTGGACTACTTAAAAAAAGTCATTAACTAAATATTACCTAACTTTTTCAAGTCAACAGTACTTCAAGAGCATCATTAACACCACCATTAAGGGAATGGATCCACCATTCTTTTATGCTTTCCTATCACTTTTCCCACAAATTTCTAACATTTCAAACAGATCAGAAGTTATTACAGTAAAAATGTACACAATCTGAGATTCATAGATAGTCAGTGGTTTTCTCTGTTCTTCTGCATCCAAATACTCTTCATCAGTGCCCAGTGCCTCTGTAAGAATGTAAATGTTCGTCCATGTCTCCTGTGCCTTCTGTGCTACTCTGCTTATTTACAGATAATAAGTCACAGAATTTTTTTTGAGCCCTACTTCCTCTCAAGACTTTCTCCGAAGTTTTAGGAAACTTTTCACTGCCATTGTCGCCTGTTTTTCTGGTTTCCTCAGCTAGGAGAAACAAATTCCCTGCTGACGACATTTGGGCTTAGAAGGAGGAAAGCATATTAAAATGACTGCACACTTTACGTTAGGTCTGTGTATATAAAAAAAATTCTGAGCACAATTAGACCAGTGAACCGGCCCACTACATGTTTCACCCACAGATTTTATGATACTTAAAGGCTAAACCTAGCATGGCATTAATAAAAAGAACAGTGTGTGCTTACTGCCTGCATTAACGCATAGAACCAGCAGGTTGCACTGTTTAATGGCACTTACAAGCTCCTTGCACAGATGTACAGAGAATATCACTGCATTTTCACATGAAAAGTTGTGCTACTGGTTACAAAGGCTTGAAAGTCTAATGCATGCTCACCTTAAGGATGTGATATCCTACAATACACTTGGTCTTGATAAGGACCTGGTGGATCATGGAATAACCATGGCAACACTCCATCTCGTGTGTACGATGTTGATTGCACTTAACTAGAGACAACAGCACCTGCAATGCCAAAGCCTGAGTTCTCTCACAACTACTCAACTCCACCACCTAAGTGAGAAAGGGGAAGAGAAAGAGGCTTTATTTAACCATAAAAACTGTATAGACCAGTGTATAAATATGAACCATTAGCTCTATACACAAAGTGTTTTATGGGTATAAGACATTTCATCTGGCATTTCAGCAGTTTGCCAGATAAAAGTGTCAAAATGACATCAAATACCAAACTGCTTAGTAAAGTCTGCAAAGAGAGGCGATTACCCGAGCGAAGAGAAACACAAATGCACCAGTTCCTCCAATCTTATGGAGGCAGTTGTGGAGGCCAAGGGGCTGGGAAGCCTGTAGACTCCTGAGTGATGAGGGCTCAAGAGTGGAACTCTGAGCTTCTTTAGCACTAAAAGGCCTCTGGGACGGTACAGGTGTTTTGGCTTGGCCCTTCAGACGGATGACTGGTTCATAGATGGTGTAGACAGATGGGCTGCTTGGTGAGTATACAACTGCCAGGCTCTCCTGCGATAGAGAGAAGATAAGAAGCGTCACTGAGGTAACGTTAAACTCAGTTTCTACTGGCAGCTCATGGATTCTGAGCAGACAAAGTCACTTGTAGTTTTATCACCAGGAGACTTTAACTGTTATCATAAATAAGACAGAATAAAAAAAAACAAAACATCATTGCATCATCAGCAGAGTGCAGTAAACAGCTCCTATTAAGTGACTTGTCATTGCCATAATTACACGGTCCATAATATATTTGTATTCAAATCACTGGAACAGCATGTACCTATGCAAAACACATAATTCCTAATTAAAACATAACATCAGTTGAGTAGAGCATCGTTAAACAATATTGTGTTTTGAAAACAAACAAATTGTCACTTGGTATTGGTATAAAAAGTAATACTTGTTATATTACTATTACAGCAATACTTTAATTGGTCTTTAACTGTAGAACAGAAAAAAAAATATTGTACAAGTACAATGAAGTAGTTTGTAACCAAAGTTATTTTCAATCATACTTTCAACTGCTTTTCATAATTACTGGTACAAAGCATTTGTCATTCAGGTGCATCATGTCATTTACTCCAAAGTTTTAATAATTTTAATATACATTCACATACACAGAATGTATCCCCTAGGTGTTGCTAAAATCCGAAACTGAAATGCTTTCTTTTTACACAATTATATACAAGTTTCACATTTACATTCATAGTCTGTAACTGAAAGGTGTCATAGCATATTGATAGCTTTATCCAGTGTACTGCAAAACTATTTAACCCTATTAAAAGACATCAGATTTGTCTAGATTACAGTCACACAGATTGTTCTAGTTAGCATTATTTTGCAAACCGTTACCCTCTAGAAGTAAAGATTAAAAGTCAAATGTGTGAACAGTCCTTAGTTTATTGGCATTTTCAGAATAGTATTTGGTGGAATCACCCTTTGTTGCATTTCTGCCAGTTTTACATTCCGTTTACAACTGATTTTCACTCGCTCATTTCCTTCTTCCTTGCTCTCATTCAGGTTGCTTGGTTACCATGTGGCCCACAATTTTCAAATAGTGCCATGGATTCTTGACTGGACTGAGATCTGTACTGTGAACATGTTTTTGGCAGCATCTCCTTGTAGTTTGCACTACCTATTAATTATTTTATTTTAACAAGATGTCTGCTTGTTAAAAACATCCCTACCACATGTGGTGCCACCACAATACTTCAGTGTTGGGATGGTGTTTGCTGAGGAATGGCCAGTGGTTTACTTCTTGCTTACAAGTTTTGAGGGATGACATGTTATATGTTATAACCCTAACCGTAGGCCGGGGTGGTAATAAAGTAGCTTCAATTTGCTCCCAGTTGATTCAATATTGTTTACTGAGAAATTTAAACACCTGAACATTTTACAGCCTTCTTCTATCTTGTGCAGGTCTATCTCTAATTTATGCTTTTATTGTTCTTCAATTTCACAGTCCGCAAATGGGGAAAATAACCTATTTATCCAAAAGGTGAAACTAATTTTCAAATAGAAGCTAACTGTAAGCCAATTGTGTGCTAGGTATCTTTCATTTGTGTAAAGTTTCCACAGCACAAGGGGTGAACTTGTATTTTAATCATTTGTCAGTAAGTACTGCAAATACAACAGATTCAAAGAGCTCGTGACACACTGAGATCATGTTGTATGTAATCCTAAGGCAATGTCATACTTACAATAAGAAGCGACGTATCTACTTCAGAATTTCTCATCAGTAGGTCCCGAATCTGCTCACACTGAAGACCATCTGGTGTAACATATTTAGAGAGTGTTCCACTGGGCTTCCCATACTTGCACGGCATGATGGAAGTGAGATCAGGACCACTGGCGTAAAGATAAAATGCCTCCTCAGTGTTGATTTTGGAGCCTAAAACAACCAAGAGAAACAATCATTAGCAAAACAGGCCTAGGAGTATAACAATACATCATCAGGTCTTATACAATTTTTGACTCTGGGGTCAAGATTATTGTATGTGCAATTGCTATCACATAATCAACAGAGTATTAAACAACATAAAACACGAACTGCTCTGTGTAACATTTTATACAGCATAAGTCTCAATTTTTAACTCTGAAAACAGAAATGTCAACAGGCCCTAGAATATAAAATTTAAAACAGGAAAAGCCTCCAATTGTTTGAGCACAGGTATGCGTGCGGTGGAATTGGAATGGGGAAGGGGATGGGGATGTACCCAACACAAGCCCTGCCTTCTTCCCACTCTGACAGGATGCATGCAGATTACTTTGACTACTGACACTGGTTCCCATTATCAAGTTTTTTCAGTACCATATAGAAATTGCTACTCACATAGTGTGGTCAGTAAAAATATTTACTAACTTTAAATTCCGTAAAAAAAAAAACATTGAATTGCCTAATTCATCAACTTATGCAAAACTAAAAAATATATTAACTAAATTCATCATGCTGGGGACTGATATATTATTTAATATTATTAAGATACATGACATTCACTGCATTACCACTGTACTACAGGAAATAAACCTTTCTCTGAAGAGCCCAGAGCCCTGGCCATAGAGCATTCCGACTCTCCAACAATGCTAAGGGTGCAAATCAATTCCAGTGTTCTCTCCCTAAGTGGGCTTGTAAATGAAAACCAAAAACTAGATGCCATAAAATATACAAATGCATTAATGCCAAATGAAAAGCAACACTTTTTGATAAAGTACATATTTTAAATATAGTAATACAGCTTTTCTGTAAAGTATGTGCATATATCAAGCCATGTCATTGATTTCATTCCACTTTGGCACTCTCGCTGCATATGCTCATAGGAGAGACCTTTGCCTGGCCTCTGATACTGAAGCAAACATATAATGTGCATTGTATTCTTATGAATTACTTGTACTGAAGAATGGGGGTACAACATAGAAACTCTTTGGATTTCATTCCTAGGCTGATATTGTGTTTCATAATGGCACAAATAACTTAAATTTCATTTAGGAATGGTGCCACAATTCCAGTGCATGCATAAATTCAAAGCCAAACAACCATTTCAGCATGTTTAGGTGTGACATGATAAAGGCTTAGAATTTACAGAAAGGCGACAATAAACTGCAATGCATTTTTAAAAGTTTGCCTTCAAGCCGTGCTTTTTTATTTGGCATTGATAATCTTCCATAATAAACTGGTCTGAATCCAAAGACCAATTACCATAAGAGATTAAGCATGCTATAGGTTCAAGGGGCAAACAAGTGCATCACCAATGATGTTAAGACAGAAAGGGAAGTCAGTGAAGAATGCTTGGAGACATTTGTCCTTCCAACTGCAATACAGCATTTCACAGGTTAGGAATGACAAAACTGGGGCCATTCATAGCCAATTAGCAGCCACAGCATAGCCATTATCTCTGTTTGAAGGAATGCGGAAGACACACCAGCTACAAACAGTGACCAGTTCCTTCCCATCAGCAACCACAAAACAACAAAAAGAACTGACGATGTCTACTCACACATAACAGGGCAAGGAAAGGTACATTACACAATACCAAAGAAGTGCAGGCCATATAGTAGTGAGATAAACACAACATTCTGGTGATGGGATAAGTCTACAGCTGCCAAAAACAAAACACACACACAAAACAAAGCACAAGAAAGTTATTACTAATGTGAAGGATAACTCTTCCACACTAACCTTAGTGCTACTATCTCCCCCTTATTGAGAATCCCGCCTACTAAATGTACCTGAGTGAGTTACAAGCCACATCCATAAGTTGAATCACATCTAAGACGGCCTCACCTGGTTGAGCTAATCAGGAGGCATGGTGTCACACTGATGTAGCACCGCACAGAGCTACCAGAAACACATCAGCATTAGCACCTCAAAAATAATCAAACCCCACATAACAATGAGCCACAATCAAAAGTAAACTACACTAACACAAACTACAGTACTGTCAGAGAAATATGCTTTTTTGTTGTTGTTGAAGATATGTAAAATAAAAGCCAAGGTTCACAGAACATACTGCGTTAACTCAAAAAGACAGACAATACAAGGTCTCAACAGAGAGGGATGGTTGTGGTTGTGGAAGAGGACTTGGGAGGCAGCTGGGAGTCCTACCATTAAACAGGAGCAGGGTGCCCATATCCATGCGTGGGACCACAAGCTGAGGCAGCTCTTCTGAAGCATTTAGGCAGTGGCCCAGCATACAGAAGGTCCTGTTATTATCAGATGACAGACTGGACTTCCTAGGAAGGGTGTAGTCCAGTGAGACCTCACACTTTCTGGGGGAGTAACAGATAAAATTTGCTGTAATTTTGTTTTGTTTTGTTTTTTTGGAACTTTACTGTTCTTAACAAGACAAACAAATACAAGCTAAAAAAAACCACACCCTAAGATACACATATGCTACATTGTTCTATAACTGCTCTAATCTATCTTATAAGTATACAAAATCTGCAGACCACTGTCTGCACCATAACATTTTTACAATTACATTTATCTTAGAAAAATATTAGACATGTTGATCAGGTTTGTGGCTAGCTAAAAATATTCAGTCCTCAATTATACAACACAGTCCAAAAGTTTGCATTATTGTTCAATCCAAAGCACTCAACTCTGCTTTTGTGTGGGATGGTAAAGCTGACTTACTTGAAGCCACACACCCAGAGCACCACACAACCACGGATGTTCTTCTTTCCCTCAGGCTGCTGTGTGTAAGTAAGTGCCAAATGCTGCCACCGGCCTGTGGTCAGCATTCCCTCACCAGATTCGGTCTGAGCCAACAGTCCGGCTTTCATCTCATCGTTGGGATCAACACAGATCCTTCAGCCACAAATCCAAATTTACTCCAGTCATCATAAATCCATTAAACAAATTTTCTCAAAATGCAAACACCAGTAACACATCACACTCTAAAAGCACAAGAGAGGTCAAAAACACATGTTGTATGGCATGATTCAGTTTTGTTGTACCTGAAGGTGCAGGCCCCAGTGGAAGTGTCTGCCCAGACTTGCAGCATCAAGGCTTTAGAGCCCATGGAGAGAACATGCAGGAGGGCCTTCTCCCCTTGCTGTTCCAACAGCTGGGAGGCTCCATGCTGGACCACATCATCCTGTGTTGGCTCCTCATCTGAAACATCCAGCCCCACAACACACAAACAGTCCAGTGTGTAAGTGCATTGGTCAGAGTGCAAAAGAGCAAGCCAATAAGTTGGTGAGTAAAAAACTGAGTAAGATAACACAACCATCACTGAAATGCCAACATAAAAAACAGCGTGGTTGAGCACTCATATAAGGCCAGGAAATGGAAAAAACTCTAAAACCAAGAGTTATGAAAGTCTCATCATACCTCTGTATAGCAGCCCTTCCTCGTCCTCATTCTTCACGACTCGTACCCAGAGTGAGGCACTGAAGCCGCTGGCCATGTGCGGCCAGCAGTTCTGTCCCACCAGGGCAAGGTGGAGGGGTGCAATGTGCCAGGGGGAAGCACGTAAGTGCCCAGGTCGGCCATCGCCCTCGGCCCTGCTTGCAGACAGCTTGCCCCTCCAGAGCATACCCAGCCCCGTCATGGCTCCAGTTACTCCATTGGTCCGCAGCCCCACAGAGGTGCTGGTACCTGTGGGACTGGCCTCCAGGAGCATCGGGAAGGACAGGTAGTGCAAGGGCTCTATATCTGTGTTAGCATCCACTATCTGGAGAAGGCCTTTCAGCAAGATCTCCTTAAGAGGTAAAAACAAGAACTTCAGTGAAACTACAGTCTTTTGCAGGTTTAATTGTGGATCCTAATACACAGGAGTAGATAAATAAACCTATTCATCCAACAAAACCTATAGGTGCTTCAAACCTCCAGATCATCAGTTCCCTCAAAACTGAAAAAAGGACTTCTAGATCTAGCACAATTTTAATGTGGGATATATGCTATGGAAAAGTATATCAGACTGGAAGAATTCATCTTAAACATTCATAACTAACAGAACATTCATAATGTGCAAGGGAAAAGCAGTGTTTATGGCAGAAATGATTTGCTTGCATTAAACCCTCCATTTAAAATAGTAATGTGGCAATCTGTTTGCACTTTCAGCCAAATGACTGCATTTTAGCAGTGAAACATCAGGGATACATAGAGAGAGGAGCAGCAGACAGGAATAGCTAACATATCATCTTTGAAACTATAGAAATTTATGAAGATTTTCAGTCAGCCAAGTAAGTGGAATATCTACAAGAAGCATATCAAAGTGACCGAATTTGTGATGTCCTGAACATGTTTCAGTAGTTGTCAGTGGGTCGTCAGCACAAGTCACACCACTTACATGAAGTTCTCAAAAGGTGTATGAAGCATCTAAAAATCACCTATGTACATTAAGACTTCTCAGATGATTTGCAAGTACTCTGTCCTCCAAGGCTGAATTTGTGAAATCTGCTCTAAGTGTATATGAGAACTATTATAGTTTATGACCATTCGAGGAAATGTAAATTGAGGCAGCACTTACAGTGGGAGGTGCCTTCTCCAAGAAGAGGCGGATCAATAAAGCAAGTTCTTCAGCTGTGATCCTACTGCTCACCATGGCAACCAACATCTCCAACAACACTGTCTGGCAATCTGCAGGGAACAAAAGAGTGTCTATTACACTCGAATACTTCTATAGACACAAAACACATATTGCCTCAAATTATATGTTTATATGTTATTTTCTTCCTAAATTCTAATTGGACTACAACATCAAGCAAATATTAACAGAATGTCAAAGTAATTACCACTAATCGTAACAACACCAATAACTTCTGCCATGAAGGTGCTGACCTATCTCAGAATTTCCTGAGTCTGGTAGTTCCAGTTCACTATGAATATTGGGTCATTTTCCAATTTAGTGCTGTTTTGGCCTATGCTAGATATTCTGCATTCTACACAGCTATCCAAAAGCAGAAAGAATTTAGAAGTGTAGAAATATTCACCTTTATAGCAGGGATTGGACTGACTAAGTATGTTATGAAAGCCAGTAAGAATGGTTTTCACACCACCCTGTTGACAAATAAGGAGAGCAGCATAAATGCACATTGCTTTACAATTCCTGAACCATTCGCAAAATCATCAAAACAAAGTTGAAATATTTCACTTCTTTGGCAATTTTAGAACAGTGAATTTGCAAAAACGATCAATTCCATTTTACCATAGATTTTTGCCTACAGGTTTATGCAGGAAGCCCATAAAGATTTTTTTCATTACCTCTAAGCACTTTTGAGACACCTTAGCCAGTGTCAAGTGTCAAATGAAAAGAACACCTAATTAAGCTTTCTAAATGTACGCTGTTCAGAGCAAGTAAGAATTTTTGCCCATCTGTTCTTTTCTTTACTTCCTAGTTAGTTTTCTTCTAAAAATGCAATACTACATTTTGAGGTCTCAGTTGCTCATTTAATCTAATTGGTACACTAAATTTATCCCTCTCTATTATACTCCCTAATTAGCAAAGATAATATGCATATCTCACAGGGAGTTAATTTAATGTCATTTTTTCATCATTGCAGGGACAAGGAAGCTTGTCTGCAAACGGCTACAGATTTTTGCTCCAGCTAAGCAGGACCCTACCTGATACAAGCAATCAATTGTGTGACTGAGACCAGCAGATTAAACAAGCGGAACAATTTGTACTGCTGATTGATTGTAAAAGAAAAAAAGCTTAACACTTAGCACAAATTAAAATAATACAATGAATTATGTAATAAATTAAAAATGTCAAGACATTCTTTAACAAACTGCAGCCTTCAAACTCAAAACACAAATAAGACTTACTCTTGTTAGCATCTTTTAATGCTACAGTACAATAATCTCTTTTCAACAAATGTTGACAGAAGAGGATAACACCACTCTGATTCAATTCAAGTTAACTATTGTTTTCCCAACAGGTTTTAATCTGTGTAGGTCTGCAAACATTTGATAACATGATCACATAAAAACTGCTAATTACTCTCTGAAAAGCAAAACCATCAGTTCTAGAAATGTCCCAAACAACACAAAACAAACAACTGCTCATATCTGTACTTCATATTAGGGAATAGATTTTATTAATTATGCACTACTAATAAATCCTTTAGATTGAAATATCATTGCTTTTAACCATCAAAGCCATATGCACAAAATGGCCATGATGGAGTAAGCATCAGTGGTCAAAATTTCTTCCCTGATAAATGGTACCTATGTACCTCCTTGCTCTGTTAGGGTGGGATTAGTATGGAAGGTACCTGCTGATAAACCATTGCAGCGTTGCTAGGGTGACCACGTATAGCTCCCAGCATACCCTGCAGTACGTGTCCCAGGACATCCAATTCTGGTGAGCTGTTGGCCAGAAGCTGCAATTCCATGAGACAGATTTCTGGGAAGAGCAGGAGGCCTTGGCGAGGAGCATGGGCCATGCCAGTGGGCCCAAACGCATATTCTCCCAGTGGGACAGTCACATCCACCTTCTCACCTGAAGCAGCACCAAGAAACAAGAAAACATACCAAGTAACTTAAATACTTCTAATAATTCCAAGCAAAATTCCAAAGAAGTAAAGAAAAAATATATATATACAAATACATAGAGCAACATGGATAAAGCCCTGTAAGAGTAGCTAGTTGCAGTGACCCTACAATATTGGTTAATATCAATTTGTGAAAAAAATACAATGTAAATTTATAATTGCCCAGATGGAGAGCAGTGTAGTGTTACCTAGCAGAGCACAGCTGCCTGGGGGTACAGAAAGTAGTTATATCTAGAATTCCACTGGTTCAAAGTGTAGTCATATCCAGAAACCCTCTGGTTTGCAGTCCAATCATAAATACTCAGCCACACCTGGAATTCAATTTGTTGACTTGTCTGAATGCTTTCTTACCACTAACTAGTACATGTTTCCAGAGAAAAAGAATGCATTGACAGAGGTTCTTTATTGCTGTGTAACAACACTACCTCTGAAGCTCCAAATTAAATGAGTTTCTATTTAAATTTTGTTTGAATATAAACTGCTCTCACTTCCTAGAACTTCAAAGTTCCATAAGTCAAACACTTATGGAAGTCCTCTGTCCAAAACACTCTTTAGAAACCTTGTTCACTTCTCTCAAATGTTTACTACTACTACTACTACTACTACTACTATATCTAGAATCTTCTACACCCCCCCCCCACACACACAGATCAGAGATATACATAACATCAAAGCAAACAATAGCTACACCAGTGAACCTAAATGTAAACCATAGAAAATATCTTATTTTTCTTTGGAGTAGCTCAGTCAAAAGGGAACATTTTCTACCGATATGAATTTTATCAATAGTTGGTTAGGCCTAAAACAGAGTAAACATTTGTGATGGTTCATATCTCATGCTCTAGGATCTAGAGGCCACCTTAAGCACATTCTTAAACACTCATAATGAAACAAATTATCTGCCTATTATTTATTCATTATAGTTATGTGTCGTGCACATCAGGCATGCCTAGAAAACAGTCAAATACAGATTCAAACACACAAAAAGTCATGAAGTTTATTTTGAGAAATAAACGTCATCGTTACCCTGCCCCCACCATCCAACATTCAGTTTTAAACAATCACAGGATCCTGAAGGAAACAACTAATCTTACAAAATCAAACATTTCGTACAATGTGTGTACATGTGTGCAAACAGTGTGATCTGTTAAAAACAGTAGTCACAAGACTTAGCTCATGAGGCCTGGACTACAGTGGTCTTACATCATAGCCCAGGGGAACAATGACTGCATTCTTAAGTGGAGAGAGGATTCAGTCTCCATGTGATGAGGATCAAGATCACATACTGTGTCCAACTCTGCCTCGTTTACCCACATTTCATACTTGGGATAAGGTGAACAGATGTGGGACTCAGCTAATATGCAAATACAAATTAGATATACATTAGATGACATAACATTGAGATTAAATTTTTGCCTCCAAAATACAGTGGTGCATGATACTTTTAAGCCACAATGCATTTGTTTGTGAGTTGGTCATGTGGTTAAACTGGATACAGGGGGAAAGTACATATACTCCTATCCCGGACTGAGAGTCCAAAAGTGAATAAAGAGAGTAATTTAGCAATGTTTTTATGTAAATAACCTTTGGCACATTATTTGATGTTGAAGAACCATGTCTTTCGCACTACTGCTATTAAACCCTGGACATAATCACTGCTTTGGACAGCGTTCAAACAAAGTGGATGTGCTATCTCGAACTTGTAAGAACTTAACTTAGAGGTGCTAGCTGTCATGTGAGCTTACTTGGTTTAGTTAACAGCATGCACAATTTCAGTGGAAGTTCCTCTTTTCCATGTGTTGGCTTCACTTTTTCAAAGCCACAGTTTTAAATTTAGATCTGTGTAAATGTGCAAATGGCTCATCATCCTCTGTGTATACAATTCAGCAGGCAAAGACAGCGAGAAAAGACCACTAACCAGAAAGTGGTAACATGATAGCTAGTGATGGCTTGTGAATAGTTTATAACTTATTAATACTGCTGAATTTAGAAAACTAATTATTACTTATTTGTTGCTTGCTTTTGCTGGCTGGCTAGAACCAGTAACCTCAAGTCACTAATCTCTATGTGATGCAAGCAGTATAATACAATGATTGCCACCAAAATAAAATCACTTTCTAGCTGACTAGAATTCCATTTACCAGAAATTGCTGTTACTGTTATTGAAAAATAGATTATTTATATTGTAACAAATGAGAATATAAATATAAATACGATCAGACCTAATTAACTGATCTAACCTGCACTCAATGGTTTAATCATCACTTTTAAGGAAGCATTTCACACATAACAGGTAACATAACACGACTCCTTATTGCAACGTTAGTTTAGAGAAATGTAATGGCCATGTAACTGTTTTACTTTGGCCAACACCAGGACCCATTTTGCTTAAATTATTCTAGATTTGCTTAATTCAGCCTTAATTCAGAACCTGAATTCTGATAATGCACTGCAAGACTTTGGTTGAATAGCAATATAATAATGCTATCTGCACTCCTTGGACATTTGTTTTCCACCATAAAAAGTATGACCTAAAAGTATGTTGGCTATGGGGAAAAAACTGAATAATGGTATCTAATCAGAGATGTGCAGTTTCCTGTATAGGCTAATTTTCAGCATGCTAAGAAGAACATTAATGACATCAACATCAACCTTGTGTAGTACTACCTTCCTCTGGCTGGGCAGAATCCTCAGGATTACTCTCACTGTCAGCCTCGTAGCCTTCCTCCTCTCCAAGACCCTGAACACCACACACCTGAACTTCATCCGCTTCTTCAGACAAATCCCCCGCCTGAGATGGCACCTCAGAGTCCCCCTGAAACTTCTAAAACAAAAATAATAAAAGCAACTTCACATTTTTACAACATCATAGGATCTATAATGACTACCAAAAACATTCTTGAGTCGAAATCCAATGCAGTATCTAACAAAATCTAATGCTTACTCTGCACTCTAACTAGTCTCTCCCAAAACTACTAACAAGCCAAAGAATAAGATTCATATCTTTAAAAAAAAAAAAAAAAAGCAATGTGAATTAAAACTAAGTACAAAGCAAGTAATCCATATAGTACTTCTACACTTTTGAAGTGAACATTTTCATAATCAGAGAAAATGAAGAAAAATAAATAATTAAACACTTCGGTCACAAGATCATCAGCTGACCAATACGGCATAAAGACTGCACCAAGTCCCCAGATGCATGCGATAACACACACAAACAAAAGTTTACCTATCAAGCATTGGTATTGATGAAGCAGGACCCCATTAACATGTTCAATGAATATAATCTTATGTTTTGAAAAATAATAGCAAACTGCAAGCAATAGAGTTACGACATCTTTAACAAGAATGCAGTAGTTTTGAGCTGCTTGTTTATCTGCCTAAACTTTTCTTGAAGTTAACAGTGTTATACCAGTCCATAAACTGCATTACAAAAATGTGTCAAAAATAATAATTAAATTATTATTAAATTAATAATAATAATAATTTCTAGTCTACACTTACTATATAAACTGCATCTTTTGGTTCATATAATCTAAGAATTCCATGATGTAGTCATGTAAGGCAACAATTTCAATTTTTTCCACTAACCCTAACCCTCTTATTAAAAAAACCCCCAGCACAAAATAAGTACTATTCCTAATTTAAAGGCTCATGCCCATCAGTGACAGAAACCTGACGGAATATACTGGTCATTTGAAAGGGTGAGGGACTCACCTTTTCAGGTTTTTCTTCATTGGCAACTGGAGCGCTACACACCTCAGCTAGTGCCACACGTAACAGAGAATCAAACAGGGGAACAGCCAGGTCAGAGTTCACCACACCAGAACGAGACAGCTGATCCTTCACCTGACACAAAGTGCCCTCCACAGACTGGAGCTGTAGATGGATGCACACAAACACACACAAAAGATGTGTGTGTGTGTGTGTGTGTGTGTGTGTGTGTATAT
>JAOXYF010000009.1:15687494-15700082 GCA_028565775.1 Sternarchorhynchus goeldii
TATATATATACACACACACACACATACACATACACACATACACACACACATATATCATACATACACATACAGAGAGAGAGAATATAAAAATCATCCAAGATGTTCTAAGGCTCCAATTAGATAAACTAAATCTGTGTCAATGCATGTAGATTCTTGTTTTTGTATTCGTCATATTTATTGCTTAATTATAATATTCAGTAGATTAAATACCTGAAATGAGAGGTCTGTTTCCAGTTTTTGCATTACCAAGTTGGCACTGTGAAGACAAATGGCCAGAAGAGATTCCAGCAACCGGATACTCTGCAAAGGCCACTCTTCTTCCAGCTTGTCCTTGCCTTTGCTCTCTGCCTGACCAGAACTGAAAGTTCTGCTAAGGTCTACCAGTGTAACCTCTGCCTCCTGTAGCCCGAGTGCTGTGGACACTGCATCAGCCTGCACCAGAGTCTGGGTTGGTGAGTCTGGGCCAGATGGACTTGCTTTGCCTTTACTCTCCCTTTTTTTCTTAGCTTTAGTATCTTTTGTCTTAGAGCTAAGTTTCTGAATGACCATAGTCATGAGGCGGCAGCACACATCCAAGCCTCCCAGCCTGAAGAATTGCCTCCGGAACACTGGGCTGGCCAGATAGACCCAGCGGCATACAGACCACACGTCTGCTGCTTGCCTCACCTGCTCTTTGGAGGGCAGTGCCACGCTGTCTGGTGAGAGGCAGGGTAGACGTCCACCCAGGGGTTCACTGGCTGTACTGTCATAGCCCGAGGTGTCCTCAGAATCATTAGCCGAGTCCCTATCAGAGTCAGCCTCTTTGCTCACACAGAGAAAGGCTATACACAAGAACAGATTAATGGTGTTTAAGGTTGCTTCTTCGTGGTTCTGTCCCATTCCAGTACTCACGCTGCTTTTGCCTCTCCAATGTGGACATGCCTCTTTTAGGCCCTCATAGAACTTGCTGAGGCTCTGTGGACCATCACCTACTCCATGAGACCCTAGATCCTCTGCAAGCCCAAGGACATTCACTCTCTCTTCGTCTTCAGCTTTCCCCAGCCCTTGCAGGCCATCATCCATCTGCTGGTCCCAGCCACATAAGATCAGCGTCTCAAACACTTTCAGTGCCCAAGACCGAGTGCAGTCCAGATAGATCAGTTCAGTGACCTGGTTCAGCCCATTACAGCTTAAGAACAGGTCCCGCACCACTGTGCTAGGGTAGAACAAATGGAAATCAACCAGAGTAATGTAGAATCAGGATTAGTCTCACAAAAACTTTAAAAAAACGAGAGCCATGCTACAGTTTTAGTTATACAACATTACATTAGTAAACCTAAATTTTACTTAACTTACATAACTTACGTAACTTTAGCCTAATACAGCTTATTTCTGCTTCAAAGCATTTATAATAAAATACAAGTGAGAAAAAATTAATACACACATGCAGCTACATATAAACTATCAAAACTGGGGTTAGGGTCCTATTTTGTAATATTTTTAATAACGAATCATCAAACCAAAGAACCAACACTAGGCACTACAATGGGTGTGCCCAACCATGATCCTAGAGAGTCTAATTGTAGTTGGCGATTCCCTGCTAAAAACACATTTGGCCCATCCTACCAACCAGCCTTAGACAATCCTAGCCACCCAAATATGATAAAGTGGTATGAAAAACAGGTTGGGTTCAAGCAAATGACACAGGAAAAAGGATTGGGAGATGCATAATAAACAACATGACCCTTATTTATCAAAGCTGCGTATGAAAAATCTTATAGTCAAACAAGGACATGCACATGTCAAAATACAGTTTCATTATACATGAATTTAATCTCTGGCATATTTGTATAAATAAAATGCATGTGAAAAATTTACCTGAGAATTGCTTGGTTTGCAACAGCAATACTATGCAATACCGAAAGGGAAAAAACGCCACTTTACCAGAGGATGCAAGGGAGTCTCAGTCAAATTTTTTTTTTGCTCTAAATAAAATTAATGCAATCACATTTTTTTAATTAAAAAAAATCACTGTTCCCAGTGCACTAAACAAAGATTAACAAGTAACCATGGTAACTCAATCTGAATGGGAGAGAAGGCTGAGAGCTCACAACAATCAGATAAACGAAACAATCAGAATCATGGATATTCCAAAATTACATTTGTGTCTTGTAAAAAAGCCTTTAAAAATTTAAGAGGGAGGCAAAGACAAAACTGAAAACCATGATCAGAGTGGCCTTACATGAACATAAAATATTTTACGTACATCTGACTCACTGTTGCTGACTTCTACTCATGCAAGTAAGTAAATGCAAAACCTGTGATTGTATGCAAAGTAGATAATTAATAGCAGGTAATTGTAGAGCCTCCAGATGCAGAATCTGGATCTAACTTAGCAGTCAGCAATAGCCAAGTGGGTGTAATTTGAGTGAGAAAGTAAGTGAGAATAATATGTATAATCATTGCTTCTCATTGGTTTACTGTTCCTACAGCTGGATAAGGGAATGTTTTATGCAGACTGTACATATACAAGGGAAATTCACAGCATTCTCTTTTAGGTTAATGAGGCACCATTGCACCAGTGGTTGTTTTCATGCCGATAAAGTTGATTCATCAGCTGCATTCATTTTGAGTTTATGAATTAGACTTTGAGTAG
The DNA here is from genome assembly GCA_028565775.1 of Sternarchorhynchus goeldii. Lineage (NCBI taxonomy): Eukaryota > Metazoa > Chordata > Actinopteri > Gymnotiformes > Apteronotidae > Sternarchorhynchus > Sternarchorhynchus goeldii. The sequence goes on from JAOXYF010000009.1 coordinate 15,690,130, forward strand.
TTTGTGTGTCAAAGCAGTCTGTACTCATTTGTACACAATTTTGATAAATAAGAGCCATTTGTCTTTACTGGAGTTTCTGTTAGTTAACTTAGAACATGTTCCTGACAAATTATCAGCTATGCAGTTTAGCTTGTTATGGTAGTAATAGAAGAATTGACTTTGTTAACCTGATGTCAAGATGCCTTTTTTTGCCCCACATTCTTGTTTATAAATTACAAAATGGTGCAAAACATAAGGTTTCAGACCACAGGAAAATACTTTCACTTTAACACCAGGGAAACGAAAGCCCTAATGCCACTTGACCATTCAACACTCATTTTGAAAACCCAGAGTGTCCAACTCAAGACTAGAGTCCAGCAGTTTAATGATTTCCTATATCGAAGACATGTGATTCAAATCATCAGTCAGGCTACAAGATTTAGGAATGGGGTGTTAAAGAAAGAAAATCACCCAAGACGGCTGGGTTCTGGCCCTCCCTGAACATGTAGTGTAGTGTCAGAGAAATGTCACACATTATGTACAATACGAATTATACCCCCCCAAAAAATGTGTAAAATAACTAACAAACATTACACTTTCATATTTCACACTGTTTCTGTAAAATACTGGAAAAATAACGTTTTAGATCTATAAGGGCTCTGTAGAAGCAACACATTTTTAAACACAAAAATACAGAAAATCTAATTTGAACAAATTTGGACAGAATTGTGAATTCTATCACCCCTGAAAATGTGTGTATTATTATATCTTGTTTTGAGACATTAGCATGAAGAAGTGGTTAGAATTGGAAGAACTATAGCAGCTAATGTTACAGTAATCTAAATAAGAAAAAAAAAAAACATCTTCAGGAACCTCTAGCAGTCATCAATAACGCCTCTCCAGACCTTGTTCTCACTCTATTCAAGCTTAGAAGTCTACTTAGCCAGGCAATCAAAAGCCCTTCAGCCCTTAATGAGTGGGCTAAAGCTGGAGCAGAACAAAAATCTGAACCTTAAACCAGGGTAAGGGGTTCCACTTTTAAATTCCTTTGCTCATTCTTTTGTGCCGATTACATATATTTTTCACTTCCTTTCATTATAATATAAGCTATCATTTCTAAATATTACTAAATTCATTTTAGTTTCTTTTTCCCCATATCATAGCAATAGTAGAAACGTGCTGATTTTTTACATGCATTTACTAGATGCTCTTATCCATAATGACTTACAATAGTGCTTAGTTGTCTATTCTTAGATAGCATAAATAGGTTAGAGTCCAAAAACACCCTTAACTAAAGATACTGCCAAAAGCAAAGGTCACTGCTGAAATGTAAGCTGTAATTGTAGCATACACATAAGCATTATGACTGATGCCAGTCAATGACATACATTTTTGTAATTTTTTAACATTTGTGTGATTGATGACCTGATCTGAAGTCGATTTTGTTTTGGTAATTTTTTTTTTCTCCCCAAAAAATACCTAAACGTCAGAGGATTTAAAAATTAAAAATTTTTTAAAACAGATTTAAAAATGACATTCAATACTGTATTACTTAAAAAGTGTCTTATTGCTCAATTTCTCCTAAAATGTATTTAAAATGCATTACTAAAATGTACTTAAAAATAACATATAGCAACACATTATTAATAGTAACATTATGAATTGTAATTAGTAATAATAATAAAAACAGCAACACATTTCTATTGTCATGTGCTACAGTTCAAAGTACTCGGATCACATTTTCACCTATATCCTCCAAAAGAATGCATTAGGTAAACATATCAATAGCAGTAAAGGAAAAGAAAATCTTACCTTGACCTGAGTAAGGCAGGAAGTGTCTGGAGGTAAACAAGCAGCACTTCCACAGGGAGGCATTGGGTGTGGTAGCTGCATACCTGGGTACATGTACGAGACACACCTAGTTTCTGGGCATGGTGGGCTAGCTCCACACCCCTCTGAAGCACAGGATTCAAAATATGAGTGTACAGCTGCCACTGCACCACTGTATTGCCCTTCAAGGTCATTTGGCATACATGACTTGCAATCTGTTGACTCAACTGCCAATCTTCACCAAACACTATTTTCTGGTAAGCTTTTAAAGCATCCCATTTCCAAAGCATTTCTTCAGACGCTGTACAAGGCAGGATGCCTTGTAAATGGTAGGAGGAACAGGGTACAGTAGATGTTGCTTCTTTTTCTGGTCCACAGCCTTGCAAAGTCTCCTCAATGCCAAGTATTTGGCTGCTGTCCAAGGTGCAGATGTTGCACGAGGTATGTTTGGCCTTCTCTGATGGCTGTCCTCCCCCAAGCTGCTCCAGCACAAGCCTGCTAAGCACATTCAGTACATGGGACTGATAGCTGCGCAGGTCTGGGGCTTTGAATGCTTGAAGCAGAGGACCCACCACTGAATGAGGGTCCATGCAGCAACAAATACCAACAGCCTGCACACCCACCAGCACCTGCAGCACTGCAGGCCCAGAGGGTGACAAACGCTGGAGAAGGCGCAGACACTGGTGAGCACAGGCTGCCAGAACACAACAACGCTCAGGGTAGCACACTTCTCCATCACTGCTCTCAGTGTCCTCCTCAAACGGGTTGTGTTGATTTTTTTGCTTGAAGGTGGAGACAGGCAATCCTGAGAGGTCCCGATGGTGGTGCAAAAAGTGAGAGAACTCGCAACGCCTGTGACGACGCCGTGCACACACAGATTGGTGCAGTTGCTCTGACTTGGCCTTCTTTACTGCACTAATTATTTTAAACACACCAGCAATAAGACCACGCAAACGTTCTGAGGCTTCCCCACCGATCTCAGTGTCTCGAGCTCCACCTAGGACTTCAAGACGAATAGACGTTGACTCAAATAGCTCAAGGCCTCTGTGCTGAACAAACTCATGAACCAGCTCAAGAGCTTGACTGAAGAAAAAAGGATTGGGGGCAGAGGCATGTAAACAGCCAAGTAAAAGTTGAAGAACCCCCTCAAGGAGCTCTGGCAGCAGCAGGGCCCGGTGACGGTACCTAGAGAAGGAAAAATCCTCTTGTACCTCTTGTAGAGTCTTTTTGTGCCGGGGAGCAAAAGGATCAGGTTGCCTCTCAAGGTAAGTACGGATCTTCAGGGTGGCTCTGAGAAGGTCAGTTAGGCTCCGCCGCAGATTATCAGGTAGGGCCTCACTCTGACCCACATCTACTGACATCAAGTGCAGGATGGTGCGCAACAGCATCCTTTGAACAAGAGCAATTGGCTCCTCAGTCCAGCCTCCAGCCAGTTCTTCAATACCTCCACCACCAGTGCCCCCTCCTGGTCCACAGCAGTCTCCAAACTCTGTAAGGATTTCAGTAAGTGTGGGAACAACACTAACTGCTAGGCTTGGGTTGTGATTGATGTTCATGTCAAATTTGCAGACTTTCTCCAGAAGCGAGAGTAGAACATGACAGAGGTCAAAAGGAGAATTTTCCATACGGTTCAAAATGGAAAGGGCTGTAGGGTCAACTAGTGTGTCAGCATCAGATGGTAGGGTTCCAAAGAGCCTTACATGAGGCTGGGATCGTTCTAGACTGCTCATAGTGTCCACAACAGGATACTGCAAAGACTGTTGCTGTGAAATGACTGAGCCCTGAGGCTGGCTACTAACACGAACAGATGAACCATGGGACCTGCGATGTTTGGTCCCTGGACTTGCTCCTTTTTCGTCAGAATTGGCTTCAGAATCAGATGTAGAGAGTTGAGATTTACAAGCATCTCTCACTGAATACCGCTGAGCAGTCCTACGTGAACGACGTGATTTCCAACTGCCAGACAAGCGCTTCCCAGAGTTCTGTGCATCTGAACCAATTTTCTCCTTCCCTGCCTTCAGAGTAACAGCCTTTTCCTCCCTCCTTAGATACTCTTCCAGGAGTGAAGGTAGGCTGAAATCTAACAACATAAAAAAGCCTTCATTATTGATGAACTCTCTAGTTACTATTTTTATATTCCTTATGAACAACCTCAGGGTAACAAATGCTTCTTGTGATACAAATAGCAATATGAAATAAATCTGTCTAATATAGTTAAATCTGACTATGAAAAGGTAGGCCATAAGTCCCTGAAAGAATGCTGCACACATATGGGAACTAATAAGGGAACAATTTAGGAGGCCCATGTTAGGAAAGATTATCACAAGAGCACTACATACCATAGGTCAACAGAAACAATGTCTTCTGTTGCTGGTAAACCCATTTTATACAATTTGAGCCATCTCTTGATTACATGGGATTGGCATACAGATGGTTACTAAACTATTCATGGAGTGCACCTAAGAATACTGCCTTCAGAAGCACTTCAAAGGTACAGACTATCTCATGTTTCAACAGGGACTAAAATGCCAAAATGATACTGAATACTTATAATTAGTTAATGAGGACCAAGTGACCCAACCAAATATAGCATAAATAAAAACCACATTCAAGAAAATGTTTTTATTTATTTTACAATTTTGTAGTAGGCATGTAACAGCATGTGTAAGCAGCACTGCCATTAGTCTTTTCTCTGACTTAATGACCTCTGTCAGAGCCATTTTCTCTCTGATGCATTTATGTTCAAAGAGGCATTCCATATCAGGGCCCTTCCATTACAGATCTTAATGAAAGATGAAGATCTCATCGAATATAGCCACAACGACCTTCTTATCCTGCTTGGGTGCCCTCACTAAAAACGCAGGTGAGCTGTGTACTGCCCAACAAAGTGTATGTTCCCAGGACAGAAGTCAAGCAGAAGACCTCTTTCATATTGCAATTTGTGACAGCAGCAAACTCCTCATGCTTGCACAAGTCTAACTTGCTTCTTATAGCTCAAAAAGATCTGTTGCAAGCTTCATATGCAACTGAAGATTCTGCCCTTTATCTTCCAAAACAGTTGATGCAGTCACCAATGGAGGAAATGGCTACTAGTTTGTTGGTTGATTTATTTTTACTAGTTGCTATTTTTTTTGTACCTATACTATGCTCAGTAGATGAGAAAATTACTTTAAAATTGCAATACAATTAGAAATAATTACACACCGATTTAACAAGCATATAAAAAAGTTATTGTTGACCATGTACACCACTATTTGTTAATATTAAATAATCCATCAATGAACAGATACTGACCTTGGGCTTTATCTTCCTGAACAGGAATCTTCCAGACTAGTGGCAACAGTGATAACAAGAGTGTGAGCAGCTCTTCACGGCAGCTCAGTTCCTACAGATAAAATGTGGAAAAGTCCAGTTTTAAAAATGTTTTCCCTGCATCTCTGCTTCCAGGTTCTGGAATGATTTGCGGCCCATCAGCATGAACTCAAAGAAAAAGATTACCGATCAGAGTAATTTCTCACAAATGTAAGATGTTCTGTATCACTGTGCTTTTTCCTGGCTGTCATCTCTTCCTCCAGGCATAACAATAAGCTTTGATAAGTTTTCAAAGGCAATACGAAAGGAGTGAGACTGTGTCCCTAAATACTAGCTCCACCCAGAACTTTCTGAGGAGAACATTCTTCACAGTGCAAAGAGAAAGTGCACTAGCATGTGTGAATTAAAAGTAAATACAGGGCCTGTTGCTTCAATTCCATGTGACCACGTGGTAAATCAGCAAACCCATGGAGGGTGATGCAGCATTGTAACAGAAAAAGCCAAGAAACAAAAAAACAATTGAAAGAGGCCATGTCTGATTAAGTTTGGTGAAAGATTAAGGAAAAGAGGATAAATAAGACTGTGAAGAGACATGAAAAAATTGTTTTAAAGTTCACAATATAGACTACAGAGAGAATACAACTGATCCTAAAGACAGACCGCCTTCTAAAGAAAACAGGATCATGCTATTGACATTTTTTTATTATTTCAATCATGTGTACAAGCACATAAGTAGAGCAAGTAGAAGATAATCAATATCACTTGGAGTAAACAAGTTTAGGTCTTGACCCATAAAAATGCTTTGATCAAGTTATCACTCAACCTTATCATACATTTTAAAGCTAATCTTAAGCTGAAACTCATCTAGAGTGTAATAAGGCAAGGAAAGTGAAATGGTGAAGTGCTGACAGCAGGTTGTCATAGAATTAGAATGTCAAAGATTTTACGCCAAAGAATTCTTTTCTGGTTTAAATGACTATGAATCTTGTTGGCACCAAACTACTAAACTGTAATGTAAAAAGAATTCTTGCTAAAAAATACTTTAGCCTCAACAAAAGAAGACTATTTAGCATGAACTTATGGTAAGCAAACAAAAGATCACAATAATCATTGAATCAAAGCAGTGAATGGCCTTGCAGATGTTTTGGTCTGTCTATGCAGGTCAGGAGGAAAACTGTTAATTTATGGGTTGGAAATTGTCCACAGGGCATTTGCAGGTTTTTCAAGCAGACTTATGGCACACAAGTTGCATCCACAACTTGTCACTGTAAATTCTACAGTGTCCCAATATATATCCATGTTAATTAAAAAGGAATGAGGCATGTACCATTGTTTGTTTTTTACCTCTGGCATGAGAGAATGTTTATGAAAACTGAAATTTAGTCATTTTGTATGTAGTATTTTTGTTGATTTTCTTAAGTACATCAATTGTTCATAAAGTCTATATGAATTACTCTGAATGCTGGAATATTAGAGAAAATATACTAACAAATGCAAAATGTTGGCAGAAGTTAATGCCAGTTTACTGCTGAATGAAAGAAAGCTCCGTCACATAAAAAGCAGCTACCTTTTAGTCAAATTATAGAACAGGCATAATACAACTACTGAACTAATACTGCTGGAACAAGGAAAATGAACCTCTTAAACACAAGCCTGACACAAAAATAAATAGGTAATGACATTTTGAGTAACCCTGCATGTGTTTTGAGCATTCTAAAAGTTTCACAGAAAAAACTCAAACTTTTTTGTACTCAAACAAATCTAAATCAGTGACTTTTTATTTAGCTACAAAATTAGCTACACAATTCATCCTTTGCTTTCACTGACCTGGTCAATAAGGGTGTCCAGGGTGCTTAACAACAGGAAACCACGGCCTCGGACCAAGTATTCTCCCAGGGCAAACATATGACCCTCCTCTTCTTCCTCCTCCCTCTGGGCCTCTGCTTGTTGGGCCACTGCACTACAGAGCTGATGCACATCTGTCAGGAACTCCCTTGCTAGAGTGTTACTGGCACCACTCATGTCTGAGCTAAGGAGAGATGGTCAGAGAAACAGACAGATAAACAGACACAGACAAAATAAGATGAAGAGCTCTTATAAGCTAATTTAGGTCCAGGTTCTTATTTATAAGGGACTATGTCAGAAATGCATACAATATAGGAAACCACAAGAAATATGAAATACACTTAGGTGATTTAATTTAGTTAAGTGTGTCTAAAACATTCGGAGACAACAAACAACTTCATGATGTGGTTTCCTTTAACCGATCTAACCAAGCTTATAATGCTCGTCATGCAGGCAACTAATGAACGTCACATCACAAGAATTCACTCATGAACAGCAGGTCTACATGAGCAAACATTCAACTGCTGAAGTGGTGAGAAACAGGATTTCATTCAAAAGAGAATGCAGGACCCTGTCTTCAACCAGTCATTTGACACTAAGTCTGAGAGCCTTACTGTATCACATCAACCTGTTATTCCATCCTACAGATCAGGCTCCTTACAGAATTTCAAACCTCTTCACTGTCTCAAGGACACAAGCAGAACAAACTTGCACAGTGTCAGTTGTTTTTTTTTTAAACTGATAAAATAAAATTTAATAAAATAAACAGACAAAAATTCACAAGTTTAACTCCAGCAAACTAATAGGAAGGAGAGGAAATTTGAATGTTATTTAATAGTAAATAGATTACACAAGAGAAATGTCTGAATTAAAGAACTACATGAACTGCATGACAAGGAAATGCTTTATATGACATTTCTATGAAATGTTTTGATGCTTTCATGAAACACCCATAGTAGACGTACTTCACATAGGCTTTATATACAAATCAAAAACAAAATTGATCAATCTATAAAAAGTCCAAGTTCTCAGAGACGCACTGAGATGCACTACATTTCTCAGAGATGCACTACAATTTTCATAACATTTTCTTTTTTGCTTCTTTAATTTTAAGGTACTATAAAACACTACATGTTACAGATTTAATCCACACCATCACGGTCGCCGGTCATGGGATGTCCACAAACATCTTTCTCTCGTCATCTCTTGAAACGCATGCGTCATTTAAAGAACTCAATCCACACATTTTCCTCTTTGACTGACCTACAGCCTACCACTAAGTCCAAGTGCGTCACATTCATATTCCATTCATGGCCACAGGATATATTCACTAAACTGTGTATGAATATGTCCATGCCTAATTAAAGAGTACATTTTCTGTTCTGCACTTCAATTTCCATTAAAATGTAACTTCAAATAAATGTTCTCCAGATTTTCAGTTGATCAGCGAATCACATGAAAGCATGTGATGTCACATGGCAGAAGGTCAGGTCTCTGGCAGCTTGCAGAAGTCTCTGTAATAAGAACCGTCAAGTACTGTCTGCTACTCCAGTAAAATTATGCGTCAGAAACAGCAAGTCAAAAAACAAAACACGCACATCAGCAACCACAAAGTCAACAACTCTTACATAATCAGGATACTACACTTTTGAAAGAGAGCACTGGCCGTTTTGTCTAAAATGAATACAGTTGGATAGCACACATGCAGGTGGCTGGAAAAATTTCCAGTTTTGTGGAAAACATCATGTGTGGTTCTAGTCACTAAGCAATCTTGAGCATTAAATGACTCTAGACCAGTGGCTCTGACATCACACACAATGAGCAAGCTGGATGTTGTTCAGCCAGTACACCTCAGACATGACACAAAACATTATGTCGTCTGCAGAAGTTTCTCAGATGACACAGCCATTGTGAGAAAAGGAACCAGTTGCAGCTCAGTATCAACTAAACTCAGCTGGTGTTGAACTTCATGAGGTCCAGGCTTGAATTAGCAGACACCAGAACTGTAGGTACTTGATCACAAGTAGAAGAAACATTAAATAAGCAATGAAAGTAAATGTCCAGTTTGCTTACCAGTTCAGCAAACATGAAAAAGCTTTCTGTCAAGCACTGACAAAAAGAACAGCCAATGTGCAGTGAAATGCTGTGACAGGAAACTGTTAGTATAATTTCACTAATCTTTCACACTGCTGCAAGAGGCAATACTACTTCTATGACATGTATTGCCACAGTTTTTGCTATACCTGCTTGACATTTATTTAAACTGAACGTATTTTGCAGCAGAATTTGTATGTTTATATAAAAGCCATAAGCATAATTTATATGTGTTTTTATTCTGACCAAACAAGCCTAAATAGGGAAACAGAAAAATGGCTGATGAGTATGCTTCCACAACACTTCATCACATGGAGGTTGAAGAGTTAAAGCATAAATAAGCATGATCCCAGAGCTGAAAGGGGACCACACCATACTACTAAATACAAATCTGTCGGATGTGAACTTTAAAAATTCTCCATTTATGTAGTACTTTGGTGTATTTTGTAACATCAGTGACAACTTTCTCCCATATACCTAAAAGCACCAATGAAATGCTGTTCTGTACCACGCTTCCTTTGAGCCTAAAGTACTAGAATTCAATCCATTATCCCTCAAGACACAAAGCTGACAGGCATTAACGTTCTTCTCTGTCCAGGCACTCAGGTGGTGAGTTTCTACTGTCTGTCCATACAGCAGACAAAGACATACTACAGACAAAGACTGAAGGCTCACCATTTCACTCAGTCCCTGAGCACTTAAAAATACAATTAAAACACCTTTTACTGTCTTCTTTGTCACTTTTACCAGGGTTTTAGCCTGATAATATCTGAGATATTTGGGGCTGTCGGCGAGCAACACGGACTTTCAACTCCTTCCAAAGGTTTTCTATGGGGTTGAGATCTGGAGACTGGCTAGGCCACTCCAGGACCTTGAAATGCTTCTTACGAAAC
>JAOXYF010000009.1:15700182-15741217 GCA_028565775.1 Sternarchorhynchus goeldii
ATTATCAGTGGTCTTGTAGGTCTTCCATTTTCTAATTATTGCTCCCACAGTTGATTTCTTCACACCAAGCTGCTTGCAGATTCAGTCTTCCCAGCCTGGTGCAGGTCTACAATTTTGTTTGTAGTGTCCTTCGACAGCTCTTTGGTCTTCACCATAGTGGAGTTTTGAGTGTGACTGTTTGAGGTTGTGGCCAGGTGTCTTTTATACTGATAAGTTCAAACAGGTGCCATTAATACAGGCTTAAAGAAGAATTTACAGGTCTGTGACAGCCAGAAATCTTGCTTGTTTGTAGGTGACCAAATACTTATTTTCCACCATTTTTTTGCAAATAAATTCTTTAAAAATCAGACAATGTGATTTTCTGATTTTCTTTTCTCATTTTAGTTGAGGTCTACCTATGATGTCAATTACAGGCCTCTCTCATCTTTTTAAGTGGGAGAACTTGCATACTTGGTGACTAAATACCCCCCCCCCCACTGTATGTGGGTCACTTTGGACAAGAGCGTCTGCTAAACACTACAAATGCAAAGGTAAAGGTACCCTTTGGTGAGCTGGCTTTTTACTCACTCAACCTAAATGACACTGGTTTACATTAATCTACTTACAAAACCAGATCCTCTTTTCACATTCAACTGAAAGTCCCCAAAACAAGCACTTTTGCTAGAACCTCATCATTTTGCTACAGCAAACAACTGAAATACATTCCTAAAAACTTAATTTAATTCTAAGCATAATAATGATAACAGTTCTTACTATAATATTAAGAAGTCATTTACTCGTCTCTTTATTTATCTCTGTTTGTTTTAGCAGTGTATTTTTATTTTATTGTACTTTTCAGCTATCTTTGTGTCCTTTCTCTCTAGTCCCTGCTGCTTTCCAGTCCAACATTGCAAATAATGACTTGCCTTGTTAAAATAAATAAAATAAAACTTAGAAAGTCTGACTTTCTAATGTAGAAAAGAGTTGGTCCACCATGCTATCAGTAAGTTTTAAAATCTGACATTCTGCTCTGAAGAAAGTAAGGCTGAGATTGCCTAACAGATAAGATCAAGGCACGACATCCCCTATGCAAAATAGCCAAAAGGAAGCTGAAATAAGGTAAAGTAAGACATACAATACTGATGAAACAAATTTAAATTAATGTCCTTCATGTACACTTGCAGTACAGAGTGCTTTTCTAATGCATGCATGAAAATACATGTAACTATGCAGTCAAATTTATTATACAGTACAACCCTTTTTTACAACACACATCACTACAAAGCAGTTTTACAAATGTATGGGCCCAGATCCCTATTAAGCAAGACAAAGGTGACAGAGGCAAGGGAAAAACTCCCTAGGTAGGATTAACCTTGTGAGGACCACGACTTGAGAGAGAACCCAGTATAGCTCATTTTGCAGAGAACATTAACAGCCCAATTTTGTGTTAATGCCCCAACAGACACCTATAATTGGAAATAACGTGCCTCAACAATAAGAGTACAAGGAACTGTGCAGTTGTGAACTTCTGAACACAACTGCACAGAAGTGTTCAGAATGTCCATGACATTACTGTAAATCAAAAGATCCTAGCAAGAGGACCCAACTCTAGCTACTAACTGGTTCTCACACACAAAAAAAAAAAAAAAAAAAAATCTACATTAGTTCTTAGAAATTTGTTAGTCATTTCTTATGAGCTATACTTACAAATGTATATCAAGTATATCTGAATATCTAGAGTTAAAAACAAAAAGAAACCATTTTGATTATGTGTTAGTTCACTCTGGTGTTACCCAGAGGAAGACGGGTTCCTCTTCTGAGCCTTGGTTCCTCTCAAGATTTCTTCCTCTTTCTCTCAGAGAGTTTCCATTACCAATCATGCTTTGGCTTGCTCATTAAGGGCCTGGAAATGGATTCTCTATATAGCTGATTTCTGTTAAGATGCTTTGAGACAGCATGTTGTAAATAGCACTAGACAAATAAACGTGTGGTAAACTGAATTGAAAAGTAAATTCGAGGACGGACAACCCAACAATACAAGATAATAAACAGGAACAAAAACAACTTTAACAACATAAAATAATGCACTGACAAACTTAAACTGTTAAAAAATAAACAGGCTAATCAAGGTAACAAGAAACGAGTGATAAGGAGTGGGGAGCGGACATGACAGGGTGGAGACAGGAACAAAAACAAAGGACACATGGTGTGGGTACCATGGCAAGCACATTGCTAGAAGAGGGAAACCGTGATGTCTACACTCAATTACTGAGCTAAAAATGTTATCTGTTGTTAATAATTAAAACTAGAATCCTACACGTCATGATTCCAATACACAGCTAATTAGTTAGCAGTAACATATCAGAGAAACAACCACGGAAAACTGCAAAAATATTTATGACGACAATATACTCTGCTTCATTTTGGCCATGCCTTGATTTGGTCTAGCACACATTACCCTAAGACAATTTGTATTCTATACTCGTCTGAAAGAAAAATCTGCCGGCAAGATCGTTTGGCATGTGCTGAAGCAACAATGCGGTTAAGAAGACTGTCAGCAAATAGGGTGTGAACCAAGAGGTTGTGATGAGGGCTTTTTTGTTGTTTCTTTGCATTGTTCTTTTATAAACAAACTGGCTGTGCATGTGTGTGCTTAATGAGTGTAAAGAGTAAGAGGATTTAAAACAAACATGAAAGTGTTAACTTTTGAGCTAGTTTTTTGGATATGGCCAACTGTCTAAAACAGTGTATGAAACAGTAAGACAATCCGTTTCATTCATCATGTGATTTTAAACTTTCATCTATACAATATAGATGAAAGTTCAAAATCAAAACTTTCCTTTAGATCATAAGCATTTGGTCATTGCATTGAACCATGATATATATGAAACTGAACTTCACATGGGTTAAAGGAAATAGATGAGCATATTATTGGTATGTAAACAAGATAATTATGGCATAAATAAGTAAGTAATGTACCAGGCTACAAAACTACCAGAGAGGTTCTGGGTCCATGAGAGAAAATGTCTTTCAGGAAGAAGGAGCACTACAAACAAAACAATCCCCTCATATGTGAAAACATGCTAGAAGCACCACAGACCTTAGGGAGGGACTCACAAGCAGAAGAAACAATAAACAAGCACCTAGAGCAAATGTGCATTTCTGGTCCTTTTTTAAGCAACAAGGGGAGAAAAGAGCAGGTCAACAATACCATTTTTCATCCTACAATTTGCACCATATAAAGTGTTCAGGGATATGGATGTACACATATGAAAAGTGTGCTATCGGGGAGCCAGCTGATAGAGGCCATACCAGAATCTGAGTGCATCCTTTGCCGTAGGATCACCGAGATGTTGCACACAGTGAAACAAACACAGGAAACTCTCCAGGTACTGCAGACTGACCTAGGAGAGAAAAAGAAAAAGCAGTTCTGAATGATGAGTTGGAATATTCCAAATCATTAACCAATGTACAAGATTTTATTCACTTTATAATGCAAAACACAATTTGGATTTCATAAAAGTATGTAAACTTGAGATCACTGGGATACTCAAGATGATGAATGCAAGTCAGGCAAGATGTTAATTTGAACAAATTACCAGTATACCATACATGAAATGCACGAGAGCCACAAAATTGTGGAAGTCAATCTTAACCACATAGTCATGAACCAAATAAACAATACTTAAAAGAGAGGGCTACAAAGGCTGTATTACCAATACTGCATGTTTCAAAATAACTAAACATTAAATACAATACAAAATACATTTAATGTAAGAACATGTTTATAATGTCAGGCATAGAACTCGCCAAGACTCAGCTAGAATCGCTGCACTGGATCCTCTAGCCGTCACACCACACTATACACAAGGCTTGACTAATCCACACAACTCCTGTAAATTTGTTAATATTTCTCTTCCTTTCTTAAGTAGAATTGTTGTGACACAGCTAATAGACAGACTCTGTAACTCACATTCATTCAAACTCAACAAGTCGGACTTCAGTGTAGATTTGCTTTGTCAGGACCCATCCTTGAAAAACCAATCATAGCATATGCAGTGCAAGAAAGTATAGTATGATATGAACACATGCAGTGAATGATAACCTATATTAAGGCAATAGATAACACACAACAACAAATATGCAGAGGGTCTCACCCTATTCAGATAAAAAACTGTATGCTATGGAATCTATAATGTGCAGCATATAGTGTGTATTGACAAATTTGATCAGCAATCATCAAAAAAGAGTAACCGAAAGAGCCAAGAGTTCTTGCAGTTGTGCCAGACATTGAAGGAATATAAAAGTGTTTTTATCACAACAGAAAAACCTCAACAAATATACATTATTTCTTTATACCTATACTATGCCTTAAAGAAATGGGATAGGAAGGGAGGGTTTCCACTCACTCTCAAATATTTGTCAGCCTACATGTTCAGTGTCTTATGTTTCCTTTATTAGTTTGTACTGAACCTACAAGACTAAGGCTACTAACAAGTATTGGAAGTTAATTTCTTATGTACTTTTTCAAGTGCATAATCTTAATTTTAAATAACAATTATGTGAATTGCATGGATAATCCATAGAGACAGCACTTTAATGTCACTCAGTGTTGAAAGTATCATTTGCTTGGGTGAAAGGCAAGCTTTTGCTCCAGAAAGAACGGCTTTGAAAAGAGGTTTGAAAGAGGTTTGGGGGCTGTGGAGTTCAAGACAGGGGCTGGGCATCCTGGCGATATCTGTTTAAATTTAAAAGTTGTTGTTGTGTTGTAAATCTGCAGGCAACCAGATACATGCACTATGAGGACTACGCAAAAAAAAAAAATGCAATGATTACAAGGTTCAATGCAATTAGATCTTAAATGTCCAGTCAAAGAAAGCACAATCAACTGCAAACTGATAAGCACAATCAACTGCAAACATTTATTACTACTACTACATGTGCCTTGCTAGCAAATAGTCTACTGTTCTCATGTAGATAAGGACTGTGGCACACATTAGTTTAGACTAAAAGCAAACTAGGCCAGAGTTATCTGACATTTGGACACAAACATGATTAGTTATAAAAAGCAGTTGTTGGTCATGAATATACAGAAGCTTAAAGGTTATCTATAAATGCTAAAGATGATGTACCATTCAAACGATTCCTGTAACATTAGTTCATGGAACATTGGTTGTTTGTTTTTTGTTAGCAACATTACATTAGTCTGAAAGAAAACATGCGAACATTAGTCTGGTAGAAAACATGTTAACAAACTTGAATATAACTGTCTGGAATAACTATTTCAATAATTGTCCAATGTAACTGGTACGTTGGTAGAAATAACACTGTACTGATGACAGTTTAGAAAAAACTCTAAATGCTTTCACTCCAAATGGGTCCAGTGATGAAAGCTCAGATGTAAACCAAAGGATAAAAAATTTAAGGGATGGAGTGGATGATTCTGCAAAATTTCAGATGCAACTAGCACCCTGAGAATTGACCACTTGTAAGACTGATCTGGTCTGTTTCCCTTCCCTGTTTCCCTATAATCAGGTGACGACTAGAAATTAGGGCTGCATTCTAAGCACTGAGTTTACAGGCAGTGCCTCACTAATAACAACACTCACCCTCACATGACTGTTAATAGTTGCACTGAGGAAAGAGAAAAGAACGATTGATGATGTGGGATTGTTTTTTTTTTGTTTTGTTGTTGTTTATACAGCAATTCCCTTTTTGCATTAGTTCTATTAGCTTCTTAGCTTCATCTTCTGATAAAACGGAGGTCCTCCTCCTGGGCCCAAAGGCTGCAAGACAGAAAATGTCGAATTTAATGCTAAATCTCGCTAGATTACTATAACTCATTACTATTAGGATGTTCTAGTAAGAACCTAAGTAAGCTTCAACTAGTTCAAAATGCTGCAACTAGAATCCTTACAAGAACTAGGAAATTCGATCATATCAGCCCAGTCCTTTCAACCCTGCACTGGCTCCCAGTCAAATTTCACATAGACTATAAAATCCTTCTATTAACATAAAAAGTTCTGCATGGGCTCGCCCCTGATTATCTGCAAGAACTTATTTCTTACTATGAGCCTCCATGTTTACTAAGAACATAGGGTCCTGGCTTGTTATTGGTTCCATCAATTAATAAGGTAACAATAGGTGGAACACTAAAAACATACTTATTTAGTTTAGCATTTGTCAATTGATAATCCCCCTAGATAAACGTTACAGATGCAGGGGTTCACGGGCAGAGGGTTTTATGGTATACTGAGACTCCGGTGCTGTCGTCCCAGCACTGCACACGTTCACTCAAGTTTGTTGACAGTGGGGTGGAAGGATGCCAATGCCTCAGGGCGCCCCCAAGTCTGTGTTACCTTCTGGTTCTGCCCTTTTAGTTAGGCTACAATAGTTAATTGTTGCTGCTGCCACGCTGCAACGCTAGTTAAGAGTTGCTGCTGCCACGCTTGTGAAATAATTATATATTTTATGTCCCTTACAGAACTACCTGTCTCACTTTACTTTTACCGAGCTAATGGCTGTCCTTGATACAAAGTAAGGATTGATGAGGCTCTCTGTTGCTACCTGTCCCGGACCAACCACCTCTTACTTATCGAGACGCAGATGAAGGATTAATCAACTGGATGGTGGCCCTCATCAGCACCCCTGGATCCCCCCCATCCTGCTGTGGCACAGCCCCAAATTTGCTATAACTTACTACTGTGTTTTTTTTTATTTTCCTATATATTTATCTTGTTGTCATGGTGACCAGTGTCGGCCAGAAGAGGATGTGCTCCCCCCTTGAGTCTTGGTTCCTCCCAAGGTTTCTTCCTCACGCTCTTAGTGAGTTTTTCCTTGCCACCGTCACCTTTGGCTTGCTCACTGGGGGCTTGGACTCAGACTACTTTGAGACAACATCTGTTGTAAAAGGCGCTATATAAATAAAACTTGATTTGATTTGATTCTTAGGAAGCATTAATGTGACAGTGAACAAGACATGAATAATCCAGCAGGCTGAGTCACAAAGGATGACGCTGAATTCATAGTAGAATGAACAGTTACATTAAATTACAATGACTAGACTGCAGAAACTGCAAAGGGAGTGCCGGCATGTTTTTTGTAACACAGTTTCAACAAGCCCAAAAAGAGGTAAAAGCTTGACATATTTCCTAAGTGTTGTTTCTAACTCTTGAAGCTCATAAAGCAACTGTGAAACATAATGGCTGATCGTATTCAAAGCATAACAGTAAAAAGCTGGAAGAGGAATGCAGCTGCATACAAAAATAACTCCACAAGAAGAAGAATCCATAAGAAGAATCCACAAGACAAGAACAGCAGACTGAAAGATGCCCTGGAGTCAATACTGCCACTGCCATTGTCTCACTTCCTGTCCATTCTCAAAAGAACTTTAACTCGAACATAACATTGTTGCGCTTGTGGGTGTTGAGATGATGCAGCAGGCACAGCATTTTTGCTTGGGCTATTGCTTCCGTCACTGTTTCTATTGGGTTGAGCATGGTTTGCAATGCAAATATTTACAGCCCACTGTAGACAGTTAATGTAGTAATCATGTCACCAATATTTATTTATATTCATCATTCTTTATCTAAAATGATCTAATTATCACAACTCATAACACAGACATTAAATTATTTGGTTTCAATTTGTTAATCCCGAACAATCATAATTGTTACTATCTATCTAAACATGAAATTACATCATGACATTTAATCTAAAACATCCAGCTCAAATTGAATATTTATCTCTTTGTATTTTACATTGACTTTATTTAAAAAGTTACAAAGGATTTGGGGAAACTAAATTTAGCAATCAAGACAGCAAGAGGAAAGGTAGACAATGCCATCTGCAACAATTTTCCTTTTGTTAAAAACAGTTACATTTACAATACTACCATCTTGCCACTGAACAGATTCATTAGCAACACTACTGGCCCACTATATCTACAAGACATCAACTACGTATCTATCTTTAGCATCAGTGCAGTGAAAGTACTGAAAGTACTAATCCACTACCAAGAACATGTGCTTTTCAGTTCAGCATGAAGTCTCACCATAGATCTACACATAACAGAGAAATGTGTTTGAATGAGTTTATTAATTATTAAAACAATAATTAAAAGTATATTTAAACACTATATACATGTTTTCCTTTATTGTTACTGAGATGAGTAAAGACACTGTGTTTGCTGAAATTTTGATGGCATATTTTCTTCCCAGACCAACCAAACATGTTGAAACACACTATGTAGTTAGACTTAGAGTTCCATGATGATTTTGATTAAGCTGCCTGATGTTTGCTAACAGTTACTTTTAAACTAAGTTACTTTAAAAACTAAGCAGTACATTTTTTAAGCATTACAAAAGCTTTTGCTCTTCCCTAAACTAGTTAAACTGGGCAGCAGCCAGATACAACACAAGCATTAAATGGCATTACACTTCAGACTCACAACATGAATTTCTGCTGCTGTCTGTTAGAAAGTTCAAAATATATAGGAAAATGGAAAAAAAAAAACAACTACTTTAAATAATAAAAACCTTACGCTATTTCAGTGCCATTTCACCAATCAAACCTTCCATCATTGATTTGTCTTCATTCACATTCTGATTTGATGTACTCTCATTACTCTCTTACTGCAACATTCACAACTGGCGGAAATAAAATAGACTAAGCAGCAATAAGAGTAATTCACACCACCAGTGGAAAATTGCACCTTTAATCATCACCTACATAAGTCTCTAAGTGCCTTCAAAAGAGCCGGTGGCTTAACAGAACAACTTCTGCTGACTATATTTCCTGTTGTTGAACATGTCTGATCTTTAGATATCAAGGGACTAAGACCAAGTAATTTGTGTACACTACTGTTTACATAATAAACAAACATAATGTTTAAAAAAATTAATGCATGCTTGTGCTCTGGTGTCACAAATGTTATGCTAATTATCCATTTTGTTTTCATTTTAACAAGCTCCATTCTGAATAAATCAAGGAAAGTATATCTCTTATGGTGGTTTATTCATATATAAGCAGAAAACCCCCTATGCACAACATTTCAAAAACTAAGAAAATATTTTCTAGAGTCAATGGAAAACAACAGGCAAACTTTTCGATATCCCTGAATTTATAAACATCCTATATTTGATGTTAAAATAAACCTCAAACTGAGCAATTAATTTTATGAATTCACGTTAAAACCAACTCATTATTTAATCCATTTTAATCATTCCAAATTAAAACTGAATTCATATATACTTCATGTTGTATATAGCCTATTTGTCTGAAATTCTCGCACACCACTGTATGCACAACAAGGTTCCCCAAGACTTGATGTATGGCTGTCCTTTACAGCACTGTCATATCCACTAAACCTTGAAGCTAAAATATTGGTGTCTCCTTGCTATACCACTTCCTCTTTTTTATCTTTTATATCTTGTATGTGAGAAAGACCATATACGATTGTAGACTAACAATAACCAAACAATAATCATGTCTACCAATACATGCAAGATTAATCACTTAAATAACCACATTGTTCATGAAATGCCTAATATTAATTCAACCCTAGAATTGTTACCCGATTGGTGAACCATTAGAAACTTGATTGGTGAACCAGAGTCAATTGAGTTCCAAACTAAATAAATAAATGACCAGTCTCGCACATTTTTGTAGCAGCGAGTAGACCTGCTCTTTTTGCCATCTATGGACCTACTATGACAGACCGCAAAAATTCATGCAAAGCACCAACATCCAACATTACTGACAGCTGAATACTCAAGCGGATTCCAACCAACGATTAATGCAGCACTGGCTGGGTCAAAGTGTCTAGAACAAACTGACAACTGAGCACACAAAATCATATAACTAATAAATTATATGATGATTACATACACAGTGTCATTAAATACAGATGACGAAGGTTTCTGTAGACTAATGAACTTTGTTGGGATATTTGGATATCGTATCCCATCCAGAAGCACACCGACAAGTTAGTAAGAACTATGCATGGAAAGGAACGATATTGCCATCACAACCAACTGTTGGCCAACACTGACTACAAAGAGCTGCACTACTGTTACACTCCATAGCATCAAATAGGACTGGTAGGTGAAATTAGTTGTCCTGCAAAAGTTGAAAAATTGAACCAGACTACTTGGTCATGTGTTAGTCAATAAGTAATTGATTGATTGTTTATTAATGTCTCTGACTGTTGAACAAGAAAATACCTTTAAATTTGCAACCTTATTTAGTGTTTAATACATTTTACTATAAACCAGTCAACATGCTTCAGCAAACACAGCATGAGGCTCATGTGTTAACTGGTAGTCATGGCACATTATAAATGTGTGGTTTTAATACTAGAGCAAAAGTGTTCTCTTTGCCAGTCATGATTAATTAAATACCAGTATGACAGCCACAAACATTTAGGCTAACAGAAGGTTTTTATCTCCAGTAGTAGCAAGTCCCTTCTTAAATAGCTCCAGTGTTTATTTATTTATTTTATAGGTTAAGGCATGAAAGTAAGTATTTTTTCTTCAGATTAACTATCAACAGACTTTGATAATGCAAACCAGAAAGATGCTTAGGGATTAAGGAAACCAACTTTTATGGCTGTGTTGCCTTTGCTTTTAACTAGTAGTAGGTCTAAGACATAAACCTATCTAGTTAGAAACTGCAAAAAATAATAGGCTTAATCAAGATAACAACTCTGGTTACTAGAGTTAGATCACAAAAAATAGCAATGATTCTCATTATTTCCTAGTATGCCACTGAATCATGATCAAATATCCTATTATTGTTATAACAGTATTCATTAAGTGCCCTATTGTGCTTTATTCAATCACAGGAATATTATGTAGCGTATACTGAATAGACTGAGCAACTTGAGCTATTCCCTGGTAAGGTAATACAAATGTACAAAGATAAGCAAGTATTCCATTAAATGGTACGGTCTTTATGTGCAAGAGTACAGTAATATATTAATCACAGTTAGGCCTACAAAGCACAAGTGTATGATCATCCCCCAATACTACGCTTACTAATTCTGTCAATATCTAATAGACCATAACAAAACACAAAATAAAAAGAATTGTAAAGCATTTTTTTAGAAGCTCAGGTCAACACCCACACTCTAAGCTCCACCTCCATCAACACCCACACTCTAAGCTCCACCTCCATCAACACCCACACTCTAAGCTCCACCTGAGTAATCTTTTATGGCCGATTGCACATTCATTAGACCTGCTTGTCAGTGTGGAGCATACAGCATGCAAAGATGTGCTCTGGACAAGTAAGGCTAATCAGAGTCTCGTGATGGAGCAGTTAGTACAACCAGGGACTGAACAGTGAAGAAAAAGGCCAGAGGAATGCTTCTTTGTGCCCAAACAGTTTAGCGCAACTGATACCATGTTACAGAACGTGCGATATAAGCAAAATACTAGGCTATATTACAATTATACTTCTACATATTCAAATTTAAACATGGCCTACAAAACAGTAATACCCTTGAAGTAATCTGGTTAAAAAAATATCTTTGAAGTAATATGGTTTAAAAATGTTTATAAAACAGTTTTTAAAAAAAGCTTGGCATCACCCTGACCAAAATAATTTCTGTTTGTTGATTATATAAATTAATCAAAACATCAGAAAAACACAAATACTTTATTAGGAGATCTCATTTGCATTTTGCAGCCTTCACCAATATCAGTACTGCAAAGACGGACATGGTGGTAATGATTCACAAATTATATATTATACAGGGCTAATTTAGATGGAAGCTACACCACCTCCAGACAAGCTTACCCAACCTCCATCTGGGTAAAAAGAGTTTGTATTATTTTCTAACCAAACTGGTTTGACTCACTTTGTAAGTGTCTTGAGTACCACACAAACAGGATAGGCAAAAATATTTGGTAGTTACAGGGCCTGAATTTCAGTGCGGGATTGCGGGTACTACCATTTTTTCTTCGATTCTCGCCAATTTAGCATGTCATCCTGTCATTTTCTAAAAATGCGGGACACTCCCGCACGAAGATAATGTTCAGATCATGTTTGAACTGTATAATGAGGGACGACTGGCTGGACGGACCGACTTCCGCACAGGACAACGTACTTGGAGGATTTGCGCTCTGACCACAAAGCTACGAGAACCCTCTGTTGTTGCAGCAATTTTCGCAACAGGTTGTAGTTATATGAACTGGAAGGCATGACAACATGGATCGTTGGGATGAACGCAAAAGCTCAGAAAAAGCAGCGGAATCCGAAAGGACTAGTGCTGAACGCCAGTGATGTCAACGTTAAGAACATTAATCCTCCGGATAATCGCACAGATGACGGTACCAAACCGAAGCAGCAGTCCAAAGATAAATTTCAGGCTAACTGTCTTAGAATATATCCGTGGCTTGAAGTTAACGGTGAAATGAGCTGCTCGATGTGTAAAAAAAAAAAAAAAAAAAACTCGATTTGTAATAGATCCCTCACCTATTACTAGCCGATGTTACAAAACTTTAAATCGCCACTTGGACGGTGTTTCTCATCAGATGCCGAGTTAACAGATCGTGAAGCCGTACAAACAGTGTTGGCACAAACAACAGAATTAAACTGAAACCGAATTAAAGTAATAGAAGCCTCACTCATTTGCTCATTTCACAGGATTTTTGATTTAGTACAGGGAAAGAATACCGTATGGAGCATGTAAAAGAGAAGGACAAAGACACCACATTACAGCAACGTATATACAGTAGTTTACAGAATCAACGTATATAGTTTACAGAATCAATTAAGATGGAGGAAAACAAAAATACCTGAGGTAAGTAGTTAAGCTCACAAGTATTACCCCCCAAGTGTAGAAATCCCCCCATGTGACATGTACCAATTTTCAAAAAATTAATTTCAAGCCCCGAGTTGAATAAAGATAAAACAGAACTTCTTATAATTGGGAACAGTAATGAAAGGTACAGACTAGCTGCCTTATTTGGACTCTAAATATCTTGAATCTAATGAGCTCATAACCCTGGTAGACTAATTTCTGTTTTAGCAGTTATCAAATTAGTTATTAAATGAACATTTTATCACCTTATGAACAAGATCAGAGATTTCCTGCTTACCCCAGAACTACATCCAAGAAATACATCTACGCTTTTATTTATAGCAGAATTGATGGTGTACTAACAGGACTCACAGAAAAGACAAACAGCTTCAACTGATTCAAAATGCAGCTGTAAACTAGGTGCCAATATGTCAGAGAGATTACTTTAAGGTATTATTACTAGTATATAAATATCTTAATCGTTAATTTCTACTGATCTGAGAGAGTTCTCAGATCAGTAAGAACTAGTCAGTTTGTCCTGTGCAAGGTCAAGACTATGCATGGAGTGTTTTGCTATTATGCTGCTCTTAAATGAAACCAGTTGAGAATATTAGAAGAGCTTTTAAATCTACTAAAAACTCAGTTCAGTAGCACTTAACTTTTTCATTTTCAGTATTAAAGTGCACTTTCATTTCTTTTGATCTCAGCACTTTAACACGCTTGAAATCTTTTATCACTAACTTCAAACATTTATTTTAGTACTAATTTATTTAGGTATCTATGCATTTGTTTCTGTTAAAACAATCATTTGAATGCTCATTGAATTGCCACTGTGTATTAAAAGCCACAGTATACCAAAAGCGCTATAAATAAACTTGTCTTGCCTGAATTATGAGTCTGTAAGAAATCCAATGTGTAAAAGACCATCTATGCCTGTGTCTAATAAGACTTTATGAAGTTAGCATAATACACTGTCAAGCCTACCGTAATAACAAAAACAAACTCTTCTTGCCTTTTTAAAAATTTGAATGTAGGATATCTACCAAACGAACTGTGTTTTGGATCCTGTTTTAAGGTTTAACTGACTATAACTGATGTACATTAAATGTGTACAGTGTTTTGGTCAACATGTCTTTAAAAACCATTTTAGATAAAATGTAAACAGTGGTGACTGTTGCTTCAATTAATTTATGTATATTAACTAATACATATCTAAATAAAACTCTAGATATAAGCCTTGAATAAAACTGATTAGATAACCTTCAGTGCAGCTTTTTTTTACTTTATATATTTATCATGTTGCTTGTCTTGATTGACTTAATTAATCTACACTAACTCAAATAGTGTAGATCGTGCACCTATTCCTAACTTCAACCTTAAAAAGGACCAGCGAAGATTAATTTTATCTATCAGTGCTTACCTGAAGATCTGCTCCCTGGGCGCGACAATCCATATACCTTTCCCAAGCAAGGGTGAGATCAGCAGGTTGTTGACCGGCCATGTCCTCTTAAATTCCAGGGTGGTAACTGTAACTTACTACTGAGGTCTCATTGATAATCTAGCTAAGGCAGCTTGCTTTAAGGTTCAGATCCACCCCTAGAAGTTAGAAAGATGTGATGCATCCCGAATCGTTTTGCTTTGGGTCCATCAAATCCACCGTATGCGCTGGGCGTCATATAGGTTACCTAGCTAGCGACTCCAAAAAATACATTTCCTAAAAAGAGCGGAGAATGACACTGATATTTCTGCTTATTTTGCATCGATGAATACCTAGCTAGCTAACACTGAGCAATAACGCAGAAAATGGCCTTCACATGCACAGAATTAAATAGCTAAATACCTAGCTAGCTATATCGGACAACTATCACCAGGCTAGCTTGCTGTAACCTAATCCGACCAGTGTTCATTCAAGACGAAGTTAATAATCAGTATTCTGAAGATGGCTATCTAGGTGCCTAGTTAGCTATTGCTAAATTTGCTACGCTTGTTTCCAGTCCTAGCTGTCATTGAGTGAAACAAACTGAATGAACAGCTAGTTTGTGTCGAGTTGCTAGCTAGCTGCAACAACTTCAAGCTAGATATGCTAACAAGCTACCTAGCTAAACTGGATGAGTTCTTATCAAGTTAAACAAATAATGGTGGTACACTACTAGGTACTGTGCTATCTAACTGCAAGATGTTGGTTAGCTAGCTTAGGTAGCTAATTATGTCAGCGTAAGAGTTTCCATTCACTGTTTTGAAACAGCTAGAGCGATCTCACGTCACCGGCAGAAGAAAAGCTTTTGCACGAGTACCGCTCAGTGTTTTTCTAGGCCTAGTGGTTTTGCAGTAAATGGTCACTTTAGCTAACGTTCTTTAAGGTCTGCCACTTCTGTTTGACTACCAGGTTAGCTAGCTACAATATTTCAGTTCTGTATACATGATGCAAATATATTCACCCACCTCTCTCCTCAGCCCAAACATACAGCCGCTAACCAGAAAAATGTCAAACAAAAACATACTGCAGGAAATAACGCCCAAAAACTGTTTTAGTCACTATTGGTGGAAAACGGGCTAACCCCGATCAATCTAAATATTTGCCTCAATAGACCATAAAAGACGATTCTTCTCACCAATCATTTCAATTACGTCAAACCTAGTGTCCCCCTATGCAGGCGGAGCTTTCTTTGCGTACAGTACAGGGCAGTGACCAGCAGGGTGCAAAGTCACACTGTTTTGCTTATCTAAGTCTAACATAAGAATGGTTACCAACAACTTCTTCAACCATATTTAATTTCATCATCCTCCTATAGATGGAATAGACAAGCAGGCGCGTTTGCTGTAGATCAACGATTTTTACGTGCAGAGTTTCTATAACTGCAGAATATTCACCTATATGGGCTATAATATAGAAAGCAAATCGTTACTGTTCCAAGTCACTACCCTGCAACACAAGGTGTAACTGAGCTTGTAAGACTGGACGGTATCCTCAGCAGTAAGGATTTTTCTAACATACTGTTCACTACTAAAGCTAAAATAGAAAGCTTTTATCGGGCATTTTCGCCAGGTTCCAACAGCCGTACTGCTTAGAAGTAAAGGACTACCCCACCTTTGCCTTTTTGACCTTCCACCTCCAGTCTGACACTACATTGGTGTATTGGTGTCAATCGTGGAACAGAAGTTTGGCAAAGAGGCATACACACACAAAAAGAACGCTGCTGAACTTAACAAGCTCCTGAAAGATGCATGTTGAGCAATGATCCTACTGAACTGGAGAGTATAGCAGAGGAAGGATGACGCAACACCGGGGAAGATTTAACGGCAGTGGCAGAGAGCCAGCTCAGTCAAAACATCACAACAGCCAGTCCCAGTAAGAAGCCAGACTAAACCAGACAGCTTCATTACCAATGCAGCCTGTTCACCCGCTACAGTACAAGAGTAATCCTCTACAAAATGTTAGAATCATAGTGAAATTCCCATACCTGGTCAGCAGCAGTTACCACTGTTCAGCCCAGGCTGGCACTGAAAGGAAACTCATAGGACTGCCTACTCAACGCAGAAAGATCTAAAACATTAATTTTTCTAAACCTCTGATCAAGACATCAAGCTTTTATTTATATTCATTTATAGTCTAATTTTGTCTCCCTTCATATATTTTTCAGCAATCCATATGGCAATATGACTACTTTTATCAGTCATTTAACAAATGTGTTTGTGTTCCGTTACAGACTGCACCACATTGACTGACAAACATCACCAACCACTCTCCAATCACCATTCATCAGTTTCTTACCACAGGACTACTGCTGATATTAGATTGAATTTTATTCATCCACTTTGCAGTAGACATTTGACATTGTGCTGCCTAACATTACAAAGCATAGCAGCACAGCATAACACTCAACTCAGCAGTGGTATTGATATTGTACACCCATACCAGTGCAACATCTTACTGTGTTGAGAATATTTTACCACCCAAAGAAGTCGGAAATTGGCCTATGGTCAGAAACTGGCCAATGATGAAAGAGGAAGATGGTGGCTGGCAAATTGTACATGGCAACAAAAGGGCTGTAATTAGTAATTGTGTGTATAATGTGCACCTATATATCCTTTCCATATAAATTACAAATATCCATCAGGTTTTGGTTGTTGGTCATCAAACTTCTCTTAAGGGACCACATATTTTGCTCTTATGTGATGACACTGCATGTTATAAGCAAGGTGTATCTGTAAGCTGATCATAAAATTGTATGTACTATAACGGTTGGCATTATGTAACTTCTTCATACTAAAATGATTACAAACAAAAGTACCAAGAATTCAAAAAGCTGTACGTTTTATTTCTGGCTTATCTCCAAGGATCCTGTCAAACACACCATAAATTATTTTTACCTGTGAAAAGTATGTTATTTACTAACAGTGCTTGTCCACTAAATCAACCCAGTAAGCAAACTGCATCATGTAAAAGGAAATCAGTATCTTGTACTGAATCAAGCAGAGAATAGAGCTTAAGGACTTAATTACCCAAAGATTTTATTTTGGCACATAATAGAAAAAAAGGTAGTAAAAATCATTTTTTTACCGCACACTACCACAGAATGCTACACCCAACCTCTTAAATGACTAAAATGCTGCAGCATCAATGCCTGTTGTTCAGTAGCAGAAATGAATACAACCTTAAGGGATCATAGTCCTGTATAAAATATTCCTCTCCGTCTTCGAGTATTTATAACTGGGGGTTAATAACTGGGGTTCAAGTTGTAGTCTACGGTCTGGAAATTGTTTCTATGCTATGGCTGAAGCTTTTCAGGCAAGGTTGAACCCCTGATTATGTTCAATGGCCTGGAAAAGCTTCTCCCGGAGTTTCTCACGGCTGGTATACTTGGGCAAGTCCAGGAGATTGAAGCAGGTGTGGGCCACTGGAAGATAGTGCTCTCCACCCCCTGTGGGTTGGATGACCAACCCAAGACTCTTCATGCCCAGTATGGGGATACGATCACTTCCTGTGAGAAACACTGCAAACCAACCAAATGCAGAGAGAACAAAACAAGTAAATCACAAGACAAAAGTACAGACTAATTCGTGGGAGCATATTTACAATATTAGAATTTCTATAAGGACAAGTCATATAAAATATAGACATATGTAAGACATTATTCATACTTACACAGAAACTGCTTCTTCTTCTCCAATACTAACTCATGAAAAACTTCCCAGAATAGTCTGATGGTGGGATGTTCAGCCCAGTATTCCCCTTTGTATTGTGCACTCTGAAAGAGATCAAAAATAATTTCTGGTCACATATTCTTCATTTGTCACTTAAGGCAGTTCCCCAGAATAATTAAACATATACTTTGTAAACATAACAGGCCTCTAAGTTGGAAAAAAATACATAAAAATCTTATTACTAACAAATACATATGGTCTACTAAGGTCAGTGGAAGAGCTGAAATCCAAACAATCCAATCAAATGTACCTTAGTTTCATCAGTTCAGAGGTGAGGCCCTTTATAATGGATCCTCTGCCAAAGGCAATGAACTTTTCCAAGTTTTCAACCAAAATTAATAGTTCTTAAAATCAAGAAACCAAACCTCAGCACTAACATGTGTCCAAGCCAAATTCCGGGTACTTTCTAAAACAGTTAAACGGAGCTAAAATGCTGTACATCAGCAAACACATACATGCATATATATTTCTACAGTATGTAGTGTCATTGGACTGGACACCTTTCACCAGGGTTGCACATTAGAGCAACTTTGGCACTAGCACTCTCCAACGCCCCATCATCAGCCATTTTCCAAATTGTCAAAATTGATATTTCCAAAACATTGACTTCCATACCTTTTCTAGCTCCTTCCAGTCATAATTGGTGTTCCCTATTACCATGGCTTGTAGCTCATTGGGTTGAAACAGCTCTAGAACTTTCCCTCCACATACTTTGTGGAATCCAGCATAGAAGGCGTTGAAAAGAGGGGCCACGGATTTGTTGAAAGTGTAATCCACGTAAGCATTTACAAAATCTTGCCTGTAAAAGGTACATTAAAGAGTTTGTTTTAACTGGATAGGTACAAACCCAAATTGCATGTGCTGAATGTACATTTTAACTTCCACCTGTAAATTACTTAGTCATCATTAAACAATTATAAATATAGTTGGAAATCTAAAATATTTGAGTTTAATAAAAATGTATACTCAGTGAATGTATAAATCAGACTTTGGCCTTATACTATTATATATATATATATAAATATATAAATATAAATCTTGCTCTTATAAATGTTTTTGTATGCACCATTAATAAAATAAACATATCAATGTACAATTCCATATATAATAATACATTTCCTATACTAGTAATCAAAAATCATATAAAATATTTGAGAGACTTAATTAAACAAAAGCAAGTATATTTATATCTAAATACTGTACACATACATAAACATACACTTATAAGCATTAACATAGGACATATTTGTTCCAAAAAGTCAGGGCAAATATCATGCAAAATTTAATATATGCATATACAAATGTACAAGTGGATATACATTCTCTTAAGAATTAACCTTCACTTCTTGCTTAATCTGTGTCTATTCATACGTAATTTTGTGCATTGCTACTGTAAGACTGCACGTTCCATCCATCCTCCAATAAATGATCAACTACAGAATCTAAGAGAGAATATCAGGTCACTTTTATTTTGATGTAAAACTCTGTGAAAACAGTTGCTAAGAGCTTGAGCATTTTGCATTGTGACTATAAAGGAAAAAACACATTAAGTGGCCTGTTTGGTATCAAGATGCAATTTCATATCAAGACGCGATTTGGTATCAAAATGTGATCAAGCAAACGAACAATGTATCTTTATCAAAAGATACAACATTGAATTCCAAGCTGGCCCAGCAATAGTGCTTCTAAAAGGAATAGGTTAAAATGAATGGATCAGTCCCAGGGATCATCCTAATTATTCAATACCAGCTAATTTTGTTAATATTCGGACCAATATCTGATCCTAATATCAGATTGGTGCATCCCTAATGAAAACTTGAGAAGAGAAAAATATCACAAGTTCAGAACACACACTTTTGGTGAGTCCAAAGGCATTTAATTATTTATTTACAGTACCAGTCAAAAGTTTGGCACCTGACAATGTATGTTTTTATTACTAACAAAGACATTTTAATCTGATGGATTATGCTTAAATTTGTTTCTAAGACATATATAAATGAGTAAAGGTATTTGAAAAGCAGTTTTGAAAATCAGTTTATATATATATATATATATATATATATATATATATCCTCTCATATGCCCAAACAATTAATTGTAGATTTCTTTTAGAACCTTAGTCCCTCACCCTTCAAGTGCTCTGCACATATAAGAATTACTTCAAGACTGATGGAAAAGCATCATAGGTGGCTGCCTCATGCAGCATACCACTAGTGTGGGGCTGAGGACAGTAAAGGGTGACTAGTTTGAAGGATCTAAAATCTAAGATAAACAAATATTGACTATCACAGCATAATCATACGTATGTTTGATATGTTTTTTTTTTTTTTATATTGTAGAAAATACTAAAAATAAGCAATGAGTAGGTGTGTCCAAACTTTTGACTGGTACTGTACATGTTTAGGCATATTTTCAAATATCCAACTCCTTTTTAGCTACCATTTCAGAATGAATACGACCTTCCTTCTTCCTTAAACAGCATGCAAACTGTTGTTCAAATGTACTACTACTACCACTACCACCACTGTGACAATTCTTTTGGAACTAGGCAATAACATTTCAAAGCTTTATTATTAGAATAATATTAGTACTAAAGTACTAAAATATATAATTACAATGACTATTATTGTTGTTATATATTTTAATTTATAAGCACCTATCAATATATCCATGGTCATTCACAAAAATATTGTAAAAACGATAAGAACTCAAACAAAAAAAGAAAAAATATGAATTTGCAATGGTGCATACATCAAAAACACTTTCATTAGGTGGATACACAATCCAGCATACACTATCATTGTGGTTTCATGCCAAAAGTAACTATTTAAAAGCTAAATTCACAGTTTTATTGTAGTAGTTTATTGTATTAGTAATTCATAGCTGGACAACTTTGGCTAAATTTCTATGATTAACTAGTTGTATTCAAACTCCACAAAACATGATCAAAAGTAAGATAATCTTGATATCAACTCAGATGAAAGTGTTGGAGAAACCCAATGTAATGGGAAGACTGTGACCCTTAAATGTATTTAATTGTCCAGCTACATCATGTTACAAAATATTGTGTTTAAACATTCTGCATGTATTGTACTCAACATTTATGTTGTACTCTTTCAGTTAATTTCAACTATATTGGAATGTTTGTCATTACCATTCTCCTATTTAGGGTACTGACTAAGTACCTGATTAACTTCTCTTGTTTTGGCAAATCAGAGACAAAGTGGGGTTTTTTTTTTTTTAAAAAAAAGAAATGTACCTTATTTAGTAGATACTTTGTTTTGTTTGTTATCTTCTGGTTACTCCTTGAAGTCTTAGCTTCTTTGTTGTTTAATCAAGAAAAAAAAGCTCTAGCTTCATGCCAATTAAATTCAATTAAAAATAATTACATTTTAAAATATTTCTAAATAGAACACTTAGTATGTTATATTTAAAGCAATGAATGGAGTAAATTTGCTTATAAGCACTTTTACAGATTGCACACTACCTGTTTATGGAAGGTATTTCTTGATAAACTATTTGCAAGCAATTCACAGATAACTTGTGTTTTGTATAATCATGCTTTTATAAAGCACCACCAAATTCTGACTAGAGTGGAGTTACATTTTTCTGTAGCATCAAAACATAATGCATATATAGTGTGAATTTAAATTTTGTTTCCTGTGTACTCATAAATAATAATGGGTACAATACTACTGGGGTAGATATGAAAAAGCAAAATACCTGTTGTGATTGTTTACACTGACGTTGATTCCATTGGGCACCAGCTCCAAAACTTCAGTAGCTCCAAAATTTTCCACTGTGATCTGAAATCAGAAAATAACCAAAAATAAACTGTATAAAATTATTTACTTTAATATATAATATATAATTATTATTTAAATTATATATATAATATATAATTATTATTTAAATTAATAAAATTTAATTATTATTATTTAATTATTTAAAATTAACTTAACACAGTTGTTTTGTTTATGCTCCATAGCAGCCGAATTTGCTTGCAGTGACATCACCACCAGTGACACTGCACCTGGCATTTTTAATGCCTCCCGAATAACTTGTAATCAGATTTCTTACATAATTTTTGCTGTAGGAAGTGATCCACACATTTAGTATATCCCTCTGCTGCTGCATTTGCTTTCAGACAAACATCCCACGAAGCGCTGCTCACATTCCTTGCTCACAGATGACTGAGTGGTCTGCTAGGCTAACTTCCAAGTGAATAGGAAAGGAGCTGCATTTGTCTCATTGATTGGAATGGGTCATACTTGGGACATTCACCTACTGAACAGTGTCTAAAACCTTTTCACATGCAACATCACTTTTCGCATTTGGTGTACTCTATGGAAATCTTCGGCCACTGTTATACCAATATACATATTTACATAATATATCAATCTTTGCAGCTGAAGAAACAGGGTTGTCGTCATCATTTGGTACTTCGTAACCAGCAAGGACTTCAGAACCTTGTCAAATTTGTTGGATACTGGCAAGTCAACTTTGCACCTGTGTGTCTGAGGTGAGTACATTGCTATATGCACATTATTTAAGATACTTCATTAACTTGCCTAATTGTATCTATTAGCTTAGCTTGCCTAACTACTTGCAGAGAGTTTTCCAAACTGTATCAATTACTGTGCATTTTCCAGATTCTTGGCCTGTAGCACTAAGTGTATAAAAAATATTAAAAAATATTTAAAAAAATACCATGAACAGACCCTATTAGCACAACTATGTATGAAAAACTTTCTAGGTACCTAACATGGATATGTCACAAATGTGAAGCAAATCTGTTCTTACTGTGAAGTTCAAGCAGAATGTATCCTCAACGTCATCTTCTGTGTAGTCCAGCAGATGTTGTAGGCTCCTGTGACATCACAAATATAATAAAAAATAAGACGACTAACATTCACTGTTCTGACCAATTACTGTATAAACCAAGAAATAAAAAAATATAACAAAAGTCTGAATGACACACCTGCCAACATCAGGCATGAGCTCCTTCAAGTCTTCCAAAGTGGGAGTTTTCTTTAGGAGCTTCTTATACAGGGCCACAGGAAAGTGCAGCTCTATTATCGTCAGATTATAAATGGCCAAACCACAAATGACCCCAACAAGGTGGAATAAATCAACATCTTCAAATGTCTGTGTACAATAGAAATTGAAAAGTCTGATCAAGAGAGTGTGTAATCACCTCACATAAGATGTTCATTGTTGTGTCAAAAACTAACAACATAGTCAACATGTAAAACAGATCTTTACCTTGTCCGCAAACCAGATGAGTCTGGATTCTTCATAGTACCTAAACATGCCATACTTGGGGTCCAACAGTTCTTTCATGATGAGCAAAAAGAATTCTTTCCGAACTCCTCCAGCATCCACAGCCTCTTCTCCAACAAAGATTACCTATGCACAGCACATTTTATCTCTCCTTCAAGACACTGCAAAGCTTACTTGAGAGATTGCATTCACTTTTAATAGTTTAACAATAACATTACAGCAACAATATGAATCACCATACACAGAGGAAGAGGAGCAGCTAGTAGAATGATGACAATTTTTCTCCTAATGATACGTGTTTTTTTTTTACTTCTGGAAAGCCCATGCTGATCAATCTTTATCAGAAAATATAAAATGTCTGTGCATACTAGATCAAACTGCAACGTGTAGAATGCCAAGTGACAACTTATATATTATGAAAATTTAGTGATTTTGTGAAACTGAAAAGTATAACAGACTTTGTTATAATTCCTGACCATTGCTATATAAAGGTAATAGGAGGCCACCCTTACCTTCAGAGGCTTCTTATAATCAACATTTTTGGACTTTCTGAGAACCTCCATGGTGTCTCCAACGACATTTTCTCTGCGCACGATGAGAATAAGACATGGGTGTACTGACTCCACCACACCACCAGGCAGGAAAAAAGAGCTTAGGTTCTGTCGTTGGGCTTGATCCACAGCCATCTAATTACAAAATCACAAAATTGTGAGAAGATTGAAGTAAATTTGAAACAGGTGGACTCATAGGATGGAAATTTCCAGGACTCACCTGCATTTGGATAACAGCATCAGTCTGGAGCAGTGTGGTCTTTGCCTGGGCATCAAATATAAATGGGTATTTGCACAGGGTGACCTGAGAATCCATCCCCTGATAACAAGATTGGATGGAAAAGTAAAGGATTAGGATTTTGTTTTTAAGAGATGATGATGTAAAAATAATGCCCATGTGTGAAAGTAGGATATTTTTGGAACACATTCCAAGCAGTCTATACAAAAAAAATTAATGAAACTAATAATAATAGAAGCATGATTTTACCATAGAGAACATCTGCTGCTGAATCCAAGTAATGTAATCATTTCTGATGTCAACAAGTTCTTCCAGTTCATGTATGTAAAACTTGTCATATTGGATGATTTGACCAGCTCGCTCATTTACCTGAAATTGCAATATGATCTTACTTTTAGATTTACTGAAGCTGGCGTAAATTCAGACATTTTGAATGACTGTTAATTGTATAGCAAAAGCCTTAATAGCGCAACAATTTAGGACTAGAAATTAGTCATCATAGACATTTAGCTTTTCTTTTCATTTAGCATGGCCAATAATGACCCATGCTGACTGGAACCTAGCGTTCATCTATTTTAAAGGTATATTAGAGCATTGGGTTTAAGGATATGCTGTTGTCCCAGTCAATTACCCTATTCTTGTGGCCTAATCTGCTATGCCATTCTTTCACTCAAAAGTTGGTAAGCAATCATTATGCATCTCGAGTTTACTGGAGATTACATTAATTATATTTAGGTGTCTAGAGTGCCTAACATCCACAACCTGAAATAAGACAACCTAGTCAGTTTTCTATAGGCTTCCTACAACAGAAAACATCAGATAAAAGTTGTTCTGATTTGGTTCCTTTATACACATTCCTAGTGACAACATGATGCAAGTGCTTTGAATGTTTTTACAGTAATGACATAATGTAACATTTGCTTACATCGTACTTACTGGTGCAATGTTTCCGTTGTTATGATCATGGTATATACAAAACTATGCAAGAATTACATCATTTTATTTTTGATTTTAATTTTCTTTGTTCGTGGTAAATAAACATCTAGAAACCCAACCACTTTTTATAAAAATTCTATACACATAAAATCCATATCTCTGGTCATTATTTACATCTCCCTTGAATTTTTCTATGCATTCTTCCTCCATTATCGTTGATTACTCAATGAACATCCTATTGGTTGTAAAGCTTGTGGTCCGTGGGGGAGAGGGTTACAAGTTCTTGGTGGATGCATCAATGACTACATTATATAAATTGTGACCAAGTATCGTTAATTAAAATAGGGTGGTGTCCCAATTAATCATTAACCTAATTTTAATTGCCAATTCCCTGAAATATTCGTATCGCTACATTTCCAACCTACCCACCACACCTACATTGGCAAGTCATGGCTTATCACAATCCCCCCCCACTGATATTTTTCCAGAAATTTGACCAAACATCTTCATGATCTTTGATTAGGAAAGAGTGGCCACTTTGAATGTGTCAATATTTGTTTATCTTAGATTTTATATCAATCACAAGTATTACTTAATTGGTTTGATACATTTTTTATTGTACTGTAGAAAAAACTACAAATAAGCAAATGAGTAGGTGTGTCCAAACTTTTGACTGGTGTGTCTAAACTTTTGGCTGGTACTGTAAAACTTTCTTTTCCTATGGTCTCTTAGAATTTGCCATTCACTGTACTTACTGAGTGAAGGATCTCCAACAAATTTAGACAGATGCTGAGGAAGCAGTTAAATATCCTGTGGTCAGATGGTGGAATTCCCACCTTCTGCATCCGAAGCAGATACACAACCACCTCTTTATACAATTCCACAAGTCCCTGGAAGAAAGCTGGATCAAGCCGAGACCACCAATTCTCTTTAAAAGAATATTATATATATCACACACACACACACACACACACACACACACACACACACACACAATAAAAATCAACATATACATTAAAAAAATCAATCAAATCAATCACTGGAATGACAAAGAGAACAAAACTCAACAAGAGAAATAAATCTCAGGGTGTTCAGGTTCCACATTTTTCTTTTCACCATTTACATGCTTATTGGTTATTCTAATCATAACCAGTAACCAGACATTTTAAAAATGCCTTTTCTGTACAGGAACTGTTTTGCAATCATGCTCATTAAACTAATAAACAAATGTTTTATAAAACCAATTTCTCTGCTCAAGATATTTTGTAGAAATTCCATTTCAAACATGGCTTTCGAATGAATGAAATTACCTAGATAATTTTTTTCTTTTTGCCTCTTCGTTCATTTCTTTCGCTCACATGCACATTTCCTCACGATTCTTTTTATTCAACTCATGACAATATACATTTATTTATTCATTTTTTTACACAAACACAGGATTATGAAGTACTTCTACAACGCACAACTTTGAAAACATCCACCATAAACCTTATTTGTGAATCTGTACATTATCAGAAAAGCACAAAATAATTAAAAGCTGGTATATTTCTTCAAAAACAGTTTACATGCCATGTGTAATAATATCAAACTGAGCATCAAGTCCAAAATGTACATCAATTCAGTAGAACATTATTCACAGGATTCACAGGAAGGTTATTGGGATGTGTGTTGATTGGAGAAGATTTGTTAGATAGTATTATAATAAACAGAATACACTGGAAGAGTGCTTGGAGAAGTATGGTTGGATGGTATTAGTAAGATGGTAAAATGATTAAGATGGTAAAAACTGAACTGAATGAGAGCAAGTCAACACATGCCCTGCCAGTCCAAAGATACCCAGACAGCACAATTAGCTAGGTAAGAGAATAAACAGTTTGCTAGTTTCAAAACCTGAGAATTCCTCACTATATGGAGCACTCTACACACACCATCCAAAATTCAAACATTCTGGCCTAGAAATTGTCAAGATCATTGACGAATAAGATGAAACATCTATGGAATCCAAGCAATGGATACTAAAGGTGAACCATCAAGAGAATGCCTTAGAAAGATGGGGATGTAGGTAATGTGGAAGCACAAACATTGCCATGGCAGGTTATCCATTCTATATACTACTGAGAGACAGCAGAAACAGCACAACAAAAGTGCTAATCATGACAGTACAATAACAAGTGCAGACAACGAGCTGCTTTCTTTGATATTACAGAGTATGTGTGACAAAACTTAGTAGTCAAATAGATCAAATACAAGTCAAATGGTTCAATGGTTCCACAAATATGGAAAAAGTTCAAGGGTAAGATAATATATTTTACTATATTTGGACATTCCAAAGTCCAAATGGAAAAACAAATGGCTGAAATGGGAATTCCAGATCCAGCCAAACAATGTGGTGAATCACATGGCCTTCTCGTGAAAAACAAAAGTGGTGCAGTGAAGGGAAAGCAAAAGAAAAAAAAGAAAAAAATATTTAAAAGTACAAGAATTGCCTGGGACTGAAAGTGGAAATAGAAAAAAGAAAAAAGCTAACGGTATGCTCAGAAATGTAATTCTATATTACCCATCTTGCGTATTGGTGAAGGTGAAAACCAAGAGAGAACTGGTTATCCAAGAGAACTGATCAAGCAATATGCAACCGATTTACAAAAGTACAATATTGTACAGTTCCCAAGTCTGAAGAAGACATATTATCCACTGAAAAAAGGCAAGGTGACATTTACTCTATATGTGTACTAAAATGACTGCCTTACATTTTAGGGCCAACTGCAAGTTGTAATACACCGCTACTGGCAACATTACTGACTCTAAAGTCAATTCAACTGAATGATTACAAGAGTCTTGAACTCAGTGCACATTGAATCTTTACTGACCTTTTTATGGCCATCACACAGAAAAAATACTTCAGTTTTGAAGTTCAGCTCCAAGTAATGTATGCTCATCCACTATTTGAGGTCTTGAATGCAGAGCAAAAGAACAGTGGATAGGAGGAAGTGGTAGATTTGGCGCCGATTTTAAAATGCTGCATCATCAGTATAGCAATGAAAGTGGAGATAACAATGAACGATCTCACCAAGAGGTGCATGTAGATAGTGAAAAGGAGAGGACCCATGACTGATCACTGGTGTACTACTTGTGCAACTGTATCAGTGGAAAATGTTTGTTTACCAAGGTTAAACTGAAATCTATTTGAAATCTAGGAGATGAACCCTGTAAGGACAGCACTGGTGATGCCACACTAGAGAGACGTGATGAGTGGGTTATGATTAACTGTGTCAAATGCTGCACCTAAATCAAGAAGAAGAATACGCAGAGTAGCAGAGTCAGTGACGAGGAGAACACTGAGAACTTGTAACAAAGTGATCTCAATGCTGTGCAGTAACATGTAGTGCGCAAGCAGCATTTAGTGCTGTTCTATTATTGAGCATGTGGTCTGAGTAGGCCATCACATGTACAACAAGGCCAGTTTTCTTATAAAGGCACTCAAGGTGCAAACCCGTGGTTTTCAAGGCATGTAGCTCAGGGGCAAATCATGGGGAAGAACAGCCATCTTTATCCCATGTGTCAACTTGAATGGTGCCCAACTGAATACCTTCCTCTGTCAATGTATACTGGTAACTGTGTCATCGATTTTAGAAGAAGAGGTTCCTTTACAAAAGGGAGTTGGTAGACTCAGCACTTGCCAGCCAGTAGAGCAATTCATTTTTACTTCGGCAAGCTGAACACACTGGAACTTTGCGTTGCGTGCAAATAAATGTAAAGTAATTGTAAGACAACTACTGACTATGGCACATTATGGCAATCCACATGTAGGGAATGAAAAATATTCACGCAGTGATGATGGTTTTTGGGATGAGGTTTACAGTAGTTTTATCCTGCATAATTTAATATAAAACAGCTTTTGTTCTGAGGAACAAAACAACTAGCACCAACACTGCTAAATAAAGTGGAATGTAGATTCCTATGTAATTAGCAGTATGCAGCACCTCTACAAATGCTGCCACTATTTCACTAGATAGCTATGAAGGCTGGAAGGTTTTTTGCATTCCTTCCCAGTCCTCAGTACGTGAAAAGTAGTTGAAATCACTTGAAAATGGGAATAAATTGTGATTTATTAAAACAAATACCAACTTAAGTCTTTAACACCTCCCTTTTTTAAGGTCTCCCTTTTCTCAAATAAAGAGAAAAATGACACCTAATGTAAATCACATAAAGCAGGACACTTACCAAGTACCTTTAAGGGAGCACACTTCAGGTTGATAACTGCCTTGGCAAAAGGGATGGCAAGGGTGCTGTAAGTGTTGGGGTTATTGAATAGAGGACACTGTGGAAGTGTGAGGTACAATCTCAGAGCTTCTATATCTGGAGGAGAGCTGCTGAGGCTGGGAATTAAATTCTTCTCCAAACTAGCAGCAACCTGGATTACAGAACCAAACAGAAATCACAATATGCAGTTTTTTTTAGAAGGTTACGGTAAACTGAAAGCAAATATAATAGAAATTAGACCACTAAAAAAAGAACTTACTTGTTGTGAGATATGTGGAAACTCAGGCTGGATAAGTCTGTGGAACAGGTTGCGAGCGATGTTGGCATCTACACCTGAACATTTACTGCTAGTGCTGTAGTGATCTGGATGACTGGAAAATGATTAATCACATATTAATAGCAAAAACATTAATTCAACACATTGTTATGAGTATTGGATAAGTACAGAATGCAGCCTTCAGTCAGAATGTTTGCCTCCATTACGGAGTAACTATTAAGTACTTTTGTTTTCACCATTTTTGATTACCAAATGATTTGGATTTATAAATACTGGGACACTAGTGTGTCTCAAAAGTGCAGTGTACATTTCAGACAGAGTTCCTTCATTAACTGAACAAACACTTATAAAAACGGAAGTCACTCTGGATAAGAGCATCTGCCAAAGAGCTGTAAATGTAATGCAAAAGCATCACTCCTGCAACTAAAATAAGCAACATCCTCTGAAGTACAGGGAAAGAAGCTGCAAATTTTCTACAGTTAAATTACTAAGTTAGAACAAAATTATGACTACTAATGAGCTCACTGTGCACTTTATTTTAAAGCGTGTGTTTAGAAAGCACAACTATTATTAAAGCTATGTGTAGATTAAATGGAAACAATTCAAAGGATTTACTACCCATTTTCTCAACTGAAGAGCATGGTAAAAATTGTGTAATTTCTCTTGAACTGGTTAATTTTTTTGAACTGGTTCAAGTTCCTGCATGCTTGAAAGAATAAGACTAAACATAGAACACTATTAAAGCTACCAAGGTTTTCATGAGAGGAAATTGTTCAAAAAAAAATTTTTTTTATATATATATATATAAGTTAGTTATTTTCAATTTTCCAAATAGTCATTCATGAAAAGGAGTTTGAAACTTCTGCCCAGAAGACAATATATAAAATTAAAAAAAAAAAATCAAGCCACTTATTTCAGTGGGTGAGAACTGTCATTTCTGATTATTCATTCATTTATGTCCATGATTTAGCTGTTTCTGGATGAGGATATTAATGAGAGTCAATTGAAGTTTTCTATTTACAAATGATCTGGAGGAGTAATCTAGAATGAAATCAGAATCATTCAGCATTACATTCACTTCAAGCTCAGCCTCCCCTGAACTGTCAATGTTGGTAGAATTTTTAACTCGTCCATAATTTATTCATTTTTAACTCGCATACAAGTCATACATTTGCATCATATTAAAATTTTATATTTTACTTGATAAAGCTTCAGTATCAAAGAAATACATATCAAAATGATCAGCATGTGTTTGACAACACTAATAGAGTTAGGAAAAGAACAGACAGTTCACTTGAGAGTCAGGAGACTGCAGCCCATTTTGGAGGTTGCGAACTCTTTAAAAAGAGAGAAAAAATCTCCATCACAGTATAAAGGTGAAAAAAGAATAAAAAACTAAACTGAACACCACTGTTTGGGGAAAGGAAAAAGTTGTAGCTGAAGTCCAAGTTTTGGATGCCTCCAATCCTACCAAGGTCAGCACTTGTATTTCCTCCTGCATTTCATTAGGTTGAACTCACCTCACTCATCACATCCTGAATGCTGTACATACTGCCTACGATCTTGTCATTTATAGCAGATTGTGGACTATGTTATATAAGGGGCCACACCTAGCTAGCTGGATAGCTTATCGCCTTAATTAACTTTATCATAATCTTAGTTAAAGGGCTAGACAGAGCTTCTGGCTTTTCCCTAACAATTTTGTTCCCTAACAAAAGGCTAAACCCTCAGACCCATCTCAGCTCAGGCTCAATATGACGCATAAAATACTTCATAATAAAGCTCCACTTCACCAAACATTTTCATGAGTGGCATCTCAGATTTATTATATATAATACAATGACTGGTAAGCACTTTGAATTTAGATATTTAGGAGCATATAAAGAGATCATTTTCCATTGAAGTCAAGTATACAACAAATTGTCAGTTTGAGTAGGCAAATAAAGTAGTAATCACTTAAAGAAGACTTATGATCATGTAACCATATGCTGAACTAATTTTATTTATATTGTGAAGTACAATTTTAAAGTTACTTTAAATGCTGCATGGTTTAAATACTAATGTGCTATCTTTCCTGTTGTATAAAATGGACCACAATGGACGTAGCTGACTATTATACTATAGCTAATAAATAAAGCTGTGATTTATTGCATTTATTGCCAGATAAACAAAACAAAGGATATATGGTGAGGTAAGATATGATAGGTACCTATTTA
The DNA here is from genome assembly GCA_028565775.1 of Sternarchorhynchus goeldii. Taxonomy (NCBI): domain Eukaryota; kingdom Metazoa; phylum Chordata; class Actinopteri; order Gymnotiformes; family Apteronotidae; genus Sternarchorhynchus; species Sternarchorhynchus goeldii. The sequence continues at coordinate 15,731,933 of JAOXYF010000009.1, forward strand.
GCTCATTTAAAAAAACAAACAAACAAACAAACAACACTAACTAAACTGACAACAAACTGAGATGATGGACTATGTGGCAGAGACAACACTAGCTAACACACCGAGTACAAAGAGAGTACAGAAGGTAATTCTAACTATTTGAAGCCTATTAGCTAACTTTTATTAGGTAGCTAGGTAACTGGTTTCTCCATTCAGTGTTACTTTATTTATCCAGCAATATTAAAATCTGTGAAATTGAAATTTGATACATTTTACTGCAGAGTAAATTTTTTTCTTGTTTAATTTACCTTTATTAATGTGTCCCTATATTTATGTTTAAAAATAAGTAATGGGAATAGAATGCTATTTTTGTAATTAAAAAATATATATATACCCAAAATGGTCAGATTCTGTAATTTTACCTAATATTCACCATACTTGTTGAATTTTAGAATTCTAAATATCCACATTTACAATATTAATCCCCCCCCTCTATCCTCCTCTGTTATGTGTCACAGAAATATACACTGGAGCTACTGAATCAAAGTGCTATAAAATGAGAAAAACCATACATTACCTCGAAGACAGAAAACTCCCATTGAGGCAACTTGCAGAAGAAAACACAAGATCAATCTCACTATAAGAAAAAAATATAAATTAGAAAAGAAAACAAAATTAGTTTACAAAGGCAAAATGTGTAATAACTTAGTGTAATAAACATAAGTGTAAAAAAAGAAAGGGTAAAAAAAAAAGTATTTATTTGTTAATCAATAAAAACCTTTATAGTCTGAATGATAAAGATAAATCCAGAAGCAGAGACAAACTAAACACAACTGAATATTTTTGTTGAGTTCAATATAATGAGTACTGTACGTTGAAATGTCTGCTGAGAGTCTTCCATGACCATGCCTCAGCCATTTTTGAATGAGGTCGTCATTCAGGGTTAACACTTGCCGATCACAGTTTTGTATTCTCAGGTCCTCTGGAGGACAGCCATTCTAGAAGAAAACTGCAATATCTCAACCATACATTTAGGGTATGCTCAGCTTCCAAAGCAAGCCATCTTCTAGATTTCAGGCACGTCAGTTGTTACTCTGCAACACTACTGATCGCAGGTTAAATTTGCAAATTCATTTCATTCAGATTTGTCAAACAGCATCAACATAAACTATATGAATACATTTTGTGCACAAAATCCCTGTTGGCCTAAAATAGCATTGCAGTTTTCATAGGTTGGGGATACACAAATACCTGAGGGCACTGGTAGTGAGCGAAGCTCTGATCTCCTCCAGCATAAATTCTCTTCACACAGTAGAAAGGTTCAGCTTCTTAAAACAAAAAAACCCTACATATGGTTAACTGTTTTTCTAATATGTCACATAAAGAAAGAAGCTAATAAATCTAAATAATAATATCCAAACAAAAGTCCTAACAAAAAATCTAAATAAGTTTATTTTTATCAAAGATGAATGATACTGAATGCTTGGTCTATAACAAATGTGCTAAATGTAAAAACCTTTGAAAGAAAATAATACTGCTGCAAGTTGTCTTGACTGTGTACTGACCTGTGTCGATTGGTGTGGAATCATTGTATACTCTCCACTGGCCTTTAACAGGGGCAGGGCTCTTCCTGTTGTAGGTGGAACGCGTACCAAGTTGACCGTTTCCTCCTAGTCCAAAAGAATCAATCTTTCCAGAGGATGGGATAAAAGCTAGACTGTGCTGCCTTGCATATAAACAGAAAAAAAATTACCAAAAGTTAGAATTTGAAATCTCAAGATTAAAATGCACATTAAATCAATCCTCCAGGCTAATGCTATTCCACCACCCAGAAGATAATAAAAATAATGCATGCAATACATTTTTTTAAAAAGGTTTCAGGCCACTTTCGGGATGTTGCAAGCATTAAAACATAATATCTACGAAATGTATACAGTAACAAGAAAAATAATGACAAGGAAAGACAAGGTGGATTGCCATGTCAGTTTCAAGTATCACGCTGTCCTTGATTCCCATAGCAAAAGTAAGTAGGAAAACTGTGTCACTTGCTCCTATTAGCAATGCTACAAAGTGTTAGGGGTTTGTTTTTTTAAATGGATGTCAGTGTGCCAGCAGACAAAAAGGAAAAAGATGTGTTAAGTTGCTTAACAATTACTAAACAATGCACCACTAATATTAAGCCATTCAAATTTTAAAGTAAGCTCTGGGAACTCCAGTAATGTGTACAAGTATGTGTGACAAAGATACAATGTTTCTCACCCCCAATACCCTTTCCTACAGTGTCTAAATCATAAGACATGATAGATTTCTACTGTGTGCATCAAGAAAGTGTCTAGCCATAGGATAACCCAAATTGGCTTTCTTAATAGAATATTTTATTCTCTGACAGCCTTTTAAACATCTCTTAGTGCAACCCATAGAAAAGCAATGAGAAGGACATAATCAATATACTAGGAATTTGGTATTGCAAGTAACTGTTGTTTGTTGTTTTTTACTCTTCAAGTCAATAAATTGCAATTTTACTCAAAACTCATCGCAATGGATGCAAAAGCCACATTTGAACAGATCTTTTAGAGACTGATGAAATTAAGTTTTGTTTTTAACTGACAGATGGCTGAGTACTAATCTCTATAAATGTAGATGACCTTCTAAAAGTTAGACAGAGTACTGCATTTAAAATAAACATCAGCTTGTGCATAGGATGTCATTCCAATCTTAAAAACCTCTTGGGATAGTCTGCTTTTTTATGAGAGTAACATATTTTCTTTTTAGCCTGTTTATAAAAAGCAACAAGACAACATCCTAGCTTGCTTTTCAAACTCTTGATCTTGATCACAATATTGTCAGATACATTGAAACTGACTAGAGGGTACTAATTTGAATGAAAACCACCAGCTCTTAATACAGTTAAACACTGCAGTTTGTAGCTGGCTATCTTTACCTTTAAAAATAGGTCTTGATATTCCTATTATTGTGATTGAGATAATCCTGAAAAGTTCCTCTTCTGATCCTACCCAAAAACATTGTACCAACACTATGTACCAACTCATCCCATAAGCCTTGAAAAAGCCCCCAGATCTATTCCCTTACATTCAACTGATCTTGAAACAGAGAATAGTTATTTTTAGTCCAATCAGTAAAATGGACAATCAATAAGATGGTCATTGGACGTCATTTTGTTTATCTTGCAAAAAAATAATGTAAAGCCATATTTTTGAATAGAAGTGTGCCTTGGTTTTTCATTTTACTTTAATCTGCAGAATATATTATTACCTGTATTTGATTAATTTTAATTTAATTCAACTTACTGATATGTGCAACATACAGATGCATTATTTATAATTCATTATACATTTATAATAGTTATTGCTTAGAAACTATACCCATCTCTCTATTTCATCTTTTAGGTATAATTCCATTAGGTGAAAATAAACGTTTCTGAAAATTCAGCATAAGTGTGTAGTTGTGATGCTCTCACTAATATGTGTCCTTAACTAGTCAATAATAATAATAATATGTGTCCTTAACTAAATATTTTAAACATGGCTGATGACATTATAGCAGAGGATAAACAACATCCTGAGAAATAAACACAAAGGTAATATTGGGTAGGTCAATGTCAGTTCAGAGGAGCTAAGAGTTTCAGGATGCTTCTACAGTTCTGGAAAAAAATTGTCTGGAGCCCTGTTAAATGATTTAATTATAAACATGGAGCATACAGTCAGTCTGACTTTACAAGTTGGACATGTACACAGTTCTGAGAATGTTAGACTGGAAGTGTATTGCAACATGTGGAAACACACCACACTTTATACCAACAACGATGTTTGAGTGTGGTAAAACTAATCCGGCATGGTCACTGATGACTGACTGCCATAAAAGTGCTTATGATGAACTTTTGTTGGGTTTTTTTGCTGTTTAACTTGTACTCCAACATTATAAATTTAAAAGCTTCATTAACACTGAATATTGGAATATAAAACAAATGTCCATTTGTTTTAAATTTTGTAAGCAAAAACTGTTCATAATGGTTATGACTGAAAAAACAACTTACAATAAAAAGCCTAGAATATGTTCTACATTGGAAAATATGGGGAGAAAGGCAGAATTCCTACATCTGCGATATCAAATGTTTCAATTTTTAGATGAATTTAGTCCTTATGCCTTATGTAAAGAAATACAAGCATAAAGAGCAAACTTGTGAGTCACCGTATCAATCAGACAGTGATGTGATGATTGAAGAATGGCTCATCCTAAGTGGCAGCTACATCAAAGTAATACATCAAAATTGAGAGACTTTGTCGTCATTATGTTAAGAAAACCTAAGAAAGGAAACCAAAATAATACGTAGGCTATTCACTTGTGGATTAATCTGCAAGGATCCAACTATTACCGTTTTCCTTAGTTTGAATGAAATATGACTGAAAGAGAGCCCCTTTGGTGGCTAAGCCTGATGGAGTTTAGTGAGAACTTTAACACTGAATAGAGCAGGTTTGATATGAGACCAGTTCTGACTGAGCATGAATTAGTGTACTTCATCTTATAGCTGGAAAAATGTGCAATTCTAAATTGTTCCATGTATAGCCTATACTCTTCAGTGTCTATAGCAAAAATCCAAGAAAATCTCTTGACATTATCCAATCATCCATTAAATGTTGCAATTAACCTGTAATTCAGTTTTTGCTCTTTCTAATTTACATGACATGCAGAATGCCCGCCCAAGGCATTTACAGAAGCCTTTCATCATTCTGTTTGATTTCTTTACATTTTCTTCTACTTTTTTCTTCAAGGACACCCAAAATAATTAATTACTGTGCATTTCCCGAGATACCTTTTGCTCTTGGGATACAAATCAAAATAATTAAAAATATAAAAAATAATATATTTTCAATGTAATTAAGTATGCCTTGCACTATATACTCCATTGCAACTATAAGCCAATACAGACAGCACCACAGTGATGCACCTAATCATGCATCAAGTAAAATCGAGTGCAAAAGGTTTGTGGACCACACAACTTTATGAAAATAGTAACAATTAAAAGGTAATTGCAACTAAAATTAAGTTGCATTTCATAACAATTACTAACTATTCAAATGGGAATAAAACAAACAAATGAACAAAAAAACTTTAATCTCAGCAAAACTCTGAAAGTGGCATCAATGCCAGAGCAGTTTTTTCCTCCTCTTAGGTATGTAATTGATTGGGATGCAATATAATACATTTTCACTGGTACTAGATTAGCCATGTTTGCAATCTTTTCCAGAGCGTCTGTTAAAACACCATTTACATACAGTATAAATACAAAACATAACTTTATTATCAAAGTTTAAAATCAAACTTTCAAAGTTTATTAGAATGTGTATTTTGTATCAGTCACTGTACTAACAGGCTGCCACATCACACACACTTCAAAGCCAGTATGCACAAAGACGTAGTTCTGAACCACTTTATATGGACATATGCATGGGTTATTCTGTCACCTCACCTAGGCCTCCCAGTTCATATCATAGATAAAATAAACAAAACAACCACCTGAAAACATCTAGTAAATTCATGAGACATTGCAAAAATCACTTTACTCAAAATACTTTTTTTAATTCTCTGAGGACCAAACCTAAAAAAACCCAAAGAAATAAATTTTAAAAAGGTAAAAATGTACAACTTATTAATTTAGTAAAAGTTTTACATTATTTTGCCCAAGAATGTATATGACATGAACTGGGAGGCCCAAGTGAGTTAGTATATAATAACCCTTATTTTATTTTATACTAATATTTTTCCACCAGAGATCCAAAGATAATTACCCTAAATTTTCCAGGTTAAGTTGCAGTTGTTGTATACTTACCTACCACAAGCAATTTGTGTAACTACATTCCCCATGAGTTCAAAAACCTTCCGGGGGTTAACCTCATGGTTTGTGGCGTTGTGTCCCAGCTGGCCATACCCCCCAGCTCCAAATGTGAATACGCCCCCCTCCTAAAGCAATGAATACAATATGCATTAAACTTCAGTAATGAATTCTGACAAAGAAAGTATAGCATCAACTGTATTTCCCATAGTTTGGATGAGGTTCTGTTGTTTTGCACAAGTACATTCTCAAAAATGAATAAATAATTAAATAATAATCTTACTAGATAAAACACTTACAGACATACCTTAAGTAAAATGTGTACAGTTGTGAGAACAATTTATCATCAGACAACTAAATATTAAACACACCAAACAGACCAAAATGTATCACACGTCTATAAATACAGCTTTAGAGAAAGTGTACCAAATATATTAAAATCTCAAACATCTCAAATTAAAAAAATAAATGAATAAATTTTAAAAAATTACCTGCACTACTAGTGATGTACTGTTATTGCTTGATACATCAGTCACCCCAAGGTACCCCATGACTATTTGAGTGATGAGTTTTACATACTGATAAATCAGTTTGGATGGATATGTTGTGTGTGTGTGTGTGTGTGTGTGTGTGTGTGTGTGTGTGTGTGTGTGTGTGTGTGTGTGTGTGTGTGTGTGTGTAAAATATTACATATTATATATTAATGAAAGTATACAGGAGATTTGAGTGAAGAAGAATATTAGTCATAGAGAGAATTATGATAAATCTGAAAAGTGGAAGTGTTTGAAATAATAGTTTGAGTGTTGGATTTCAATTTAATGCTACAGAAACTACAGTAGTAAAGAATCCTGATAGAACATTTAAAGCATATCTGAGTTAATATGTTTAAATTTGTGTGAGATAACCGCTTACATACTTCTCTTAGTTATTTTTATAAGCTCCGAATGTAAAATGTCAGTTGGATGAGTATTAGCATATTCAAAAAATGTTGGCCAAATAATAGTTAAACAATGTTAATATATATTCCAAATATACATGTCCATACTATTAAATATCATCATTTACACACATATTAGGACATTAGAATTTGTGCTTACCTTTGTCAGTGCTGCAGTGTGATCCTCTCCACAGCATATGTAAACAACTCTTTGGGACCTGAGCGCCTTCAACAAGGAAGGAAAACATCGATCTACGAGGGAATATGCATACATTTTCAGAGCTGTTCTGCTGTTCAATTTGACAATTTAATTAAATTAAGCAGATGATTTACCTTTTTCATCATTCAGACCTAGCTGGCCAAACTTGTTTCTTCCCCAACCAAATACAGCCCCAGACAGAGTAAGTCCAAAGCTGTGGGCACCTCCTGCAGAGATCTGAGTAAATGGGATGCCCTGTAAAGACTGGATAATCTGTGGGCTAGAGACACCATTTCCTTCCTTTCCCAATCCTAGCTGACCATATCTGTTTTGTCCCCAGGAAAAGATCTGTCCTCCTGAAGAAGAGGGGGAAAAACCAATATGAGTTAATTTATCAGTGGCTAAAGAACTACTATAGCTGAGGCTTAATTAGTTATATTAATGTTTAAAACAGGTATTAAAGAACAATGATTATCATACTTCGAGAAAGAGCAAGGGAATGCCGGTATCCACATGTGACCTGGACAATGTGGATGTCTGACAAGCACTTGACTGTTCTACGGTAGAAGAAATTCATTTTATTTTACTTTCACTCATTCATTTTAATGAGCTCATTAAATGCAAATTAAATAAGTTTCAATGAATGGAAGTACAAGTACATATATTTGGAACTGGTTCCTTGATCATTTGAAAGCACTATGGACAGACAAATACTTTTTCCCCTCACTCACAAAAGGTTAACTGTATTAACCTAAAATTAATTAAATCCATCAAGTCACAAATAAGACACGATTGAACATATTATAGTCCGTATCATTTTGAACACACAGGTACTTGTATTTCCTATACTTTTGTTTGTTAAATCTTTGCTGTTTTGCAGTATAGCATGTATAAAGTTCACCTCACAGATCTGGTGTTTCCTTAGAAGAGGAGGGACGTCCCTCACCTGGGCACTCGGATGCAATCTTCTATGTTGGCAATGCCAAGTTGTCCATCAGATGCCTGACCCCATGCAAACACTTGTCCTTTGTCATTCAGGGCAAGAGTGTGGGACTCACCACAAGACACTGCTACAATGTTCTGAGCATCAAGCGCCACAACTTGCTCTATATGAACACATGAAATAAAAGCAAACTTAAATCATTAATTATTTTTAAAAGCATGGAGCATGCAAAAATATTTAACTTACTATGCAAAATCACTGAATAAAGATCAGTAAACAGGCTACAACAGGCTACTCTCCTGAGCACCACCACACGGTTATGCTGAATCCACATGAAAATTAGTTAAAACTCAGCTTGAGTCAAATAAATTAATTGTATATTAAACAAGTGCTGTAATATAGTCACTGGATAAACACTCCATATTGGTTCTTAGTATATAGGTGTTACACACACTCAAATTGGTTTGTATGAGACTGAGGGTTTTATCTTTATGGACACAGCATAAACTCAAAAACAAGGCATAAGACCATGGTGCTAGCAAATATTTTACATGACTGATGTAGACGCACTAATCAAGTACAAAGTGGCATAACTACAAAAAACTAAATAAATAGCAATTGAAGCATTTTTTTTATTATTATGATACTATGAAACTAATAGTTACATGTAAAATGACAAAGTGGTTAAATTAAGCCTATATTATGCACAGAAAATTAAATTATATCACAGCAACAGTCTGATTCACATTTAATAGTCAATATATGAGTTGTTTTTCATTACAATATAGGACATTTGCGCTAAGAGCAGGTCCAAGGAGGAGGTAGCTCCAGAGCTGTTTTACACCAAAATCTGCTGTTCAATGTGACATGCCCACTCCACTCACCTTGAGACAAGCACATTTATTTCCTTCTAACAAATTAGCAAACTAGGCGTGTCCTACATAATTAGTAAAATATAGCATTATGCAGTTTTAACACCCTAGTGCAGCCGTATCATTAGAGCCATAGACTCAATACCAGTTGCAGGCCTTTTCAGGGCCTAGATCCTGAAAAGGCTGTATGCAAGTCTATGTATATAAAGCATCTTTTATGTTATTATTTCATGAGAGCACACAAAAATAAATAAACATGAATCTGGGTATTGTTGGCCTCTGTGATATCAGTACTGCAAAAAAGCAATAACAATAATAAATATTTTTAATAAAAACAAACCAAAAAATTAATATGCTAAATGTATAAAATCAAATTATTTATTTATATAGTGCTTTTTACAAGACGTTGTCCCAAAGCAGCTTTACAAGTGTCCATACATACATATTATTATATCACAGCATATATATATATATATTATATATATATATGCTGTACATACATAC
>JAOXYF010000009.1:15775589-15798561 GCA_028565775.1 Sternarchorhynchus goeldii
TCTAATTCATCCCAAAGGTGTTCTATCGGGTTGAGGTCAGGACTCTGTGCAGGCCAGTCAAGTTCATCCACACCAGATTCTGCTATCCATGTCTTTATGGACCTTGTTTTGTGCACTGGTGCTCAGCCATTGGGATGGGTGAGCGAATACTTTTGGCAATACAGTATATCATTTATTACCTACCCTTAGTGCCCTAATCTTTGGTAACAATTTATAGCAGCCTGCACTAGAGCTGAAAATGGTCTGTGCTCAGTAGTTGTGTAAACGTTAGTGTTCATGACCAGCAGGTGGTTCCTCCGTCCAGATTTGCTGCAGGTGACATGGCAGAAATCTGATTACAGAAAATATTGTAATGAGGGAAGAAGTTTTAGTGTAGTGTGAGGATTTGGAAAAAGACAAACATAACAGCCTGTAGATTTTGTGTTTTATTATCCATTGACCTATCAAATAATGTTACACTTATGACTTTCTGGTGATGGCACTTCCTTTTTATTCACAGAGAGATGATACAGGTAGAGTGCAAGGATCAGAAACTTGCTTTTAAACTGCAGGGTTACATCTCCAATGCCAACTACTCCGTCAAGAAGTGTATACTCATCCTGTTTATCAATCGTATGTATTTTCTGTTCTGTTCCTTCTGCAGCTTAATTGTGATGATAAAGCCTACATGAATTCATTCACACATGAACATGCATTAGTGACTTGCAACAATACAGTCATGTCTGGACTTGGTGGTGGGTAATATAATGTTTTACAGATCGCTTGGTAGAATCCAGTGCCTTGAAGAAAGCCATAGAGACTGTCTACACAGCATATCTTCCCAAAAATACACATCCTTTTCTTTATCTCAGGTATTTTTTTTTTAATGATTTTATATTATTGGTGTTCCAAAAATATTTCTACTTCTCTACTAGTCACAAATATTTTGTGTAATGGAAGACCTAGTAGCAGAGCCTTGTGTCTTTGCCAAAGACTAAAATGAAGAGTATGGATGTTTTTACCCGCGATTCCTTGCAGATATAGGTTATTGACATAGATGTGTTTGCAGATTTTGCTGGAGGATTTTTCTTCTTGAATATACAGAAAGTTTGACAACTAGCAGTAATGTTAGCAAACTCTGTTCTTATCCATTTATCTAATTATGTTGTTAAAGCATTATACTTCCCAGTGGAAGTCCTATATTCAAAGATTTAATGTTAGACCATTAATCCATTATTAAATACCTGTATCAACTTTTAACAGGTGCTTTAACCTATGTATTGGACACACCTGCTAACAGTTCTCAGAACAGTGTAACTGCTCTGAGAACTGAGAAAGGCACTTTTAGTCCCATGGTCAGAAAGCTGTCCCATGGTCAGAATTTGAACAGTGATGAATAGTGTAGAACATGGTTTACTCATTTGAGCAGTGATGAATAGTGTAGAACATGGTTTACTCATTTGAGCAGTGATGAATAGTGTAGAACATGGTTTACTAATTTTATATGCCAACAGATACTGATTACAGACTGTAATTGTACACACGCAAAATGCATAATGTTAATAAGATTTCCAGTGAGTGAAGTTGCAAGGGATACGTTTCTAATAAAATCGTGTGGCAGGATATGTTTTTGTGATTTATCTTCCAGAACTTTTGCAATGTTTCAGATGACAGGTTTTTTTTTTTGTGATTGTGTTCATTAACCACTTCATAATTGACCTCTTTCTCCAAAGTCTGGAAATTGCACCTCATAATGTTGATGTGAACGTGCACCCAACAAAGCATGAAGTGCACTTCCTACATGAAGACTGCATCACTGAGAGCATTCAGAAGCTCATAGAGAGTAAACTTCTTGGTTCAAATTCTTCACGCACTTATTTTACACAGGTATATAATGAAACATTGACATTTGCACAATTGCACAAGCTCTTAGTTAAATTTTCCATGCATCTAACTTTTGTTTCGTCAGACTTTACTTCCTGGGCTGTCGGTCTCTGCCAGTGATGTGAAAGCCTTAAGCAATTCCTCGGCAGATCATAGTGAACGCATCTATAACCATCAGATGGTGCGCACAGACAGCAAGGCACAGAAATTAGATGCCTTCCTTCAGCCAGTGAGTAAACCTTCTTCAGCTGGCACAAGGACTGGCAGCTCTCTAACACCTGACCAACAGACTACAGAACTGGAAGATGCTGAAATCCTTGAGGGGCTGGAGGAGTTGCAGTCCAGTGCCACAAAAGTTGTAGAGACTGATCTCCAAACAGACACACCCCCCAGGTGAGAGATTCATTAGTTTGTTTGTTTTTTGTTGTTGTTTGTTTTTTGGCATGCCTTCTTTTTAGACATGCTTCTTTTCACAGCATTTCAGCTAAGAAAGGCACATAAGTTACATTGCGTTTCAGTTACTGTCCAGTATCTGCATGTCATGTCGACGATTCAGCTTTGCTTACTGTTATGCATGCTGCTTAATGTCTAATGAGTTTGTTGTCTATGTTTTGTGTAATGACCCCAATGACTAGATATCCTATGAACATTCAAGAACAAAAACATGATTGCTGATCAGAATGACATGTTTGCTGAAGTTTGCTGAACATGACATAATGCATACATGCGATACAGTGTTCAGGATTAAGGCGATACAGTATTCAAATTTTCAAATGAGGTACTTTTGAAGGTGGCTGCTTTACGCTACATGATGGCAGCTTATATTGGGGGCACATGCATGTTAGTCATAAAGACTTTATCCAGACATCTGAATGGTGGGTAGATCTGTGACTTCTAGGAAACGACCTCATGTTGAGGAGGAAAGCGAAGATCTGACAGCAGCCTGTACACCAAGGAGACGAGTCATTAAGCTGACCAGTGTGAAGGAACTTCGCAGTGAACTCGAGGAACAAGCTCACAAAGGTGTTGGCTGCTTTTTGTCTACATTTGTTGGAACTTCATTTTTTCAAGTGACCACTCACAGATGTGAGAAGGGGAATCTAAGCATAAGTGTTTTTGCACCCCACTCAGGTCTGCAGGAGATGTTTCAGAATCATTCGTTTGTTGGATGTGTCAATCCTCAGTGGACTCTAGTACAACACCATACAAAACTTTATCTCTTGAACACAACCAAACTCAGGTTAGACACTCAAATATACCCACTGAAATTGTTGATCTGTGTTGCTTTGCTAAGACAATGTTTTGAAAATCCTGTAAAGAACAGCTTTTTGGGGTGCAGTGAACTGATTCCTTCTTTTACATCTCAATTTTGCTTCTTGCAGGGCTGCCTAATTTACAGTTTGCTCATAATTACTGCTGTATTAGCTTCAACTGTACTGATATTACACATATCGCACACAAGCTCTAACAAGGTAGAAATGGGGTTTTTTTGTGGTCAGCTTGATTATTCTCATGTTCAAGGTAATTGTTCTGAAGATGTTTTGACAACACTCGTATGAACCAGCAGTTATCAATGTCTGCATATTTTCTAAAGTGCTGCAGCAAGTATTCACGAGCGTATCATAATCTCACTGTGTCATACCAATTTATGGTGTGCATCATGCAGCTATAACTTCTTATATACACCTAGCTGCAATTTGCATTAGATGCACAGAATATTTCATGTTGTTAATAATTTTATATGCACTAATTTTATACACATTTCCCATAAATAAAAAAACTAGTATAACTTGGTAGGGGGAGGATACTATGCTTTATACACTAGGCAAGGTTAACAAAACCAGCAGATGATTGGGTGCTTATTTTTGCTTCTGTTTTGAACAAATGTGCACAAAACAGGTTGTGAGATGATAAAAGTAGTATTATGCAAATATTGTTCTTGTTAAATATTATTCTTCAAACATTTGAATCATTCTAGCTTACATGATAAAAAATACATAAACTATTTTTAATACAGAACTAACGAACCATTCACTTACATAGGAAAACTTTGCAGACTGAAATATCTGACAGTCTAATGGACAATGCAGGGACACTGAAAAAATTGTTCTTGCATATATGTACCGTACCTGTGTTAAGCAATGGTCTCAGAAAATACAATGGTTAGCAGTAGTATGCAAGGTCATAACAACATTTTTAAAAACTGATATAAAACATGTATGTTTCTTAGTATCTTTTTATAGATCAACACAAGTTTTTTTCCCTCCAAGCCAGGAGCTGTTTTACCAGATTTTGATATACGATTTTGGCAACTTCGGTGTCCTGAGATTGTCGGCAAGTACCTGTAGTTCTCTTTCAGCTCTCTTTACGTTTGGGTTGGTGCTGATGTGTGTTGTGGTGTTGCAGAGCCCTGCCCCCCTCTATGAGCTGGTAATGCTGAGGTGTGTTGTGGTGTTGCAGAGCCCTGCCCCCCTCTATGAGCTGGCTATACTGGCACTTGATTCTGAAGAGAGCGGCTGGACAGAGGAGGATGGGCCTAAGGAGGGTCTCGCCCAGTACATAGTGGACTTTTTGAAGAAAAAAGCTGAAATGCTGGAGGACTACTTCTCCATGGAGATCGATGAGGTAGGTCTGTGGCGTTCATCTGGAGTACAGGAAGAAAAGTTCTAAGGTCTGGACATAATTCTGTACATAAATACTATAATATAATTGGATCAGGTAATGTTTTTTGTAATGTAATGTTTTTTTGTTTTTTTTTTCGTTTTGGTTGGTTTGGTAGTAGCAGTTTGCTGTTATCGTTATGTCTCATTCTGCAATGGTTAAGGTACAGACATTAAACCTGCTGGACAGGTTCTTCACAGGACCCCCATTTAACAGATTATAATAAACCACAACAAAACATTTTTTAAATAATAAATTGCATTCAGAATTTAACTTTGAGGTCTAAAATTGTAGACTGGAAAAATCTTGTTTTAATGAAAATACCTATATGATAAAACTTTGTGATGACTGGCAAATATTCATGTACATATGTAGCACTTTCTACCAGAAAGCTGCCACTAGATGGCACTGAGGTGAGACGTACAGGTGCTGGTCATAAAATTAGAATATCATGAAAAAGTTTATTTATTTCAGTAATTTCATTCAAAAAATTAAACTTGAATATTATTTTCATTCATTACACACAGACTGATATATTTCAAATATTTATTTCTTTTAATTTTGATGATTATAACAGCTAATGAAAATACCAAATTCAGTATCTAAGAAAATTAGAATATTGTGAAAAGGTTCAATATTGAAGACACCTGGTGCCACACTCTAATCGGCTAATTAACTCAAAACACCTGCAAAGGCCTTTAAATGGTCTCTCAGTCTAGTTCTGTAGGCTACAAAATCATGGGGAAGACTGCTGACTTGACAGTTGTCCAAAAGACAACCATTGATACCTTGCACAAGAGGCTGGCTGTTCACAGAGCTCTGTGTCCAAGCACATTAATAGAGAAGTGAAGGGAAGGAAAAGATGTGGTGGAAAAAGTGTACAAGCAATAAGGATAACTGCACCCGGAGAGGATTGTGAAACAAAACCCAGTCAAAACTGGGGGATATTCAAGAGTGGACTGCAGCTAGAGTCACTGCTTCAAGAACCATCACGCACATCCATATGCAAGACATGGATTTCAGCTGTCGCATTGCTTGTGTCAAGCCACAGAAGCGTCTTGCCTGGGCTAAAAACAAAAAAGACTGGACTGTTGCTGAGTGGTCCAAAGTTATGTTCTCTGATGAAAGTAAATTTTGGATTTCCTTTGGAAATCACGGTCCCAGAGTCTGGAAGAAGAGAGGAGAGGCACAGAATCCACGTTGCTTGAGGTCCAGTGTAAAGTTTCCACAATCAGTGATGGTTTGGGGTCCCATGTCATCTGCTCCTGTTGGTCCATTGTGTTTTCCGACGTCCAAGGTCAACACAGCCGTCGACCAGGAAATTTTAGAGCACTTCATGCTTCCTGCTGTTGACCAACTTTATGGAAATGCAGATTTCATTTTCCAACAGGACTTGGCACCTGCACACAGTGCCAAAGCTACCGGTACCTGGTTTAAGGACCATGGTATCCCTGTTCTTAATTGGCCAGCAAACTTGTCTGACCTTAACCCCATAGAAAATCTATGGGGTATTGTGAAGAGGAAGATGCGATACGCCAGACCCAACAATTCAGAAGAGCTGAAGACCACTTTCAGAGCAACCTGGGCTCTCAACACCTGCGCAGTGCCACAGACTGATCGACTCCATGCCATGCCGCAGTGCTGCTGTAAGGAGCCCCAACTAAATATTGACATTTACATTACATTTATGGCATTTGGCAGACGCTCTTATCCAGAGTGACTTACAAAAGTGCTTAGGGATACTTGGAATATCTAGTGTAGCTCAGATAGACCAGAATCCATGTACTCTAAGCTGGAATACTACCAGAAAAGTTTTATGATTCGCAAGCCTTTCCTATAACCATATATAACTTCCTTTCCATATATAATATACAGCTAACTCCTGTAGTAACTGAATATACAACCAAGTTACATAACTGAGGAAAGAAGACAACAAAACAGTAGCTAAAAAACTGAAGGATATGTTCTATGTCAACTGCTTGCAAAAGAGGTGGGTCTTCAGTTGGCATTTGAAGACAGCAAGCGACTCTGCTGTTCGGACACACAAGGGAAGTTCATTCCACCACCTTGGTGCCAGGACGGAGAAAAGTCTGGAAGCATGTGTCCTGTATGATGGAAGGTCAAGGCGAGCCATACTTGAAGCACGGAGGGCTCTAGGTACGTTTCTGGGTTTGACCATAGCCATCAAGTACGGAGGAGCTGGACCATTCTTGGCTTTGTAGGCTAGCATCAGGGTTTTATATCTGATACGGGCAGCTACTGGGAGCCAGTGAAGGGTGCGCAGCAAGGGTGTGACATGGCTGAACTTGGGAAGGTTGAATACAAGCTGAGCTGCTGCGTTCTGGATCAGTTCCAGGGGCTTGATAGCATGGAGAGAAAGACCAGCCAGGAGGGAGTTGCATTGAGTGCTGTACATGCTCATACTTCTCAGTTGGCCAACATTTCTAAAAATCCTTTTTTGTATTGGTCTTAACTAATGAAAAGCCCAAATTCAGTATCTCAGAAAACTAGAATATTACTTGTCAGTTATAATAAAATAAAAAAAAAACAAACAAAACTGATCAGTCTGTGTGTAATGAGTGACTATAATATACAAGTTTCACTTTTTGAATGGAATTACTGAAATATCAGCTTTTTCATGATCTAATTTTCTGATCACCTCTTTGTTGTCTGATTATTTTGCACGTGTCTGGTGAAATCTTGGTCTTGAAATTTTGGTCTGACATTTAAACAGCTAAACTGCCAAGCTACCTTAAGTTCAGACTTGCATGATTAGTATTTTGACTAACTCTGTTCAAATCATTTTAGGAAGGGAATCTGACTGGTCTACCACTGTTGCTTGATAACTACACACCAGCTATGGAGGGTCTACCAATGTTTGTCCTGCGCTTAGCTACAGAGGTGAAGCTTTGTTTAAAATGCACTAAATGTAGCAAAAAGTTAAATGTGTAACACTGCTGTGGAGTCACTTTTTTCTTCTTCCTGTGGGCAATTCAGGTGAATTGGGACAATGAGAAGGAGTGCTTCCGTGAATTCAGTAAAGAGTGCAGCCAATTTTACTCCATAAGAAAGCAGTACACCCTGGAGGCAGAGGCAGCTGACCTTCCAGTAAGCTACTCTACTAACTTATCACATTTGTATTATATATAACAGAGGTGTTCAAACCATAGTCCTCAAGGTTCAGGGCCTATAGAATTTCCATCTCCCTTTACCCAAGGGTCAGTGTGATGGCAAAATAGCCAACCAGTTGATCATTTAATCAACTGGAAGCGTATACAAAATGGAAACTTGATTTCAGATCATTGTTCAGATTTGAATACTACTGCTATAGGTGATACAGGAATCAGCAAATAGGTGCCATCTCAGATCTGATGGATATCTTTCATATCTGATTTTACAAATTGATGTCAATGATTCAGAGGAGTTAATGTTAAGTGTTTTTGTAGGAAGCTGAACCAAGTTGGCAGTGGAAGGTTGAACATGTACTCTTCAAAGCATTCCGTTCCCTCCTGAACCCCCCACAACACTGCAGTGAAGACGGCAGCGTCCTGCAAATTGCCAACCTGCCAGACCTCTACAAAGTATTTGAGAGATGCTGAATCCACACTGCTGTTATGATTTTGTGGCTCACACTGGTGTGGCTATGAAACTAGCGAACAGTCAAGAAACATTTTTTTTCCTCCCTGCTACTGTTATACTGCCATGTTCTATAAACATTATTAGTGTGATTACTGGCTTTTAAATCTGAACATTTGTATATAGATGTTTAAACAATAGCTTTCACTTTAAAATGTTTAATATCAATAAAGTTTTATGGCTACATTTCTATTTGTATTAGTCTCAACACAAACCTACATCCATCCCTTTAAAGCTTTACACTATTTAATTTCACAAATTTAAAGTGACAAGGAATTCTTAACACCTTGGAGGGTGTCTAACTAGAAGACCAAACATGACAGCAAGAGTCATTTAAATGTGGTTATGTAGGTACAGCTGAAATTGTATATTTTGCTTTCAATATTTTTACAGCCAATATAAAAATGAAAATTGTTTATCTAAAGGCAGCTCTATGTATTACTAGTGGAAGATTTAGTGCAGAATTTAAGTACATTGTCTTGCACACATGGTCTTGTTTCGTCATTATAATTGTCATATTTTACAACCTCATAGGCATGTCCTCAGAATAAATTACCTGCTGGGTGTCAATATGAACCCCAGTGACTACTGGCGATATTCTTTGTTTTCTACATGAGCCTGTTTCTATTGTGTCTGAAATCTTTCATCACAGGTGCAGAGCCTTGAGATTTGAATGGTCGTTTTTTTTTTTTTTTCACCTCCAATATGACCAACAGAGTATTATACAACACATTTGGGTAAACTAGTACCTCATGAAGTTATGGTACTTTATCAATATAGCATGTACTTATGTAAACTGTGGGTTTCACACATGAAATCATCCATCTTATTCACACATTACTAATTTACAAGTTTATTTTCAAGAAATATTTTAAATATTTTTTTGGGAAAAAAAAAATCCTTATTGAAACCATAGCACTGTTCTTATATAATCGGAGATCAAAGTGAATCCCTATATTAAATACTTTTTTTCCTGTACCGATACCAATTTTTTTAATAACTCTTTATAATGCAAACCCTTAGTTTCCCTGTGAACAAAGGCACATTGCTGTGGACATAATGTGTGCATGAGCTGGGTGAAATCTGTTTAAAATACACTTTTATACTCATTCATGTAACTTATTGGGAAGGGGAAAACACATTAGGGAGAGAAATCAAGCACCCAATCCAAGCAATAAAACCCAGGTGAATGGCATGATATACAAAGCTTTCAAAATAGGAAACAGACAGAAAAGTCCTCTGATTGAGCAGTGGAAGGGCGAAACAAAGGTAACAACGCTTGTTTGGGCGCTCCCCTTTTCTTTTTCCTTTTTTTATATTTAATGAAAAAGAAAAGGACTTGTTGGTACATGGTGTTTCTTTTTGGTGTCCCACACGTACAAGCCGTTAGGGAGCAGGAGCAGCATTTGCAGTGTATGGCAGCGAAGTCTGAGGCTAGAAAGGAATTTAAGGGCTTTTAAGAAGGTGCAGTTGACAAGATGAGGCTCATCACTGTTGGGACAGAAGGGCATTGCGATTAGCTTTCATCTTCTCCAGCCTCTTCACCAAGTGGTTGTTGGTCATCTCCATCTCCTCAATTCTGTCCAGGGCTGCACGCAACTGCAGAACAGAGAAACACTCAGAGATTAGACATTTATAAGATGTTTAACTGAAGCACCTAATTCAGTTCTTGTTTTGATTTTATACCATCTTGTTTTGTACTTAGTCATTCTAGAATTATAGTGTCTGTCTGGCTAAATATTAAGGTTTCCAGTTCAATATCTGAGCATGCGTAAGAGTGCAGCAGATATGTATTCTTGATTTTAACCTTGACAACAGAGTCAGTAAGGCCTACATTTGAAGATTTACCTCTGTACCATGTGTATTTGTGTGTCCCATCTCAATATTCTCATATCTTTTCTATACGATCAGGAAATCAAAAGGTTGTTATTTCTGGATTCTCTCTGAGACATTACTCCGAGCTTAAGGACTATAAGAGTTTAGTGCTTGTTCTTGCTTTGCCATGATTATTGTCTCTCTGCTGTTCTTTGGCCTTTTTCTAGCCAATTTTAGGACTGAGCTATGCCAGCCACTTCAGCTGTCTGTCAGTAGCACATGCTCACAGGGAAGGGCTTATTCTGCCATGGTATGTCCTGTTTCCAGAATATCTAGATCCATTCAAACTCGCACTCTGTCTTTACGAATACTCCCGACTCTGATGGGTCCTTTCTTATCTATCCCCATCTCTATCTTTCTCTCAGGTTTTCTTACCTCTCTCTGGAGTTTTCTTTTTTCAGCTTTTAGTTCATCTTCAATTTTCTCAGAATTGTCGGCAGCAGCTTTGTATCTCAACACCTGCCCTTCAAGTCTGTTTATCTACAAAGAAAAACAATTATATTATAAATTACTATAAAAGTGGAAAAAAATTTGTATCATTTGAAAATGAGCATAAAGTGCAAAATTGAGCGTATTTGAGTACATTTGTATATAACTGAAAATTTGCAAAAATTCTGCTTTGTATAAATTACTATCTTAAAAATAATTGTATAAATGCCAGTGGTTCATAAGACAGTCTTATGTTAACAGCAGATGTACCTGAGGAGTGTGCCTCATAAATCACTACAGGGCATATTAAAGTCTGTCGGGCACCAAGTGTCCACTTATATACTGTACATATCAATGCATAACGCTTTTAAGAAACTTACATTCTGTTCCATTGTACCCATTTCTTGTTCTGCCTTTGAGAGCTTGAATTTATATTCACTAATTTGTCTGTTGGCATCCCCTACAAAAGGCAAAGAACACAGGCTTATGTTGATATCCCCTTCAATGAAAGGCACAGAACTATTCAAGGTGCATAAGTACAATAATTACAGTATATATTCATTAGGTTCCAGATATGTTTCATTCTTATAACATGTATATATAAAAGCAGCACAAAACCCACTGTAGACAAACTATATCAGGCTGTATTTAACAGGTTATGATTGCTCATTAGGCTGCATCAGTGGTATCCAGAGGCATTCTTTCAGTCTACACTATGCTTTCTGCAACATTTGTGGAGATTAAGACAAATTAAGATATTTAAGTTAAAAAAAAATGAAGACAGCATGACTTTATTCACTGATTTCTCAAAATTAATAAGCACAAATTTAGATCATTTAGCTTAGTATATTTAGCTACCAAATATACATACTACTTTCAACAGTAATGTTCACCATCATTGTTTAAGATGAAAAGTTTGGTCTACATTTTAATTCTCATGTGACTTGGAAAGATTTAATCTTGTTGGCAGGAAACAGGATAATAAAGCAAGTCCTAAAATACATTATTATTATTATTACTATTATTGTAGGTTACTCCAATAATAATTCAAAAATAATTTGAATCATTTCCAAATATCAGAGCGAGCATTACTTTAAGAATACTAATCAAGTATAATCATCTTTTTGTTACAAGAGGCTTGGGCTAATATTACAACTCAACAGATTTGTGCAGAAAATATAAACATGTCCTTATGTTTGTCAGTCATGAACTATTGGGACTCTTTTTCCATCAAATCAAATCAAATCAAGTTTTATTTATATAGCGCCTTTTACAACAGATGTTGTCTCAAAGCATCTTTACAAGTGTCCAAGTCCAAGCCCCAGTGATTAAGCCCAGGGCAACAGTGGCATGGAAAAACTCCCTAAGAGCATGAGGAGGAAACCTTGGGATGAACCAAGACTCAAGGGGGGAGCTCATCCACACCGGTCACCACGACAACAAGATAAATATATAAAATAAAACATAAAATATAATAATTTTATAGTTTATAAAAATGGGGGGGGGCGGGGGTGCTGATAAGGGCCTCCATCACTTTAGATGTTGTGCCAACATAAACAATGGGCTTCAGGCAAGAATCACTCATATGAATATATGAATTCCTCTTCTGAGTGATAAACAAGTTGTCGCATTTGCCAATTTTCTCATATGCAGAAATTTACAACTGGTCTAAATCTATTGTATGAGAATGGACTGACTTGGGTCTAAATAGAAATGGCAGACAAACTGCTCTTTGAATTACACCAGATTCCCAATACCACAGCAACCCGAGACAGCTTCTGAAAACCTAGCACCCTGGGGCATTCAAAAAAAATGATGTGCCTATTGGCTTTACATAAAGCGACAAGTGAGCATTCCAGTAGCACGTCACTAAAGTCATTAGTTTGTGGTGCCGACTTTGATAGTCATCCAAAGGAAAACTTTCCCATTTCAACGCCCAACGGTGCAGCACTATAGCACGTGTGTCTCTGTCTCCTGGTTATCCTGGATTTTTTTGTTGTTTGTTTAATCCAATTTCACATGTCCTCATTATTTCAGAGACAGTACAGGCATCCAGTGGTAAAGCATATACATCTCAATTCTTTGGCTTTAGCAGTTTTTAATTTTAATCAAAGTTAACATGTTTTAGGTTATTGAAATCTAAATAAATAAAAATCTTAAATTGCTTTTTTGTACACTTCTGGATAAATGTGGGAGAGTAGACAGCATTACAAGATCTTTTGGGGTCGTTAAATATGCTAGTTCATACTTCCCATGAACTTAGCAGTATTAGTCCTCTTTTATACTGATCATTATATATTGAGCACAAAGGCATATTCAGTTTTTCACTGTAGCCAGTTTGTACACTGTAAACTACACATTAATGGTGTTCATAAACATTAAAAGCATGTTGTTGTCCAAAGCTATGTGAAATGGCACTAAACATAGAGCAGAAGATTATTATTCAGTGAGACCTTCCTGATTAATTATGTTCCAATAACACTTAGACTATGGCAGACCATACAAAAAAAATAAAAACAGCTCTTAATGTTATTAGAAAAAACAGCAAAGAAACCATGTTGACAGCATTATCTATAGTCTTATTCATGCAAAAAGAAGGAGAGAGAGTAGAAGTGGACATTAGTTTAAAAGAAATAGCAGAAGGGCAATTAAGGAAATACTGAATACTGAAATACAGGAATCTTCTACAGGCTCAACTGTCCTCACAATTAACTAACATTTTAACTTTTTCCCCCCAGTAGTAAATAAACCTACAATAAATGCATTTATAAAAGTGCATATATATCTGTTGAGAAATACAAAACCCATGAATGTTAAGTTATGTAGTTAGAGCTACTGTCCATGTACTCAACTGAAAACCCAGTACATCATTATGCCAAAACATTTTTATAAGCATGGAAAAATTGCATTAATATTATTATTAATGTATTCAGTACTTTATGCTTACTTTTATTTATTGCTCTGCCCCTATTTTTGCTAACCATACATACAAGTGCATGTTTGTCTATCCTGGAATGTGTGTTTACATGCACTGTATACAAATTGGGTTTGGTACCCTGGGCTTACTCTGCATTTCAATGAGGTGCAAGTCAGTGCCGTTTTCCATCCGTTCTCCATCTGGATAAACACTTTCCACCTTAGAATGTTTCTGCCGTTCTTCATCCAGTTGCATTTTCAGTTTCCTGATCTATGAGATGCCAAAGGAAGGAGGTTGCTCGTTCACTCGGTAACATTTTTAACTACATTTTCTGTTGCCAATTCAAACAGTTCAGCTCAGATGTATGCATGTACATACACAACAGGGAACTGGGAAGGAATGCACCCATACCTGGGCTAAAAGTTCATCTTTTTCTTCGGCAAGCTTTCGTAGCCGCACATCTGTTGTAAGGAAGAAAAAAAATGATCTATGACCAAATAACATGTAATTGTGACATAGCAATTCCTGCAAAATTATTGACATTTTTGGAAAAATGGTTGACTTCACTGACTATGCCATGTCATTTATGTGGATTTGTAATGAATCCCTTAAGTTTAAGGCAAAAAAAGGTTCTTTTTGTCATTTAAGTTTAGTCTTCTTTTAAAGCAGTGCCATGTCTAAAATGTGATCATGTGATCAATGATTTTGTCATTCTTTTCTATTTTGATCAAGCAAAAACACTAAGGAATACACTTTGGTATCACTTGTTCATGAAGCTGCCACTACAAAAGCAGCACCCTGAGTGGATATATAAACATGCACGCTCTGTCAGTGACAGTCCGAGTGGATATGTAATCATTCATGTAATCATTCATGTAATCATTCATGTAATCATTCATGCTCTGGCAGCATTAGTCTCTCTTCTTTTTGAAAATATTGATGAGTTGCTTTAAGTAGCACAAGGCCTTTTGAGCCACAGCCACTAGAATGTGCAGATCAATAAGTTAAAAGTCACTCAATAAGTCAGGTTAAAAGGTGTGTGGAGCCTAGCACCACACAGAGCCAGGTAATACATTCTATACGGCAGTACAACAAAGCCAGGGATTTACTGCAGCACTAAGATTTACCAAGAGGTCCATCTCCAGCAGACACTAACACTTGAGCAGCGTCTTGTGTGAGGAGAGTGATGGCAGAGGTGGCAGGCTCGTGGTCAACGTCCCCGTTGGGCATACCCTCAGGAATGATGACCAGCCCGTGTTTCTGTGGGGAGAAGAACGGTTGAAAACTCCAAAAAATATATATAAATAAATAAATAATTTTTTTTTTTAAATAAATAAAAAAAACCTGGGATGCAGAAAAACAATATATTATTTAATCAAATATTTTCTGCTAATTTAAGTTCTCACTATACTTACAAATTATCTTTAAGCCATGGGGGAAAGGTTTATCAAATAAAACCCATCATTAAAGCAGCATCGCATTGGAGACAACGCAGGCCATTTCCCCTTTGCTGCATTTCACAGGCTCCATCACTGACATACCTCTCCTGTTCTGGATTTCCCCTTGAGGTCAGCCAGCTCATCTCTGAGCTCGTCCCTCTCATTCCTAATGCAATCAAAGTACTCTTTCTGCCTCTCTAAGGCCTGGCCAAACACCAGAGCAGGGAAAGAAAGAAGAGCCATGAGGAGAAGTGGAAAAGAAGAAGCCACAGAGACGCAGGCAAGACAAAATGGTCAGCATGCAGAGGAGGAAAGGAGGTTCATCCACACACACAGTCGCAAGCAAAGAGCAATGACCACAATGAGACAGCAATACATGCATGGTCAAGCAGCTGGAGTTCATACTGACGGCATAACCAGAGTGGGGGAGGGGCCTCTACTATAACTCCACATCTGAGGTGAATGGTTACTGGGTGATGAAATGGTATTAATGAACATCTATCCCTATGAATGCGAGCATAGCCTAACCTATAACCTAGACTGCATGGTTGTTGCTAGTCAGCAAATTCATATAAAGTGCAATGGAGATACAGCAAAGTCAGCTAAAAACTTGGCTAACTAATCTTCCTTGTGGACATGCGAGATCCAAGAGCATTAACCTTTGTTGAACTACTTATCGTAAACTACAAAGATTAAGGAGAAAGATCAGGGCCCATTCTGGTTATATCTGCCAATATATGAACTCCTGCGTTGACCTACAGAAACTGGAATGTTGAATCTGATAGTGCTTTCTAACGCAGAACAGAAATTTTAGTCGAGGTTGGCAGTCTGTTCACACTGTTTTCTCTCCATTCTGTTTAGGTGCATTAGGACTCAAAATACAATAAAACCACCAAGTAGGGATACTCTGGTAACAATATAACTGAGTGATTTATAGTTGCAGCCACATGTAGTACATAGCAATACAATACAAACATCTAACAATTTAATGACTTTCACTAAATACTGCATTACATCATCAATGTTGTAAATGTGCGATTCGTCTTTTAGCCATGGGATTCTTTTGAACTTTACCATAATGGAATATTCAATAATAAGAAATAATAGTAGTAGTAGTAAACACTATTAAAAATGGAAACAATTAAATGCTTTATCTGTTTTTAAGAGCAATAATCGATTTACCAGAAATGAGCCATCACCAACTAGAAATAACTGGAATATTGATGTCTGCTGATTTTCAAGTCAGCATAAATCTTGCCACATAAACTCCAAGAAAGTTGAAATTCTAATAAAAAGCAACAAAACATTTTCCTCATGCATGTTATCACACCCAGCTCAAAGCATCTAGGTACCTTTGTGTTTCAAAAACCAGGTCTGCAGGCTACTACCAAGGATGAGATTCATCAGACTGCTAATAAATCCAGTACACAGAAGTTCTGGCAACCCACTACAGTAATTAACTGTAAAAGTTTACAATACTAGGTACTGTTTGTAGCAGTCTGTTACTTCTCATCATTTAGAACAGTTTTTCCACATTCATACCGCAATTTTTTTGTCCTTCCAGTTAATAGTTTCCTGCAGGTCAAACACCTCTCTTGTGAGGGTATCTAACTTGAGTTGAATGTTCTGGTTCTCCTACAATGGCATTGAGTCATGGGGACATGAGGGCAGGGGTAGAATCAAGACAGGCAATGAGGAGTCAAGACAGTAAAGGATAAATACAGGACAAGAAACATTACCAAGAGAAAGGGCCCGAAGTACAAAGTAATAAGCATGACTGCATGACTAGGAGAGAAGTGATCTGCTGCTTCTAACAGGAGGAAGGCAAGTAGTCGGGTAGAAGGATTACCTCAATAAGTTCATCTCGCTGCCGAATCCCCTCTTTTAGCTCCTCTTGTTTATGTAGCAGGACTGCACATGTATGCTTTTGCCTCTCTAATTCCTGTATGTCAACAAAAGTGATCAGAATTTGTTTAAGGCTCTTTAGCAAATTCACATTCATAACCACTGGCTGTTCTTCCCTCATGGTAATTCCTAAACAGTACCTCACTGTGATTATATCCAAAACTTCATAGTACTAGCCAGTTTACTGGACCTTAGCAATATTTTGTTTACTATGCTGTGATGTCTACATGCTGAACAAATTGTTACAAGGTTGTGATTTTCTATATGGCTTTGACTTGCTTCTGTAACTTCTAAGATTTCAATGGGTGGTAAAATAGTTTCATCAAGTTCTGTTATTTACTGAAGAGCTTATATATGTAGTGCTTTGTAAAGTATTCAAAGATGTCTTTTGAATCAGATTAATCTTTAAGAACAACTTGTAATAAAGATCAAAATCCATTATTTGGAGATAAAAATATATATAATAAAATAAACAAATAAATAATAATAATAATAAAAAAATCAATAATTCTGCTTCCAAAATGTATTTAACCCCTTCAGACTAATACATGGTCAAACCGC
This sequence comes from Sternarchorhynchus goeldii, assembly GCA_028565775.1. Taxonomy (NCBI): domain Eukaryota; kingdom Metazoa; phylum Chordata; class Actinopteri; order Gymnotiformes; family Apteronotidae; genus Sternarchorhynchus; species Sternarchorhynchus goeldii. The sequence continues at coordinate 15,792,876 of JAOXYF010000009.1, forward strand.
CTTTAGCTGCAGTTTGGAGCCTGCTGGTGTAAGTTACAACAAGTTAGTATCTTGTAGTGTTATGACATGATCTAAAGCTAGACTGGATGTGTTCAAGTACACCATCTCATGCCACATAAGACAACAACTGATCTGCAACAACCTTTTACAACAATTTAGCAGTAACAGGAATATTAGAATTGTCTGTAATGATTTAAACTAGAACCTAAATCAGATTTGTTTAATACTGGAACAACTGGATCTTTAGAAATAATCCAGTTACATTGTAAGAGCATCTCATTTGGACAACAAATTAGTAACTGCAGAATCAGAAGAAGTTTTCATCAAAGCAGAAAAGGACTTGAAAGTATATTACCATCTTCATCTTATATTTGAGTACAGAAATCAAACAGCAGATCTTATTCCAATATTAGACTACAACACTGAATCTGTTGAGACCAAATGACAAGCATCTTCCCAATAGGAATAGGAAACTAACTAATGCATTAAATCGATACTTTCAATTTTTATATCATTGTACCTAATGAACAATTAGTATTTTTATGTACATTAAAATCGCCAAGTAACAAAACAAGATGTTGCAGCAACCAAAGTAAGTAATCCATCAAGTTTAGTTATAAAATCAGAGTAGTTTCACTGGACAAATCATCTTAAATGCTAAATATTCAAAATGTATGACGATGCAAATCCAGAACCATGTTTTTTATACTGTTTCATTAAACAGCCAAGCTACCATCTCATGTCAAATGAAGCTGACCAATAACTACAGCTTGGAGGAGACGTGTTTCAGTTAGAAACAGCATATACAAGTTCTTATAATATCACAATAATATCACACAGCAACGTCACTTTTTTGGTCAGTAAAGTCGGAGTCAGTAATGGTAATGAACCCACAGCTTGTGTGATGTGTTTCCAGGAAGAGTGGTCTCTAGAGATATGTCTCAAGAGGTTTAAATTTATCCCACACTGAGCATCCAATAAGCTCCAGCACTGCTCTGTCCAATTAGACATTTGTAGACATTTGTCTAGTAGAGAGTGTCTGGTAATTATTAGTTAATATACCATCTAGACCAAATGATGATATCACAAAATCCAGTACCATTAACAAACATGCGCAGTCACGGTTTAGTGAAATATCATCAACCAAGACATCCAAAAGTACAAGTTTATTACTCCTTACTAGAGCGCATCACTATATTTCCATTTGCTTATTGTATTTAAATACAGTGCTTTCTTTCATATCTGTACCTCCAGGTTATGTGGAACATTCGGTGTAGTGTAAATGCAGAAGTAGACTTGCATTCTGAAACAATTCCATTCACTGGTTTGATGTCATACAGTCAGCAACAGATAACAGTAAAAACACTAATTTTAACTAATTTTAGTGAGAAGTGGCAGTAAGTTGCAGTCAGTGCCCTCTCTCACTGGAACCGGACGTGAGGAATGGAGACTTCATCAATGTGTTTCAGTTAATATTTGTCACAACATATTTTCTTTTAAATTCAGGTTGTGCAGGTCAATGTAATTGCAGATATGAAAGAAAGCACATGTCAGCGTGAATTTGAAACCATAAAATCATCAAACATTTGCTCACACCAGTATGTAGACCCACCTTTGACTTCTCCTCTGTTTCTCTGCGTAGCTCTGACATTTGCTCCTCCATTTCCTCAATAACATCCTTAAGTGTGTCTGCCTGGTAGATGAGGTTTGTTTTGTCATTGTCAAGTTGTGCATTAGATACCATGGCCTTCTTGTACTTCTCCTCCACTTCTGATAGGGATTCCTGCGAGGTGTACAATAACGACACATTAGAAAAAGAAAAGAAAAAAAATGAGACGAATCAACACTGAAAGACACTACAAGTGACTTGTGCTAGGACTATAAAGATGAAACCATAACAGTACAAGTACTGCAACAAATATTGGTTCTTGAAATTCTGATGAAAGAGTAATTATAAATAGGTGAATAGAATTACACAATATAACAGATAGGTAAAGTCAGACAGGGCATGAAATCTAGCTAAACATGCATCGCCTGTTCCATATTATAGAGCTGTACTTCATTAACAATGGAGTCCTTCAAGTTTCAAAGGTTTCTTAAACAAATCCATATAACCGTTGAGTAATGTATGAGTCTCTTTATAAAACGTATTAGCTTATGTTTTAAGGTTAAAGTTTACTCAAGAAATCATCATTGATTATTTTCCAAGTGTCTGAAATGAACACAAACATAAGTCATAATACTTGAAATGGGAGCTGTATACCAGAACAAGTAAAAACCCAAACTCTTTCAGAATTGTAGTTTTAAAAACATTCCACAGTCAGGTCAGAAAGCCAACACTTCTCTCACTGCACTGAGGAAAGCTAACCCTTCTCTCACTGCACTCAGGAAAGCTGAGTAGAGCATCAGGTCTTGCCTCTTGCAGCACGGTACATCAGAACAAGATGTCACAGTACGTCAGAACAAGATCTCACACTACATCTTTACTCCAGAGCACTTACCTTACCACCAGTTGGGCAACACACTCATTTATTTATTTATTTTTCAAAGGACCGATTCATAACCACATAGATTCATGCGAGACCCATGCTTTCACACAAGGAGTGCCAAAAAGGGGGTAAGGGTGGGGGGTGTAGAGGGCTTGGGGGGTTAGTGAGGGCAGAGAGAAGAGGAAGAGATGGCATGCACTGAGCTTAGGCCCCTCTACCTTCAGCTCTTTAAGCCCCTGCATGTATCGCCCCTCTACATCCTGAATCTGGTCCTTTAGATCATAGATGTCCTGTTGAGGAGATTAAAGGAGTGACCAGAGTAAATATAAAAGTAAAGGGCAGGAAAATAACGGAAAGAAGGCACATTGCATCCAGGTTGGACCACTGCATTCACAGCCTTTAAATCTTGTCATCCACATACACTGATTATACAGACAGTACCACAGTTACAGAAAGAGCAAATGCATTGACAGAACAGCATGACAAAGAATACCAAGGCATTCATAGACAGCTTATAACACACACGGGTAGGCACATATCTTAAAATGGCACTACACCAAAACCACAATGACTTTCGTTTTATGTAAAATTGTACCTTTAAAGTACACAAGAGTATACATAAGCACTAAACCATGTAATGCACTTCATTTAGGTGCTTTTTAGAGGGCTGATTTGAGTGATGATTTCTGCTTTCCAAGGATGCAGAGGTGAGACCATGTCTTACCCTCAGTTCATTAAGAGAGGCGTCTGGGTCGGCAATTACACTGGACATGTCACCACTGCCCCGCCTGGAGGACGTGCCGCCCAGAGAGGCCAGAGCAGCTACAGAAAGACCTGGAGTGGCACATCGAGAGGATGGCTGCAATACACAAGATAACAGAGATCCTTTAATACAAGCGACAGAACACTAGGTTTCTGCAGAGTGGCACACAGATTTACAGAAGTAACTGCCATGTAAAAGCTATATAATGACTATGAATTCATTTAATTAGCTTTTGGTAAACAATTGTGTTTACTTTCCACAATAATGTTATGCATACAATTTTACTGAATGCAGTAATATCTGGCCCTTCTAATAAAATCCACCATCCAGAATTCTCTCATGCATAAAAGTTCCTGAAACTTTCTTGAAAAGAAAGGTCAAATCTTCAGTCATGGGGAGTGACCTTCAGAATTAACGGCAAAGAACACTTTGTTAATATAGCCCAGTTATAATGAATTGTGCCATAGTGACTTCAGTTTAGACATACTCAAGAATTTAAAGTATTACATAATTTATAATTATAATTGTTTATAATTTTTACTTATTAATACACAGGACAGACTTACAAACACCATCAAATTTGGCTTTTGTATGCTTGATCCTATTGATGCAGTTCAATCTCATTAAGGTTCCAGGGGCCACCGAAAGTAAAAAGGCTCTGCAGTGTAACTTCCCCACCACATTAACTCAGAGTGCTAGCTTTCCCCAATTCTTCTTATTCCTTTTTATGCTACCCTTGCTGATTGTTGCCAATGAGTCAATTAGGTCTTGTCAGATCATAGTTCTAACAAAAGTTCCAATTACATCAAACTCCAGGGACCATATACAAGACATTTTCTCCATTGTCTTGTTAGTATTTATTGTTGAACTTCTTAGTCTTAGCAACTGATCAAGTATTTTCCTTGATCTTTCCTTGATTGAGTCATATTACCATTTTGTGTTTTTCCCCCCTTTCACATAATCTACAGTCCACACATGTGAAGCTTACATTGACGTAGCCAAACCTTTTTAAAAAACCAAAAAAACACCTCTGTTAGCCAGTTAACAAACAATGTCAGTAGACAATGTCAGTTCCCTTCTGATTAAATGTGTCTACAGACATTGGCTACATACATTACAAAAACTGCTTACAAAACATTTGGGGAAACTTTACCTATAAAGCCAAATTACTCATAAATTGCATGCAAGGTTAGGCAGTTAAGGTTAGCTTGGTAAGCTGATCTTGATCTTGATCCACCCATACTGTCTGATGTGTCTGCATTAAAGATTAAAGGTAAAGATTGTTATTTTTTCAATTGGATTTAGGATCATTTTTATATGCTCATTTATATGCCCCTTTTGGTCATAGATTAATGCAATACAGTGTGAAAACCTACCTAATAAGTTTAAATGTCCATAATGCAAAACGTAATAGTTTTGAGATTTATACCATCTTGTCCACAAAGCAGCTAACACTTTCATGCTAGCACTAAAATAGATATCAAGAAAAATTAAATAAACACTATCCATATGATTTAATTTGCTTTTACAATACTACCTAGTTATTGGTTTAGTGGAGAAAATGGATATTTTCAGAAATGTAAAAATTTGTTAATTCTGGTTGATTACTAAAAGCCTTTCATCTCATTTAATTTGCAGCATAAATGAATGACCCTTTAAGATGTTGGATGATCACTAATGGAGAAATAACATTAGATTAAGAATTTATAATAAAAATGAAGCTGCTACACAATAATGAGTTTTTCTTCCTTTTTAAAATCGGAATACCAATAAATCCAGAGAAACTACAGTGGGGAAAAAAATGTATTTAATCAGTCACCAATTGTGCAAGTTCTCCCACTTAAAAAGATGAGAGAGGCCTGTAACTGACATCATAGGTAGACCTCAACTATGAGAGACAAAATGAGAAAAAAAAAATTCAGAAAAATCACATTGTAGGTGACCAAATACTTATTTTCCACCATTATTTGCAAATAAATTCTTTAAAAATCAGACAAACAAGCAAGATTTCTGGCTGTCACAGACAGATTTCTGGCTATAACTTCTTTAAGAGGCTCCTCTGTCCTCCACCTGTATTAATGGCACCTGTTTGAACTTATCAGTATAAAAGACACCTGGCCACAACCTCAAACAGTCACACTCCAAACTCCACTATGGTGAAGACCAAAGAGCTGTCGAAGGACACTACAAACAAAATTGTAGACCTGAACCAGGCTGGGAAGACTGCTTGCAATAGGCAAGCAGCTTGGTGTGAAGAAATCAACTGTGAGAGCAATACTTCGAAAATGGAAGACCTACAAGACCACTGATAATCTCCCTCGATCAGGGGCTCCACGCAAGATGTCAGTCCGTGGGGCCAAAATGATCACAAGAACGGTGAGCAAAAATCCCAGAACCACACGGGGGGACCTAGTGAATGACCTGCAGAAAGCTG
>JAOXYF010000009.1:15804410-15815460 GCA_028565775.1 Sternarchorhynchus goeldii
ATGTATTATTATTTTTATTACTACTACTACTACTACTACTACTACTACAACATTACTCCAAATCAGACAGGAACGGTAAGGCTTTTCAAAAATCAGCTGCACCTGTTCTTTTAACTTACTAGTCTTGAATTTCCCTCTGGTATCAATAAAGTATGCATGTATATATGTATATATCTGTCTGTCTGTCTTAGTTATTAGTAAACAGATGACAGTTGGTTGCTGTTAATTTAATTGGGGTAAGAATAACCACAAGTTGAAATTAATACTTCTTTGTATTTTCTCTTATCCATAAGGGTGCACAGGTGTACACAACTACTGCTAGAATGAGTCTTTAAGGTACAAGACCAAATTGTATTATTTTTATGCACTTATTAAATAAGAATATAACCCTGCTATATCCCTTTATCAAATTGTATCAGATAAGGTTGTTGTAGAAAAACATTATTAAATAAAGAAAAAACATTCACACACAGCATTAATCCAGTTAAGACTAGTAAAATCTGTCAGGTTACCACTGCAAATCCTAAATAAATAAAAAAAATCACTTAAATAACTATTAAATTTTATACTCAGAATGTTGGTCACCACTGACCAGCAGATCTTTTCTACTGGAATCAGACTTCTTGTGAAGATCATTATACACAGAACTCTGAAAGGAAGAGTGAAAATTGTTAACTTTTGCTTTGAGGAGTATGGTGGCTGTGACCACAATATGCATAAAAACTGAGACTGCACATAGAACTGAAGGTTCAAATACTGATCCCAATATGATTATCACAATCAAGTGATAATGAAGGTAACTTGATAAGTCTCTTCTATATGACCCAACGAATACAGGTTCTGCTTCACACAAGTTAAGCTGCTTTTTCCAGTACTGATAACACAGGCAACTAAACGGTTTTCATTGCATATAGGTTCTTATATGATACTATACAAAAATCTCCTAACAGGGCCAGTGTTGCACTTTGTTGTTACTATATCCGGCCAAAAAACAACATCCAGGAAAAAGCATTTTGGTTGCTCTCTGACTAAAAGCTCTCAGGAACTCAACTGCACTTCTTGGAATTGGAGTTTAAAAGCAAATCTGAGAACTCCATTACTTCATCACGAACTACAACCTGCATGGCATTTTTGTATAAAAGGGGCAATCATACAGAAAGTTATATGGACGTAATTGTATGTTCCGTAAATTGGGTAGTGTGATTCTAATTTTAAAGCTCTAGGACTACATTCAATAAAAACAGCAAAGCATTACAGTGTGCTTTTTGTTTTAGAAAAGTATAAATCACTGCATCCCACTTTTTAAAATGTAATAAAACAAAAAACAATTTTATAACCCATCAGAGAAGTGAAAGACTGAGTGATTTACAATCATATTAATTCACAGTGTGATGTATACATACAGTGGACCGAGAGCTCTTCAAAGAGGAACTACTGTGGAGGCCATCAGACTGCAAAGATTACCATGGAAATCATGTCACAAAAAGAAATTAAAATGAAAATCCATCAACCAACATGCAGTTAAAGCTGACAAATAAATAGAAAGTCAGTTGAGACCATAAAAAGACCTGTTATTTGTGTTTTCACCTTTCTGTTATTTGTTTTTTAATGTGAGTCATGCAGCATGACACATTTAAAATGTTAAAGAACATTTGTGTAATTGGCACAACACGCTTAGGAATATCTAGAGGCATCAAGCTTATAGCCAAGTTCTGTATCCAAACATTTGTATAATAAGCAAATATTCCCTTAAGGGGGACCAAAAGTTTTAACAATGAGCAGCTGAAAGCCAAATCCCTAAAAGCTTTTGTTTATCAGGGTATAAACTCCATCTCCCCACTTTCCTTATGCAGCCACCCCTGAAAAATTTACCCCTTTGGTCTTCTCCATGTTTCTGGAAGAAGAGTGAAATGCTTGAAGACATGGTACATTTGATATGAAGATTAATAATTTGGTAAGGTAGCTAACTGGAGAGGCTAAGCACATTCTAGTAGTCACTAAAACATTAATGGTGTAATAAGCAAAATTGAGAGATACAGAGTACCAGAGGATGTTCTTTATTCTCTAAAGTTGTTTTGAGGCTTTGTCTTTAATAGTCAGTGTATTTAGTACTGCTTTGTTTCACACCTCAAACATGAGAGCACACTAAGGGTAGTTTGTTTTGACATGCCATGCAACTGCCTTCAGCTAGGTAAGTTAGACATGAGTGCAGGTGCATTTTGCTTAACATCACTGACACATGAACTAAAAACGATTCTAAGAGTAACACCACTAGCAGAAAGATAAAAACAAATACAGAAACGCACCATTAAGCCTTTTTTTCTGGAAGCGCTAGCTCGGCTGGTGCTATGCGAGCTACCTAGCAGTGATGAAGACGACTTTAAAAAAAGAAAGACATTCAACAGTTAACATAAATTTGGATCTCGGTCTCAAACAAGGGATGAAACTAGGTCTGCAATGCTCCTAAATTAGCCATCTACAACCTTAAAAGTCACATGAGCTGTCTTCGTTGCTCCTTACAATACTGGATGTTCTGTTGGTACATATTAGTTTATCAAGGTTTGGAAGTATTGGTGGAAGAGCTTGTATTTAGTAAAGGTTAGTAAAGACTTAAATTAAAAGTGATGGCTTATTAGAGTGGCATAACCCGACGTCAGTTTTATTGTTTGAGAGTTTCACTTCAGTTGCCTGCATAAAACCAAATTAATCTAGGAGCAAAATATTAATACAAAATACACAGCCTTTAAGCTTCCACTTCATCCCCTGCCCACAAAACCTTTAAATGTACTATGTTTATCAAAATCAATTTAGCATAAAACTTTAGCAAAAACCATGAACACTGTATTAGGATATATGTATAAAGCATTTCAATCTCTCATGATACCAGAAAATAACTGGTCATGTGTATCTTGACACATCAACATCAAGCTCATGCTGTTACTAACACAGGACAGTTTGTGTAAGAACCCCCAACGTCATCAAAAAGAGTCAAAGACAAAACACTGTTTTACACACCCTGTAACTTCCACTACTTTGGACAGACTTAGCATCATCTTCCATGCCCTTCTGGAGAAAAACATGAATGAGAAGAAAGACAGGAAAAAAAAAACAGGTAGCAAAAGATGGGGAAAAACAGTGTATGAAAAAAAAGCCTGAGGGGAAAAAGAGAAAACAACAGATACAAACCCGGCGACTATGACTTCTGGATCGATGGCTGTGCCGGGCCTTTTCAGTGTCTGCCTGAAGTTGGGAGGACAGATGAGAAATCAGAAAAATAAAAGTAGTGGGTAAAATGGGGGGATTAATAAAAGTGTGGGTGAAGTCGTGGGATTAAAGTGGCAGGTTTGGTTGCTTTAATTTTTCAGAGCCCACAAAAGCAGAAACAAAAAAGGTCATATCATGCACTTTTTTTTCCATGTCTCTGAAACTAAACATGTTAACCAGTTTCCTCTACCTCAGTGTTCTACAAAACAGACCGTGAGATTTATTACATTAGAGTTAGGAGTTTAGTGAGATTTATTACATTAGAGTTAGGAGTTTAGAGAGATGTGTCACCATACTGTAACCAAAAATGCAGCTTCTTTTGGGCCAGTTGATTTTTGCTACAGGATGGCTTTTCAGGATGTTTCAGGTACACTTCTGAATGCATTAGTCTGGAGTCCTGGACATGATGTAACATGCTGTGCCAAAGTGAACCAACAACCCATTTATGCAGCTACAGGTGGTAAAATAACTAGTAAGAGTCAGCATTTTCCAGCTCAGCCTACAAATTACTTGCCTTGTGCAAATATCAACAATCTTCTTTCAGCAGATTTAAACACTAAGGATCCTTACGAACAACATGTATAGAGTATACAGAACAGTGTGTATACAGTATAAAAATATATACCTTGCCATCAGATTTATACTTGGGAAAGGTGTTCATATTTAGAGATTTTTAGTTCTAGGGGAAAATATGCAGAAACTCTCTCCAATGTCAACATAAAAAAAAGCACAGCCGAGTTCAGTTTTCCTTAAACAGGAAATTTGCCAAGAAATTCTTTACACCCTCACATGAGAGGAACATTTCATAAGCAACAAACCACACCTAGCAAGTTAGTTCATGCATGAAGTTAAGATATTCAGTGGGACATGCAGTTGCTATTCCTTGAAAAACATTAATAAAAAAGGATCAGTATAACAACCCAGAGATCAAATGTAATAGTGACTGCTATCGAAGAATCAGGCATGATTCTTGATTGCTTAGAAGCCATACTCAAGCATCTGGAATAAGGTCATTTTTTTAAAAGATATGAAGGTCAAAGCTGTACTGCCTATGTAGCTCCCCACACTGGTATTATAGGTGACCTTGACAGTGGAAAAGTACAAGTCGGTGTCTCCCATACATCATTAGGTAAAATGAGTTTAAATTCAATAATCTCTTTATTAGCCTGCTCTTGTGGGAAGATGTATAATTGTTTCTCTGGCTAGCAGAGGGATCTTAGAACAGAAAAAACATCACAGCTTTAGAAACTTTGCAAAGTCAAAAAGCACACTAGGAACACACTATATATATTTTCATTTAAAGCTACCATTCAACAGTTTCTTTATGGCAAGATGGCAACTTCTCATCTTCACTCAGTAACCACTTTATAAGACACACCTATCTTTTAGGGGCATTTTTTTTTAGATGTTCATGTACACATTTTTGCTATAGCTTATTTACTACTGTGTTTTTTCCCTATATATTTATCATGTTGTCATGGTGACCGGTGTCGGCCAGAAGAGGATGGGCTCCCCCCTCCTTGAGTCTTAGTTCCTCCCAAGGTTTCCTCCTCATGTTCTCATGGAGTTTTTCCTTGCCACTGTCACACATGGCTTGCTCACTGGGGGCTTGGACTTGGACACTTGTAAAGCTGCTTTGAGACAACATCTGTTGTAAAGGTGCTATATACATAAAACTTGCCCATTTGACTTGCCCATTTGATATCAGTGAATCATGCCTACCATGGCATCGGTCATTGGCTTGCCACCCTTAAATGTCTACTCAACAGTAGGCCTGCAGCCACTGATGAGGAAATGGAAGAAGGCCAACACAAGCTGCCAATGGCAACCCATGGGTTCTAGTTTCCAACCATGCAAATACAAGTTGAGGTCTACAACATCTACAAGGTGTTGCTGATAATAAAATGTTCTTAATAATACCATTCTCTCCTGAAACCTCACACCCTTGATTAGAAAATAATGAACAAACTTTGACATTTCCTCTACAGTCACATAAGCACAGACACAAATACAAAATTGGAAAAAGTTTGCTCTGGACAGAAGGTAATCCATGCATCACAATATCACCCAATATAATTATTTAAGTAATGTGTAATCTAGGTTCAATAACAACACATTAACACATTGTTTAAAGATTCATAAATAAAGTCTAATTTAGTCTGCTGGTGACAAAAAGCTCTATACTACAGCCAAATTCACAATCAGCAAACATAATAAATAAAAACATAAGCTCAGTAAACATGCTGCCATACTGAAAGTTATTCAGAAGTTATTCATACCACAAGTTATTCATACCAGTACTGGGAGTGGTTCTGCCTCCTCTTAGAAACTCTCATAACGAATCTCATTATTAGTTTAGTGGAAAACCCATGCATGTCTAAACTGATCCAATGTCATACCATCCACTGGTGGATTTGCCCCCACTTCCTGCTAGAGGAGGAGTGGTGGTAAGAGAGCTATAAAGGAAAAAGTCAGAAAAAAACTAAAAGGATTGTAAATGAATGAATGAAGGAAAATAAGTCATTTTAACCATCTAAGTTTATTGGATTTTCCTACATCTTACTCTGGTGATGAGGGGTTCATGTGCATGTTGCTTTGCATGCATTTTAAAATGGCTTTCTTATAATAGTATATAAAAGCATAGCATAGCTTGCAAAGAAACACAGCTTCAAAACTTTCAGTTTATGCACAAAAGAAATGTCCTCCCTGCTAACAGTGCACTGTTAAATGAAGGAAGAAGATTCATGTGATTCAGAACCCTGCAAATCTGCCTACCCTCCCAGAGATAGGGAATCCTGAACAAAATACAATATATCAAAATATTATTTGTAATTAACACACGTCCCACTTTGCCAGAACAGAATTGGGATTTGCCAGAATTGGGATTTTTGCCTATCCAAGTGTTAGAATAAAAGCTAAATTTTAGGCGTTGTCCATTGACAGAAAGTTATGAACCAAGTCCTTAAGGCCAGACTACCTGGAATTTACTGCCTGGACTACAAAATGGTAGTCAAATACATTTTAACTGTTCACCATTTTACTTAAACAAAGCACAATTTTAGTTGCATGGTGCTAATTACAGTTAAGCTATAAAGCAATCTTTCTGTGAGAATACATTTCATGCCATATCTTACAAAATGAGGCTGATCTTTGGAATACACCATCAAACTATCCTCTATGAAAATCATGGATATATATTTTTTAATTCTCAATAAATTATTTTGCTTGTATACATTCAAACTCTTACAAGTACATGCACAGTGTAGATTGAGGGCTGCCTCACAAACTATTTAACAAAATTGAAATGTAAAAGTGTTGTGAATCTTGTATGCAAGTATAGCAAAGCTTACCTAATACAACAAGAAGAGAGAACAAAAACAACAACAAAAAATCTGAACATACCTACATTCAAAAAGATGTCTGTCATTTGCAGTTAAAGAGCATTTGCATGTTCCCTATATTCAAGGCAGCTTCATTCCATTTTTGCATGTGTTCAAGTTCCTCTCACTTTCTGTTTGCTTAGAGTAGACTTGGTTTTCACCTGCGCAAGCAGCTACGTAGTCAGCAGTAGTTAAGATGGCGTTACCTCTTTTTGTTGCCGTTCCAGCTCCCTCATTCTGATGTCTCGTGCTTCAGCTCTTGCTGCCCTCTTCGCAGCGAGTCTGGCCTCGGCCTGTGCAACAGAACGTTCATAATCAGACCTGGGAACAAACTTGGACCCAACTCACCATCAGGATCCATGAACTATGAGCAAATATATGCCAAAGTTTTTGTTTTTGACTTGGTTGCCAGAACTTCAGGTCCTGCCAGATTTGAAAATCTTCCTTTTATCTTATGTAATTATCTTGGCTCTAAAGGAAAATAAGATCTAAGGGCACAAATGTAATCATACTTGGACTAGATTAGATTAAGCTATGTCATTATGCAGAGTACAGGTACAACGTCAATGAAATGCACTTAGCATCTAACCAGAAGTGCTAAATACAGTATATTTAAATTATATTTACATATAAAGTGCAGAATCATTAAAATATGTAGAATGAAGGGATACCGGAGGTGTATGTTTATATGTATGTGTATACACACACACACACACACACACACACACACACAGAGAGAGAGAGAGAGAGAGAGAGAAAATGGACCTATAAATATCAATACATATATACAGTATAGAGAATGCAGTGATGGTACACAGCAGCATGTGTTTGGTGAGAATATAGTTAACATGTCCAGTGGTTCTGTAGGCAGTGACAACTTGCAAAAATAGCAGAGCTACAGGTATGAGATCCAAGAAAGAACTGAACTGTGCAATATAAATAGTAAAGTAATACTGGAGTGTAAAGTACTGCACAGTACAGTGCAGTGAGGGCAAAGATGCGTTAAAGTGACAGTGTGGAGTTCAGCAGGGTTACAGCCTCAATAAGCTCTTCCTAAGTCTGTAGATGCAGGAGCGGAGGATACTGTAATGCCTTCCAGATGGGAGAAGTGTAAAAAGTCTGTGGTTAGGGTGAGAAGGGTCCTTGATGATGTTCCTTGTTCCTTGATTGTGTACTGGATTTTGTCATGACTACCACAATACAAGATATCTCAAAACTTCAAAGTCTTAATCTTTCTCTCAGCATTAGGCCATTTGTAGTTAAAGAGGTGAGGGCTAATTCAGAATACTACCTCGTACACAAACTCATGTTATTTGTGCCACAGTAATAGGTTTTATCAAATGTTTCCCAGATACTTTTTCCCCAAGAGCAGTGTCTCTCCCCAGATAAAGATCAGGGCTAACTTTACTTTCCTAGACTCCTTTTTATGGATGCTGGTGACATCACTGGTATGCGACAGTGAGATGATTAGAAGGTTTATTAGAAGGTTGTTCCACACAGGAGCAGTTTGTAGGCATGTGGTGGCTGAAGATAACTTATAAAGACCAATAATTACTAGAAATTAGAGCCTTTGAATAAGCTTAAATTTAAATGAAGGCATGAACTTAAAAATGGAGATAAATTCTTAAGCCGATTTATTAAAAAAGCTAAATAAGCAAGACTTTATTTTCAGACTGGACATTTGGCCTCTGATAAGACTTCAATTGCATCTTATGAGTGTAGCTCAATAAAATTCAGTGAATAAGCTAACTTTCCATTTATTCCAATTAACATGTTTACTGCATAAAGAAAACTATAAAAAATGAACCGAAAATTAACACAATGCCATTCAAGTGCCATGAAACTGTGATTTCCCCATAATGTAGTAACTTTAGCTTACTTTCATCTGATTCTCAAAAAGAAGATATAAAAGACAGATTTTACCATCAAGTCTCATTTTTGGTAATAAACATTTGGGACATGGACATGACACTATCCAATCCATTACTTTGGTGCTTACTTTGCATGCCTTGGACCTGAACTTTGGTCTCAGCAGTAGACTCTGCACTTGTGAAGAAATATGGGCTAAGCCAGTTGGACCAACCCTAACGAGCCTAGGAGTATAAAAATCATCCAACCAATCCTAATGCTATGCTCAAATTTAAATTGACCCATTTAAGTCAATTTAGGTTCCACACTCCAAAATGGATCAACAAATCTAGGATCATTCATTTAGATAGAAGTTAGAAGGCACATACAAAAAATATAGACCAAATAAAACAGCCAGTAAGAAAGCTTATAATTTCATTTAATAAAAGAACAGCAATTTTAAAGTGAAAATAATATTTGTATTTTAGATCCTTATTTATTTATTTTATTTATTATTTTTTAATTTAAAATACCCATAAAGTTTGAGGCAAGAATCCAATGTTACTGATATGTGGAAATCTGTTGATTAACCTAATCAAGTTTTCAGCTCCTCGCTGACACTGAAACAAATCAAAGCTTGTATCTGAAAATCACATTTTAAAAGTCTCAGAAATGTTATTTTTGTTTGCATTGCATGTGCATCCTCTTGTCACACATGCAACTATTGTCTGTGGTCTACTTGACTGTTACTATGTGGAGTTCACACTGGAGATACCAACTACTTTCCCTCTTTGGTGCCATTACAAAGAGGCCAGACATGATATGCCTGTACATACATGTAATGTGACATGTGCATGTACCATGATAACCGTAATCTGCACTTGTTGAACCGTCTGACATTCTTTGACAGTATGACCTAGTCCTGAGAGCAGAGCAGCCAAGTCTAGTGACTGATCTATCTATAGCCTGCACATCCAGCCCATCTGTGACTTTGTCAGGAGACTCGAACCAGAAACCTGAGCACATCCAGGAGCCGAAACGGACACCGGCAACCAGCACAAACTCCAATAAGTTGTGTTAGACACTTGCAAGAGGTTTTAAGCAAGGACTTAAAGGGGTATAAAAATGCAATGTGATTCATAGACCTGAAGGCAATATAATGATTTTTAGATTTGAT
Organism: Sternarchorhynchus goeldii; assembly: GCA_028565775.1. Lineage (NCBI taxonomy): Eukaryota > Metazoa > Chordata > Actinopteri > Gymnotiformes > Apteronotidae > Sternarchorhynchus > Sternarchorhynchus goeldii. The sequence continues at coordinate 15,814,080 of JAOXYF010000009.1, forward strand.
TATGACCAAAATGCATACATTTGTTTATAAATTTGAATATTACACACACACACACACACACACACACACACACACACACACAAAAGCATGCACACAAGTAAACAAGATTTCCAGAGAAAGGACATTTCAAACAAAGTTCCATCATCAGCTGTGGCAGCAAAGTGTACCCATCTCTTCTTAAAGATACTCCACTAATCTCCTACAGACAAGACAAAACTTCAAAGACATGCTCGTCAAGAGTAATATAAATGACCATTCAAATAATAACTGTGGTATTACAACTACTCAATACACCCAATATCAACAAAACGTAAATCTACTAGGTTGAATTAGTATGTTCCTAGCATTAAATGAACTTTGGCTATATGTATTATGTTTAGTGGGTAGTGTCACAGCTTTCCACTATACAGGCCTTTAGTTAAATTCTGAACATAAATATATATTGTTGAATTTTATTTCAGGGTTTAAATAATTTAATTCACTTAAAACAAACAGTATAACAACTGAACTACATGAGATTATTTGCTGTTGTACACATTTAAATTAAATTGTTCTTTTCCAGTGTAGTAGTGCATTAATAATGTAATAATGTAAAAAGGGCTACTGTAACCCTACTATGCTTGTCATGACATTCATTTGACTGATTAAATCATTAACACAAATAAATACTCTAGATTAAGACTAGACTAGAGTAATGCTATCCTTGGGATAAGCAAAGCTGCTGTATCCAAATGTGTACATGCCGTCACTAAAGCATTGCTGTGCCATGGGCATCAACGTACAGAACATTTCCACACACTATGGATGCAATGTGAAATCAAAGTAGGTTTTCATGTAATTGGAAACATTGCTGAAATCTCCATCGGTTTGCTGTCCCTATCTACATCCATCATAAAAGCCTATATGTAATAAAGAGAAGTCAAAATTCCAGTAATGATTTTTTTCCTATAATAAATGTTATAATAATTATGTAGATCAATGCTTCAGTTTATGGCTGGCAGTGCTTTCCCAACATAAATGCAGACACAGAGTCAACAAATTACTTCAAACTCATTTGTACAGGTGCTGGTCATAAAATTAGAATATCATGAAAATGTTTATTTATTTTAGTAATTCCATTCAAAAAGAAGTGAAACTTGTATATTATATTCATTCATTACACACCAACTGATATGTCAAATATTTATTTCTTTTAATTTTTATGATTATAACTGACAACTAATGAAAATCCCAAATTCAGTATCTCAGAAAATTTGAATATTACTTAAGACCAGTACAAAAAAAAAAGGATTTTTAGAAATGCTGGCCAACTGAAAAGTATGAGCATGAAAAGTATGAGCATGAAAAGTATGAGCATGAAAAGTATGAACATGAAAAGTAT
>JAOXYF010000009.1:15831254-15848272 GCA_028565775.1 Sternarchorhynchus goeldii
TATTGGAAAATGTCTTCAGAGTTTTACTTAGATACCAGCAGTGTAGAACCACAACCCCAAATAAACATTTAAATTTGGTGACCCAGGCGTTTACCCCTGGGTGTATGGAAAAAGAAATATTAAAGACCAATTCTGCCCTATTCATTACATTTGATGGTGAAAATGCATCTCCAAGAAACCTGTCCTGAATATTTTAAAAGGGATAAGGTAACTTTTTCGACCCACCAGCCATTTTCTGATCTTGTTCCATAAGATTTGGAATTCTACCAAGCCCAGACGTGCGCTGCCGTCTTTCTAGAATGTGAGAGTTACAGAGTACAACCAGCCAGCAACTGACTTTGCATTTAACACTTGTATCCAGGCACAGTAATAGAATGCAGAGTATTAATAAAATGAAGACATACATCCATGAGGTTAACCATGGTCCTGCATGAATCCATACTGAAGCCATCTGTTTTCAGGTCTTTATCTGAATGGACATAGCAAGGCATTTGTTTAAAATTACATTGAATTACTCAAGGAGTAGAAATATTTCTTGATACAGTTCTCTCCAACAGTATGTCTGTTTTGTTCAGAAAGGTGCAATTAAAGATAAAAAAAGAAAGAGGCATTTTAAATCTTTTTTTGCAATCATTCTACCTGCCTCTGTTCTGCTCTACATCATGCACCCAACTTGCACCTCAATTACAATAAGGTTGATATGTTTACTCAGTTCCATTTAAATCATATTTCGCTTGAACTGTATGACTTGCAGTTACAGTTGTCAAAACCTACAGTGATGGATCATACAATTTTGTTACAGACCCATAACTGAGTTACCGTACAGGGATGATAAATGATCCTAAGGTTTGGACCACTAAAAGGACAAAGTTAAATCTTATCCTCTTTCTGGTGAGCAGCCAATAAAGTGTTTTACAACAGAATTAATAAAATCAATATAATACTGTTTGCAATTGCATTTTTTACACAATTCTGTCTGTTTATAAAAATGTTTTAGAAATCGGCAGGTATGTAAATTATATGTAAATTTCAACCTTCAGCAATTTGTTCTTGCTTTTGATGCTGGTTTAAGATTTATATTTTGCATTATAGTTGAGGCAGTTAAACTGCAATTTAATCTATACTGAAATTGTCTTCCTTATTCTCAGTATTTTTGCACTCATTCCTCACGCATTATATAATAATAATAATAATAATATACATAATATACATAATATGTATAAGTCCCTATACAGGGGACACAATATAGGGACTTGTGTATATATAAGTCTTTGTATTGTGTGTAGCTACATTGACTATATGCATAATTTTGAGGCTTTTCACTGGGATGCACAATTCATATGAACAGTATAATGAAGGCTTTAACTTTTAAAATACATTCCTTTAATTGAATTTCTTCCTATACGTATATTGACCTAAAAGTTATTGTTTTTTTAAACAAAAGCTTCACATGCTCAGAGATGACACAGAAATTGTGCAAGGTTTGATGTTAACTGGGTTTTAACAAGAGCACATGAATAGATGGCCCTTACGTCTTGACACAACTCTGTTGAGAATGGTCCTAAGTTCATGGACAGATATTTCCATATCCTGTAACAGAAATTACATCTGATGCATAACTGTTTCCATTAACAACACGTAGGGATAAGTTAAATATTATTTATAAAAGTACTGATTATTATTTAAATCAGTGTACTGCAATGAGAATTCCTGGTAGTTCTCAAACAATATAAGGAATATATTGAGCTAAAAAAAGAAAAGATACTGACATCTCCAGCCAGTTGAGCAAACATAGACTTGAAGGAGTCCTCAATGTCATCCTCAGAGATTTCCTCCTAAATAATAATCAAACAAACATACAGATACAATGCTGCTGGATTTAAACTTTTTGCTGTGGTTTGATATAAATACTATCATAGAACACTCACCTCATCCTCCAAGTCTGCAGAAATTTCATCATCCAGCTCCCTACCATGAAACATGAAACCCTAATAAACTCATTTGTACTCTGTATTTAGTTACAAAAAACTACTGAACATTAAAAGAAAACTACTGTATTTCTGCTATTTCCTTGACAAGTATATACAAATATAACAGAAAATAAAAACCATCCAGACTGCCATAAATCCCTTCTCAGATGTCACCCAGACTCACTCAGTTGCAGACTGCTTCTCGGTGAAGACTCGCAGGACAAAGTTGGCCTCTTTGCTGGGTTCAAAGGTGGAGGGAACAATGAGGTACTCGCCGGGGGGCAGGCGGAGGCGAGTACTAACCTCCCTGAGATTGATGAAGGTTTCCGAGCGGGCACAGGACGAGTGTCTTAAGAAGAAGTCCTTCTTCAGGTGTACATTCTGACAACCCCTGTACTGTAGCCATACAAGGAATGAAGCTGATAATGCTGGTAGAACTTATTCAAGTTGCACTAAGTATTGAACGGACAAAATAAACCTGAAAAGTTTCATGTGTATGGGAGCATAAGAAGCATCCCAACTATAGGCCAAACGCTGACCACATCAACATGGTAAGAAATGGGAAAAATAATGGGCAAACCTTCTCATGTGACTAATTGAGATAAGTCCATACCTCCTCAGGAATCTGTAAAGAAGAGAAAACATCAAGTATCAAGAACATCACTGAACTGAACCAAAATCTAAGCAGATTTGTTATTCTTTTCCACCCAAAGGAGAGCCTCCAGAAAATACTAGGTCCTGTGTAGATAAAATGGCCAAATAAGCTTGCATATAGATTTTTTCTTCTTCAGTTAGGAAATGCTTTTGGTTGACTTCAGGAACAACAAGAAAAATTGACAGTACGTCTCAAATTAGGTGACGGTAGAACAGGGATTTGATTTTTAAACAGTACAGAGTTTGCTTTACAAAGAAGACAAAATGTTGTCCATTATTAATGGAATAATTTGTACATGCACATAAAAATCATGTGATTAGGCCCCATGATACACTGTCCATAAACAGAATTCCAGATGCTGAAAGTCTCTGTTGGATGTGTACATTATCATGTTATATGACAGTACCTACAAGTTACTCTAAAGCTGTCCAGAAATTTTTCATTTAATGTTTCATTTCATTTTATCCAACTCTATTACTGGCCTATATATAATAACCTAGAATATTCTGTGAACCTAGACAGTCACATCTGCTTAATGTGTCTGTTCAGCACTTGCTGTACCTAGAAAATCCCAGCTTTGTATATCAGTTCTTGACTAAACCATGTGGGCCTCAAAAATCATGGACTAAATAATTCACAAAGACACAAGGCATCCAACTACTTTCAAGTGACACCTGGATGGTAAGTGAAGTGTCTTCTTTAGTGGAATTCAGGTCTAGTTAGTGATATGGCCCGTTAAGAACATTCCACCTGAAAAATTCCTCTGGGGCTTTAGCAATACATTTTTGGTCATTGATTTGCAGTACAGAGAAGTACTATTCAATGAGTCTTGAAAAACTTAACTTTATGTGAGTAGTTACTACACATCTGTACTCTGATATGGCTGTTGCTGTCACGTTATCAATAAAGACAAATCAACCACTCCAACCAACAGCTCTATGATTAGTGTCACCGTGTTTCACAGATAAGGTTGGATGCTTATTCTTCGACTAGTCTGCTCATAAGGCAGGATATTGCCTCTCTTCTCATCATCTTTAAATTGTAAATGAAAGCTAGAAATCAAAATTTCTGAATAAACCTCTTAACCTATCTACAATGAATGTCACTAGAGTGATTCAGTCTTCAACACTGATCCACAATACAGGGCTTCAACTGCATGTAGCTGTCATTACCTTACTTAATTAGTTCTATTCACCCATGCTCTTTTTATCAGTTTACAATCCAAATCTAGAAACTCCATTGCTGCCCACCTCATAGACCGCAAAGCCAATGGTGTGCATATCTTGTCCTTGTCTGCGATAACGCCTTCGATCTTTCTGCATCAGGGCCACAAGAAAACTGCAGGCCACCTCATCATCCTCTGGATTATCGTCTTCCTCCAACAGTGTGATCTTATACTGTGGGTTAATCCAGAATGTGTCTGCGTAACAGAAGAGAGAAGTTCACAAATACATCAAGAACTGGACACTGGACACAACTGGACAAAATTATATGGAAAAAGCACTGTATGTTTATAATGTTGGGGTATTATTTCAGTTAGCCTCCATTTTTATTCCATACAATATAGCATAGATAATAAAACTACCACTGTATAAAGAACAATAAATTCTGATTATTTCCTATGAAATACTCATGCATTAAAGAGAGAGTTTTAAGGAAATTATTGCTTTATTATTGGTCATAAATATGAACTGTTAATAAAATGTTGATAATTGTAACATAATTGTAACCTAATTGAAAGTAAAAGTAATTATGTTGAAACACAAAAGCCATCACAACCAACCAGATATCACTACACTCCCTTCCATGGTAAAACACAGACCAGTGGCCAGACATGCTTGGGTTTCTGGTACTGGTTGTCACGCTGAGTCCCGGAGAGCTTAAACAGACGAAGCCGGACTCCAACGTGCGTTAGTATAAAAACCGTTTATTTTTCGGTTTAGCAGACAATGAACCAAAGACCGACAAAGATCCAGTGACATGCACACGCTTATACACACTCACCCTAACGAGACACAGGTGAAATGAGTAACACTAATGAACATTGACGAGTAACGTCGACAGACATTCACGAACACTGACGAACCTCCACAAAACCAACACCACACAGACTTACTCTCGCTCATGCGACACAGACACACCCCCACACAAACGAGACAGGGGAGGTGACACTGGTGTCATTCGGTAGATAACCACCATACACTACCTCAGATTTAACCATACTGCCGGTCAGATCTGGGTGTCCAAACTTTTTCAAAAAGTTTAGAATGGCTCTCTTTCCAAATATATTATCTATAAATTATTCAGAACATTCATTCATTCATTCAGGCAATCTACTTCAAAACATTGCACTAAACATATGAAAAAAACCCCACAAACATATAGAACAATTAGTATTTATTGCTGCAGTTACTGATAAATTAATTTTATCAGTAACTGCAGCATGATATAAAAAGAGTTTATTACAGATTATTTAGGCTGGACAATTTATTTAAAGTATTTATGTTTTTTTGTTTTTTTTTTGCTGTAGCCATTACTAAATGCCGTTCTGTAAATTCATTTGCAATCCAGTCAGAGAAATGAATGGTTCTTGAACTTCAATAGTACTTTGAACACACTACATATCACTGCTATCACACTATGTACATCTATGTACTGCTGCCAGTAGAGTCAGGTGAAAGGAAAACATTCGATGTGCTGGCAGGCCACACATAATATATTCTTACAAGTGATGCTACGGACCAATTAAAATGTGTCCAGGGACCACATTTTGCACTTTGGACACCCCTAGTTCAGATGAATAAAAAGTATGCTCCAGTATGTCCTACAGTTTCTTTCAAAGATGACTGAATGAATCTCAAACAAGAGGAGAAGAGTCCCTACCTCAACAGGTTGTCTTTTTCTAGTGGAAGTTGAACTAGAAAATAATGTTCTTAGCTGGTTTTGACATTTTTTTTACATAAAAATAATTTCAGTTTTATGTTATGAAGTCAGTTTTTAAGGTTGTTTACATTCCCTGAACCATTTCTTATCTGTGATTACAGTTGCACTTTCTACTGTGTCTACTGTATGTTTACATTATTGGAATTTAAGGTTCAGGTGACAGGAAGCCACCCATTGTCACGGTGGCCACCCTGGCCGCCTCCCGTCTCGTTTCTGTGTGGGCGTGTTCGAGTGAGGGTGTGTCTATGTGTACGTTGTTGTGTGGTAGGCTGAGTGCGTGTTGTGTTCGTGAATGTACGGTAGTGTCCGTGAGTGTTGGTGTTCGTGAATGTTCGTTAGTGTTATTCGTATTCGAGTCTTGTTAGGGTGTGTGTATGTAAGCGTGTGCATGTCACTGAGTCTTTGTCGGTCTTTGGTTCGTGGACGTTGCATATTGTCTGGTAAGCGTTGTCTACTGTTCGTTATCTGTCCAAACGAAACCGAAAATAAAATGGTTCATTTCATTCACGCACGTTGGAGTCGTGTCGCTTTTTACAGCTCCCCACACCTCCGACGTGACACCCATCTTCTGAAGTGCTTTGATATGGCCAGTAAGGCAGTTAAGAGGAATGCTAATGTATGCCAGTAACAGTTCACAACAATCCTCTATGGTCACTCACTGGGGTGGTTCCTACAGCCCCCAGCAGTGCTGCCTCTCCTCCATTCCCCATGGAATGTGATGGTATTCCAATGGCTCATTGCATCAGTACTTAGGGCATCTGGAGTCAGGTTACAGATCTCCAGCCTGGAGAACTGCCGTAGAAACTCGCTGAAGGCCATCCTATATAGACAAAGTAAGAATGGGAGAGCAAAGTCCTTAGTCCAGTCCTCATCCTTTCTCTCTCTCATAAGATGTTGTGCAGTTCCATAAGAGGCTTACCAGAACTCTCCATCCTCCATCTGCAGACACATATGTTCTCGCTCTGATGGATCTATTTCATCCCATTCTGAAGAGCTATTAAAGAATAGTGGCAAAGTAAGTATATGCCTTGCATTAAATGTTAATGCGAACTGTCTGTTTATACAGAGTCAATGTGAAAAACGTATGAGTGAAATGATTTATGACAGATTTGAGTTGTAGTGAACCATCGGGTTTAGAGATGTAGTTTAATGGCCTTCTGGACTCACTTGTCACTCCAGGCACCAGTCCATTCCACCTGACCCCAAGGATTACGTATACGTATCAGTCTTTCCATATGACCCCTGAAGTTTACCTTGTACAGAACGGAATGCAGAATTACACTCACATAAATCAGAAAACACTCATATATTTCCATACAAAAGATAACACAATGCAAAATACATTCAAATATATTTTATTTTACACAATGTCTTGCATTAAAATATTTGAAAATATTTTCCACATATTGCAGTATATTTCCATATGGGTGCATTCATAAAGACAAGTTCCTACCTCACTGAGGCTTGTCACTGAGTAGGCATGGCCCTTTACCAGCTTCTTAAATGTCACAGCTTCCATGTCAAATCTACTAGTGATCTGTGAACACAAGAAAAGATTATCCTGTGTCATTTCTTATTAAACATTAGGGTGCCTCTATTGTTTGCCAGGGTGAACACAGTACTAAACTGAAGTGTACTCAGTACAATGACAAACTGTAACATCTCAGCCAGCTACCAGCTCCCAAACAACACCCACATTACCTCGCTCCCAGTCTCCTGTATATTGAGCGCACCTGGCGCTAATCAAGCCAAGGACTACTTAAAACCCCCGTGCAGCACTATCGGTGCTGCACATTCGCTTGCCACCCTGAACTGCTATCAGCCTCTGCTCTGCACGCTGCTCTACGTTCATTTGCTGCTTCCTGCACTTGTAAAGACTGACTCTCCGGTGATCCGGTATCGCTTTCTTTGTCGTTTGTCTGCTTTTACATTTCATCGCTACTGTCACGGTGGCCACCCTGGCAGCCTCCCCTGTCTCGTTTCTGTGTGGGTGTGTCCGTGTGTGGGTGTGTCCGTGTTCGTTGGTGTGATGTGAATGTTCGTCGATGTCCGTGAGTGATTGTTAACGTTACTCGTATCACCTGTGTCTCGTCAGGGTGCGTGTATATAAGCGTGTGCATGTCACTAGGTCCTTGTCGGTCTATGTTTGGTCTGTCATGGTCGTTGATCTGCGTGGTAAGCGCTTCTCCTTTTGTCTAAGTGTGTGCGACATAAAACCGAAAATAAACGGTTCATTTAACCCATGTGCGTTGGAGTCCGTGTCGCTTGTTTCACGTCTCCGGGACTCTAAACGTTACAGCTACTTTGTTTTACGCAACTGGTAACACTGTATTTAATAAACACCCAGTATGTTCCCAGTCGCGTCTGCTCCTGCTCTCTCACACTTGCCGTCACACAAACATTTATTTCCTCAACAATGCATAGTTTTCCCCTGGTCTGGTAGCCAAAAATAAATCAATGACAAATTACATTTTTAGCTTTTTTCTTATTACTTGATGTTTAAAAACTCGCGATGTATAAAAACTCTCTGCCTCGTTCTCAGTGATTTCTGTTGCATGCCCATGTCAATCCCACATACAGAGTAGGCTCACAATGTAAAGAGGGGCTGACAAAATGCACATGTCAACAGATGGATTACCTCTAATAAAGAGTCCACTGGGTGTAACTGAACATTTTTTGAAACGGTATGCATCTCTTTATTTTTAAAGTTTATATAAATAGAAGAAATATGTAAGTCTGCTTAGCTCAAATCTGTGTATAATGGGTCTGCTTATAAAAGGGGTTATGTTCAGTGGGTATATAATGTTCATTTTGATTGGTTTCACTCACCCCCTGATAGACTGATCCTAAAGTTAACTACACTATATTGACAAAAGTATTCGCTCACCTTCCTTGACTCAGATATGAGTTTAAGTGACATCCCATTCCTAATCCATAAGGTTCAATATGACGTTGGTCCACCCTTTGCAGCTAGAACAACTTTAGCTCTTCTGGGAAAGCTGTCCACAAAGTTTAGGAGTGTGTTCATGGGGATTTTTGTGCAGGCCAGTAAAGTTCATCCACACCAGACTCTGCCATCCATGTCTTTATGGACCTTGCTTTGTGCACTGATGCACAGTCATTTGGATGGGTGAGCGAATAATTTTGCAGTAATACTATTGAGCAGTATGAGCAAAAACAGTCAAATGCCACTCAATCAGGCTGCAGCTCCCTTGTCATTATCATTCCAGGATGAAGGGCATGAAGGGCGGGAGAAGTGGCCATGTGTTGGCCTTCGCAAGAAGAAGGATCTTTACGATTTTAATTTATAAGTTTAGTGTTATCCAGGTTTCTTTGTCATGAAAAAAATTAATAAATAAAAGTTGTTATATTTTCAGTTTAAGAGTTGTGTGTTTGGGCAGTTTACAGCACTACACGTGTGAACCCTATGTAGCCTATGAATTATTCTGCACTACTACCTTTGCTTAATTTGCACTGAATCAGCCCATGAAAACAGGATAAATTCTGACTCGTATTCATTGATGACTCTTTTATTTATTTATCTTTGATGGTGAAATTAATTTTTACCTTCTTGAGATTGAAAACATTGCAGAAATCTCTCTCGTTAAAAAATGTGCATCCAGACATGATGCAAAACATCATGATGTTGTTTAATGTTTGGTAGTTTAGTGTTGACTGATCTGCATACCTTGAAAATTTCAATATGACTAAAACTTGACAAAACTATGGTATATAAATACCAAATAAAACAGCACTAGGACAAGTAATAATGAACACTTTTCATTAAGAATGTAATGCATATCATATTTCTCCAAACTCACTTGATATGGAACAGCTTGAGAATGTAGTCTTAAAAAAATGATATATTAAGATATATTATTTATTAGCCTATAAAATTGTGAGTGAATGTGTACGTATTCTTACATCAATGGAACACCCCAGCAGTGAGCCTCTCTCCAGAGCTTTAGAGATGATTCGGTATAGGTCACTGGGAGGTCTGCACAGCTCGTACATCTCTGACACACCTCCAGTGAAATCTTCAAACCCTTCAGTGGTGGAGCCCCCTGACAGAGCCTCGTAGGAGCCATTGAGCCTGTAGACACAGCACACATACACAGTTTTCTTATTTGTATCACAATTCTGTAGACAACTTCTGTTATATAGTGTGTTCATCATGTTATATAGTGCCTTTATCATAGCGAACATTTTAAACAGAGTACATAACAAAGAAATTATTGCATTCCAGTCACAATAATATGTCATCATACATCATATAGCTTAATATGCTATAGCTGTAAATATAAGACAAAATGTATCTCTTTTATGTAAAACAGTGAGTTCTTTTTCAGCCCAGGCCTAGGGACTGTATAGTTTGCATCACTCTGTACCAGCTCCCAACAACCTTGAACCACTGTTAGTTCTTGTTACAGGTTCAGTGGGACCAAAAATGCAGAAGCTATACTAAGCCAAAAGGACTAGGTTGAGAAACCCCATTTTTCTCTGCTCTAACATACACATTTCAACCTCTCAGAGACTTCGAGTAGCTCTGAGAAGCACTGCTTTAGAGGAATATTCCATTGCTAAAACTAAAAATAAAATTTCAGCATTCAGGGTAATTAAAATAATTTTCTGATGTTTATTTGCCAAATGCTTAGCTTTAGAATTACAGTGTTATAAAATGAATGGCAGGCTCCATTCCTCATGCTTCTGCCAAGTCTACCTACTTCATCAACTCTACAGCCTGTTTTTGATTATGCATTTTGATTAGTCTAAATAAACTCATCTACCTTGCTGCATAAACTTCCAATTCATTTCAACAAACGAGATTAAACATGGCTATACAAAAAGAAATGTGTGAAAAAAAGAAAAAAAACATACTTTGCATAGGCTTTTTCAATCAAGGCACTCCAGAACTCATTTCCTTCTACAGAGTGGACGAACATGAGCTCTCCGTCTTTGACTGGCAGCCGGTCATCAATCACAATGTCCACCCACTCCCCAAACTGCCAGAACTTAGGCACAAGAGATCAAACATATGTATCAATGATTATGGAAAATGGTCATTTGTAGATTAAGCGCTTTTCAAGAAAAGCCTGCTATTGCATGGAATATTATAGAATATTTTCTAACCCCCCCCCCCCCCCCCAGGTCTGTCTAGCAGACACATTAAGAACCCAGAAGTACCTGAAAATGGAAAATCCCTGCATAGTCCTCCTGGAAGCTCTGGCCATGAGGGACCACCCTGTGGAGGACTTTTTCATTAAGTGTCAGAGATGCAATGGCAGCCAGAAGCCAACAATCACCTAATGGGAAAAGGCAAAAGAAAAGGTCATCACTAACAAAACCGACACTGTAAGTTCATGTAAATTCAAGGCACGTTTAACTGCATAGCACATTTCTTACACACAGTTAATTCAGTACTCTTCAGAGACAAAGATAAAAACACGAATGACTGAGAATAAATGTACAAAATATGACACATACAAACAACATTAATACAAAATGTAACCAGCAGGGGGACTAAAACTTCGACTGGTATTTGTTTGTATGAACAGGCTCACAATGAGGCCTGTGTGAGTCAGTATAGCAAGAGACCACTGCTGTTTACTATCTCAACCTCAGTGCCAAAAAAGAATTTTCCACGAAACCAAGACTGTTAAAAGTAGGTTAATGTGTGTAGCTGGTGGAGATCCTCTGAGTTTCTTTTTATTTGGATATAAAAGAGAATGTGGGTGTTGGTATGTTGTTTGCATGTGATAAAAGTCTTGTCACACAACTCTTCAAAGATAAGTATGGAAGACTCAGACTATGTAGTTTGAAGACGTGGACTCCAGGTCAGTGTGTGAGAGCTGAACCGACATTAGTACACTCTAGCACAACTATGAGTCACTGCCACTCCCCTTAACTCATGTTTTAGAAATCCATTGCTGGTTACACTATAACTTACTATGCATGCCTAGCCTAAAAATATAGTGATTTTTTTAATCTTAGTCAAAGGACCAACAGGAACATACCAAGAGCTCCCTGGCAGATATCTGTCCTCGTGGCCCCTCCCAGAATGAACTGAGGATCAGCACATAATTCCTAACAGAGGAAGAAAGGATCACATATTCAGATCAAAAAACAGATAAACAGACAGTGATTCCAAAATCACCAAACGACATCAAGACAATGCCAGAAAGCTTTAATGTCTTTGCCTTTCACCATTACTTTAAATTTGAATCAACTAGTTTCTAGAAAATCTGAACCTACTCATTTTATAGTTCATCAAAAGTTACTTTTGCACCTAATGTTAACTCAACACATACATGTGCTACATAATACTACATAATACCGTACACCCCCTCCCTCCCAGCATAGACTGTACACGGCTCTGCCATATGGAGACAACAGCAAGTATAAACAGTGAGGGGGAGGGCTTGTCTGATTTAGATTTTGCTCAAAGAGGCAGGCAGTGCCTCCTACTCTGAACTCCAACAGACATGGGTCAGGCTCAGTGGAATGTTAGCTCCATCAACGCAAGTGTGTGCATGACTAGCATACTATTATAGGTCAGTGCTTGCAGTCTACACAAACAACTCAACAGCTGAGGAACAAGTTTTTTGGCATATTTAAGTAAGGTTCCTTTTTATTTCACAAATGGCCACAGATTAGTTTATAAGCATGGTTCCAAAGAACACATTTGAACAAATTATTCAAACAGCCACACCTACTCATACACACACACACAGTGCAACTCACTGTAGGTCTCATCCACTCCACTGCATGGATTTTGGAGGAATAGGGTCCAAGCTCCTTGAACCCCAGCGAGTGAGGTTCAGCAGGGAAGCAGGGATCTTCAAACAGGTATCCCCCTTCCAGACACTCCTGCCTGAGGTCATCAAAGACCTGGTTTTGGAAGTGGACAGCCTGCTCATACGAACCCTTGCCATCTGCCTTTAGCCTGTTAGCACTAATGTGTGCTGAGATTCCTCCATAAGAAAACATGCTAGGAAGACAAAAACAGGGCTGACTGTAAGGGGGGTTGAGGTAGGGAGAGGTATAAATTACAGGAGTACTTCTGTTTGCAGTAGTAGGGATTGATATGTACTGAGTAATTCAATACGATCAAACATCTAGCTCCTTCATTTAATGAAATTGCATCTTGAGCTCCTATGTTCCCTTTGGGAATGCCCTATATTCCCATTATTTGAATGGAATACAGAGCATATTTGCTATGCATATTAATGCAGATAAGTTGTCTTCTGTGTTAATTAGATGAAGCAACAGATGTTAAAATGTAACACCAGATCCATGGTCATTAAGTACTTTTATATTTAAATACTGTAGTTAGGTACTTCTGAGAATATGAAAATATGTGAGCAGTACAGAGGAGAATCATGTCCATTTTATGTTTGATGACTAAATTAAGTCACATAAAGTTATACAGGATTTAAATTCACTCAACAATCTACACATTTTTTAATAATTGTATCTTAATTCCTTTTGCTTTTCTAATTAAGAATAAACAAACAGTCAGGAACAAAGTGATGGGCTTTGGCGTAGTGTGATAATTAACTGCAAGTCACTGGACACTGAATTGACAAAGAACCACCAATAGCAATCCATTTTTTAAAATAATTTCATCAGGAGAGTTTTAGAACAAGCAAACAAAGAGCACTCTAATGGAATTCTGTGTGCTGAAGGAGAGGTACATACACTGATTCAGTTATGAATACATAAACAATGGCAAATGACATCAAAAACACTGTTTTTATTGACTAAAAACAATCAAAACCTCTCTCATTATGTCTGTCATTGGGCTATCAGTGTTAATGTTGACAAATGACCAAATGAGGCATCTAACAGATGTTCAAACACAGTCAGTATGTACTGCTATTGTGAGGCTAGTGTCAGTTTCGGAATTATTAAAACAACAGGGTTAAAAACAGAGTATTTTGATAAATCATGGTATAAGATGAAGAGAGCAATATATTTCCAAAAAAAATTATAATTTTGCATTTTATTTAACCTGTAAAAGACCATTACCTAGTAGAACAAGCATTAGTTAAGGTAAAGATTTTTGAGCTAACTAAAATAGGTCCATTGAGCTGCTTGGAAATATAAGAATGAAAGAAATGCTATAAAATCAACAGAATCTAAAAATGGAACAACCTTTTGCAATTTTCAGGAACTACATGAAATATTGTTGTAGAGTTTCTGGCTCTTTAGAGACGCTTGCAGAATTCCAGAACAAGCATTTTCTAAGGTTATCATGACTTTTGAAATTATCATGACTAAAGTAATGATCATGACTTTTCAGACCCCTAAAGCACATGAAAAATTATCTTTCCATGTAGAGAAAAGAAAAATTTAAAACATTTCCTTTTATGCTTACCTAGTTAGATAAGTGCTCCTTCTGTGTGGGCATGAAGCTGTATGTGTGTGTTTGGTTTTTTGTGTGTTTGTTCCATCTCTAAACAGCTGATTCAGGGAATTCTTTGTAGTGTTATCAATAAGAATGAATCGCTCAAGAACTGAGATCTGCACTAATAGGTGATGGACTGCTTATTTCAACAAAGCTTGATATAATTATCAGAGAGGCAAAAGAGCTCAATACGGTCAATGAAATGACCATATAGATCTGCATAGGTAAACACACTTAAATGGTCTCTGATGGAGACCTCTGAATACGAGTTTGGGCTAATGATTTTAAACAAACCTTTGCCCATCATCTGTAGGAAAATCTAGATACAACCACAAAGGACACTTACAATGGCATATAGTAAGGGACCTTGACACAGGGATTGGTGCAGGATATGATTAGTAAAGGTTAAATGCTACATATTTATTCATGATATCAGTAATTGAATATATTTCATAAAGGAAATCTCTCAGATGATTGCTGACTGTAGTTTTTGCTAGAATATGACTTTGGGCTCGGTTTCCAAAAGTCATTGCAGTGTTAAGTTTGTCTTAAATGAGAGGGTGTTCAGTGCAACACACACTACTATTAAAAGATCATCTTTGTTTTATGATGCTTTTGGGAAACCCAGCCCTAACGCTGCTGTTCATGGGCCTGTGATCATCCAATTTGCAACCAAGTTAATACTGGATAATAACTGGATAATAAGTAATTTCTCATAATATTTAAAACATTATATGGTTCATGAGAATGCATCAAGATAAGAGTAACGAATCTTATTTTTCAATAATAAATGCAACAGACAATAGGGTAGCAGATAGTCTCTGCAGTTTTGAATGAAATAGGGATTGGGATACCAAAGATAGGCCACAATGTTTTGCCAGCCTAGACTGACTATATCTCCACAAAAGGGACTATACCTCCACAAACTGGACTAGGGTACATACCCTTGTCTTGTTTATAATTTCTTCCTAACAGTCCCTTATTTCAACGTATTGTTCAGTCTGTAGATTTGATCATTTGTATTGTAAAGATGTTATACATAATCACGCCAACAGTGCATATCTGTAATCGTTTTAACACAAGGCCACATTTACAGCTGTATTATAACAGAAAGAGAAATTGTGCTGGCCATACCAAGATGAACGTTTCAAACTAACGTTATATAGTTAGCGATATCACTACTTCGACATTAGACAGAGTAGGCTAGGAGTTAGCTCGCCGCTCTGTACGCTAAAACTACGCAAAATCAAAACTTAAAATCTTCTTAAGGAAGAGAATCACTTCCTTACCTCTGGTGTTCTTGTCAACGGGTGGTCTTACGTATGAAATAGGGATAACCGCTCTTTGGCTGAATATGAAGTGTTGCAATGACGAAGACGAACACAGCACTAGTATCGGCTAGCTTTAATCCAAACACTGCACACTCCACAGCCCAATAGGGGCAACCGTGTCTAACTGCAACTTGGCGAATAGCCAAACAGAATACACGCGTCACGGTGCAGCGATTTGATTGAAAAACTGACAACATGATTTACAACTGATAAGCAACATTTACTCAGTTCCTACAGCAGCAGCCAATATGAGCAGTGTTTTTCATGGTTAGCTACAAATACATTATTAAAAAGAAACACATTTAGGTTAGAGTACTTATTACTAAGTTAATTATAGGATCCTCTTGGTGTCCCTCTAGATCATGGAGAATGACAGCCACTAAAAAGAAAAGAAAATGAATCAATTAAATAAAGAAAAATCTAAACCAGAAATGTATAGCTAGTTTAAAGTGGACTTACCTGAGTGAAGTCCAACTCAATGAATCCACTTGCATCCATATCAATCTTCTTAAAAATTTCTACAAGAGAGAAGACAGTATCTTACACTAGCAGAGAGAAAAAGGGACCTTACACTAGCAGTAATAGTTACACAAAGTTTTAAATGAGAACTTATGTTAGATGTACTAAAGTACACAGAATAGTCTGTAAAACCCAAGACAAGAATGAGAAATAATCCTTACTGAACATCATCTCCAGGCGCATGACACAAGCCACAAAGTTGTCGAAGTCGATGGACATATCGTCCTCACCATATCTTGCAGTCAAAATCTGGTGAATGCTGTTGTTCAGAGTGAAGCCTGTGCAAAGAAAAGTACTAAGGATCCATCAAATTAAAAAAATAAATGCTAAAAAGTCATGTTGGTCTTTATGCCTAAATATCATTTGTAAGTGTGAACTGAGGTTGAATACTGATTTGTAGAAAACACACCTGCTTCCTTTAAAGCCATGCGCATCTCTGGTGTGCTCATACAACCAGACCCATCCATATCATTCTTCTTGTAGATGGCCTAAAGGAAAAGTGGCAAACATGTTTATGTTGCATGTTATATATACAGAATGTTTGTTAATCAATTCCAGAATATTTACATGCATACATGCAGGTCATAAATGTAACTTTTGACTGTGGAGCCTTACCAAGTACTTCTGAATTTTCTTCCATAGAGTGGCAAACTCAGCAATGCCTAGTTTTCCATTGCCACCGTCCTGTTTACAGTCAAGGCATGGTAAAGATATGAAGTAAGAGTGAAACGAACAACCATATTAAATTAAGACAAAAGCCACTCTTGGTATTGTTTTCCCATGTTGTCTCATGATGGTACACTATCAAAAGGATACATCCATGAGATTTACCATGACTCTGCATGTATCTAAACTGAAGCCATTTGTCTTAATATCTGTCCCTGTGAAGAAATACATATATATTAATATATAGCAAAATAATAATAATAATAATAATAACAACAACAACAATAATAATAATAATAATAACACTGTGGTGCCTACACTGGTTAATGTGGTCAATTCAGTAACATTTATCCCATAGGAACAAAATCAGATCTTACTTTTGCTGACTATTTTATTGAATATAGTCTTCAACTCAGACGCAGAAATCTCCATGTCCTGGTAGAAAAAGAAATAAGATAAGATAAGATAAGATAAGATAAGATACCTTTATTGTCATTGCACCATGTACAACGAAATTGAGCAGCAAT
>JAOXYF010000009.1:15848331-15858892 GCA_028565775.1 Sternarchorhynchus goeldii
AATATAAGTAACAGATTATTGCACTGGGTGAAGCAATGTAAGTACATCAGTGCAATAGTGAGTATATAAGTACAATAAGTACAATATATGTTTGACATGGATCACAAAATGTGAAAGTGTGTAGTTTATATACACACTAAACTCTTTTAACCCAGATGAGTTTCTCTATTTCAAAAAGCATCATGGACAATGAGCACTACAGTGAAATAACTCCTTGTGATCAGACTATACACCCTGACAGACTTTAAATTACACTATTTCATCAGATGCCATTTTGCTATGGCTCTGAGGTCCCACTATTTAGGCATACTTAAAGTCAAAAATTTTGCTTGGCTTATATCTTTAATGATCAGAACAATCTACCTCTCCTGCCAACTTTGTGAACAGACCCCTAAATCCAGCATCAACGTCATCTTCTGACACTGTCTCCTGAAAGCACACAGACACATTTATCAGTTGAATTCAATACAAAAACATGATGATGAAGAGAGTTACTTACGTCTTCAAAGTGTGCCTCCACAGGATCATCACACGTTCTGAGTAAAGACCCAGAGGTAGTAAATCAGCATACCCTTATTACAAAACATTAAATCTTTTTTTTTTTTTTAAACATTCAATAGTCAATGCATTTTGAAGTGTTTGAACACTTAATATATACTGTTGTCTAAATGGTGTGTTACAAGAAACATTTTGGATGAAACTGCCCACAAGATCACATGTATGAACATGGCATCACATAATTTCTCATAATGTTTAAGGTCCTTACTCTATTTCAGACTGTTTCTCTGAAAACACACGCACACAAAAGTCTCCATTCTTGTGTGGGTCAAAAGTTGAGGGAACAATGAGGTATTCCCCAGGAGGAAGCTTGAACCGGGTGCTGACTTCTCGCAGATTGATGAAGGTCTCAGAACGAGCTTTCTGGGCATGAGTTAGAAAATATTCCTTACCAAGGTGGACCTCTTTCTGCCCATGAAACTGAGACAACAAGACAAAGAAGAAATAATGATAACTATTGAGCTAGATCAATGTACAAGAAAAAAGAGCATTGAATACTGAGAATTCAGGTTTCTTCTGCCTTAAAAATGAGCACTTAGTATATGTGTGGAATCTTCTCGTTGTTGACTTGCAGCCAGGATGCTAACCTGAGGAGGTACCTGTGGAATGACATTTACACAAAAAAGTTAAAGGCATTCACAACATTCACTCAAATGTTTTACACTAGCTGTTATTAAACATGCACTTGTATAATGAAATGATTCCTTATTGATGATAATTCACACATAAACTCTGGGTGTCCTCACTTCATAGATGGCATAGCCAATGGTGTGCATGTCTTCCCCAGATTTCCTCAGTTTGCGGCGGTTCTTCTGGATGAGGCCAATCACTACACTACAGCCAACCTCATTATCATCGGGATCGTCATCTTCCTCCTCTAGCTTAATCTTATACTGTGGATTCATCCAGAATGTGTCTGTGGGTGAGGTGATTTGTCAAGATGAGGGCATTTGTTGACAGTTGGTACAGTAATCTGTAAGAAACATTTCTACATGCTGTAGCAAAAGGACACTTTAAGGACTCTCACAGGGGTGGTTCCTGCAGCCTCCTGCTGTGGACCCCTTCCTCCAGCTGCCATCAAATTTACCCATACTCCAATGTTTCAGAGAGTCAGAGGTAAGGGTGTCTGGGGTCAACGTACAGATCTCCAGGCGGGAATAATGCTTCATAAAGTCAGAGAATGACATCCTGAACAAACACAAAGACATGGGAAGTAAAAACAAATAAGCATTGTAAAGAAGCAAAAAACCCTGAATTTTCAAAAATCCAACCTGTCAACTGAACTGTCAACTCTAATGCAACAGGACATGGCATATGGCTGTGCCATCACTGTACCAGAACTCTCCATCCTCAGCCTTCACATTCCCACGTTCAGCAGCATCCACATAATTCCACTCCGAGGAGCTACATGGTGACATTGCAAGTACAAAAGATCATTTAACAACTTTATCAAAATAAAAGTTTTTTTTATTTTTTTTTTACTAAAACATGAATGAAAAATGCATGCTCTGTAGATGAAGTGATTAGACATTGAATATGATCTGACTTGTCACTCCAGGCTCCAGTCCACTCCACCTGACCCCAAGGGTTACGCACTCTGACCAGTTTCTCCTTGCGACCACGGTAGTTCACCTTAGGTATAGAATTGGGTATGGAGCTTGACCAAACAGTCTGAGCGCATATAAAAGAGTGGGGAAAAAAAACAAGCACAGCCTACCTCAATGGCCCCAGTCAGTGAATAAGCGTGTCCCTTTACAAGCTTCTGAGAGGTGACGGCCTCAGAGTCTGCAGCACTTGTGATCTGTAGAGACACAAATGAATTGTTAACAAAGAAACTAGTCCTGTAAATCGTCAATATTTAGAATGTGAAAAATAGGCAAATAAACATGTACATCTATGGAGCATCCTAAAAGAGCGCCAGACTCCAGGGCCTTCCTGATAATCTGGAACAGGTTTGACGGAGCAGATCTTAGTTCATACATCTCAGCTATCCCTCCAGTAAAGTCTTCAAAGCCCTCAGTGGTAGAACCGCCAGAGAGAGCTTCATAGCATCCATTCAGTCTTGGATGAAATCAGAACAAAGGTCAGGTCAGAGAGAAAGAGACAGAAGGAAGCATTAAAGAAAATTTACTGGCACACACAAAGCAAAAACTCCATGGCCATTATTAGATGTAAGAAAAATTATGTTTTTAAAAATACTTTTTCTTGTATAAAAACTGATCAATATTGTTCAACAGCAGTAGACTTAAATAGTGATGGGCTAAAATAATCTTGAATTTTAAAAAAGGATGCAACAAAATAATAATAATAATAATAATAAAAGTTTTTGGAGGAAATTAGCTTTTTTGGTGCAATTTCTAATAAACTTGGAGCATGCTATATCCACCCAATTAAAAAATATCACACAGAGTTCTAGCTCACTTAGCATAAGCCTTCTCCAACAATGCGCTCCAGAACTCTGAGCCTGTGGCTGAATGAACAAACAACAGCTCTCCATCTCTGGCAGGCAAGCGGTCATCAATCACCACATCCACCCATTCCCCAAACTGCCAGAACTGGAGAATGTAGAGAAGAGAATGTGCATTATATAATAAACATTATATAAAATAAAAGAAAGAATGTTCACCACCTTTAAAAAACTAATCGCTAAAAATACACATATGGTGTTAATATTAAAGCACAGATATACAAATACTCATGTTTTCTAACAGTGCATAGAATAGTAAAGTCCATGAGAAAAACAAGGGGGATATAATGTTAAGCATTCAAACATGTGTCTTCCTCTGGGATCAGAGAGTGTTCCTTTCTTCTGACTCAATGTGGTTTCCTCTTCTGACCAAAAATTTCCACAAGCCACACCTCAAAGCTTGCTATGAATATGGGAAGCAAGTCAGTGTTGAATGTTTCCTAAGGCTAAACACTGGGGAAAGCACTAGTTCTTGATGCTAATGGCAACATAATGTGGCAAAACTACAAAAATATTTTTATAGTAAAAGTGAATGCCTTGAACTTTATATTTTGGCCGCTTCCTTATTTCCAAAATGTGTCAATGTACCTGGAAGTGGAAAATTCCAGCATAGATATCGCCAAAACCTTGATCTGATGGTACCACCCGAGACAATACCTCTTCATTAAGAGTGAGTGAAGCAATTGCTGCCAGGAGCCAGCAATCACCTAAAGACAGACAAATTCATACTCATTGAAGGAATGAAAGGAATCACAGAACTACCCGTCACCTGAAAGAATGATAATAAATGTAAATTAGTCTGAGTACAGCACTGAAATAATTCATTAACTCTAAGTTACTTCAACATTCCAACATATTTTTCAGCTAATTCAGTTAGAGGCAAGTTGCATAACTTCTCTGCAAGTATTTTTTTCTAGAACTTCTATAGCTGTTCACTCTTTAGCCTAAGGCAAGGATGGCTCAGTTTACAGGAAAGCATCTCGTCTTAGATTACTTTATATGTATCTTTTTTCAACTCCTAACAAAACAGTTCAGATCTGTGCAGTGTTTTTCATCGCTGGGATTTAAAACGATCACAAGCCTTTTATTAGAATAATAACTGATAATGTAATGTATCAGTCTTTCAGGGTTGGTAACATCCAAAGTCAGTCACTTTAGATTCTATAAAGGATATGAGACAACATGTACAAACATGAGGGAATAATTTAGTTCCCACTAAGCAAATAGTTTTGATCGGCCAAAGAAAGCTAAAGAGCTAAATAGCTCTAAACATCTAAGAGCAATTGCGGTATGTGCATTTCATTAAACCTCACAAGAAAAACATATAAGGCTTCTGTCACACTGTATTTAAAAATTTTGAAACCAATGCTGCCAAAGCTGGCTAATGAGCAGAGTCAAAGATTTAACGGTGTGGCTCATAGCCTGGATCTTTTTTTCATGTCAAATCATACATTTATCTTGTGACCGTCACACCCTGGTCTTCATATAATTTACTGTTCTACCAGAGCAGTAATGTGAAACTAATAAACAAAAATAGACTACTGATGTCTTTATGAGTCAGATATACCATGGACCATCATGTTCCACAACCATCATAAGAAGTGATAAGGTTTCTATTAACAACATGGCATAAGTCTATTACACAAACATTCTGCAACAATATTTGCAACTCTTTTTACAAGAACATCCTTTTTGGATAAAGATCCAAAAATGCCGATCCAAAGAATGATTTACTCTTGCACTAACCGAACCAGGATGCTAAGAACATTTTCAGAAACCTTTTTATATCCTTGCATTGAATGCAAAGAGCAAAGTCACTTTTTGCAATCATTTCAAATTTAAAATGTAACTGAACAGCATTTGTTGTATTTGTCCTGATTTACCAATCTTTTCATATAAAAACATAACACAAATGTATGCTTTTAAAATTGACAAAGTCACAAATCTGCTTTGCAGAACTTGGTATGTAGACCTCAATGATTAAGATGAAGTTAACAAAGGAAAAACTCCCTGAAATGACAGGAGGAAGTGTGCCCAAGACTCAAAAAACCCATTCTGGGCATCACCAAGTAGATGGGTGTTAGTCATAGATACAATGTACCTAAGCAAAACAATTAAACCAGCTCCTCGTTGTTCTAAAAAAAAAACTGCTTGAGTTCAGCTTTAGAGTTACAGAACTTACCCAAACTGCCTTGACAAATATCAGTTCGTGTTGCTCCTCCAACAATAAACTCTGGATTGGAGGTCAGTTCCTACAGGAATGGGTAAAAATTGAACTATGAACACAGCCAATGTTTAATATGTCCTATAATTATTTACAGTTTATCAGTTATCACAGTGTGACTCATTATTTACCAACTCAGATCCCTTTCAGTGATTATTATCTGAATTAGATGTCTAGTATTAGTGTTTTTATATTTATAACTGCATCTTTAAAGTTTCAATGGCTCACTATACAGCGCATTAGTGTATACTGGAGTATTATGCATCCCTAATCATAGAAAGCTTACAATATCTAAAGTACATTTAAAAAGCTATGAAACTCACCCCGGGTCTTTTCCACTCAACGCCTCTGGTTTTGTATGATCGTGGACCGAGTTCGTTAAATCCCAAACATTCTGCGGTAGCAGGAAACGTAGGATCGCAAAACAGTTGCCCACGACTCAGGCACTCATTTCTCAAAGTTTCAAAGTTCTGATTTAAATACTTCACTGCATTAGAATTCGTTCCGAAGCCCGCAGCCAATGCTCTCTTTTTGGCAAGTGTGGACGCTACTCCTGACATTCTGAACGTTAAAGCTTTCCAATCGTTCCTTGCACAC
Source organism: Sternarchorhynchus goeldii (assembly GCA_028565775.1). NCBI lineage: Eukaryota > Metazoa > Chordata > Actinopteri > Gymnotiformes > Apteronotidae > Sternarchorhynchus > Sternarchorhynchus goeldii. Next base: position 15,854,178 of record JAOXYF010000009.1, read on the forward strand.
AGCACTAGAATTTGTGAGAAACTGCGTAATTCCTGTTTTGCTGGGGGAAAAGACATTCCATACTCCGCCTCTGAATTTTGACAAACGTGGCGTTGCTTAACAACGGCTGTTATTTATTTAGACTACTTGGAGTGAAGTTACCATTAGAAGTAGGAAATGAAAGTAGCATGTTTCAAAATAGTTAGTTTGGTAATATAGGACGTTACCAAACCTACTTTATAAACATTTTAATGAAAGAGAAAGCTCTCACAGCCTGATGAATACTTACAGTGCTTTAAGCTACAGAACTCATTTTGGGCGTAGGTCTGAGTGATGCGCAGTGTGCGAACGCTATCAACGCAACCAGATTCAAAAGCACAGTGGAGGCACCCTACTTGAACTCAGTCTTCCGTTGTTACGACGGCCACTAAGCAAAAGAAAAAAATCCCCTGCTGTATGTGTTACCGCGTACGCCGTGTAGTGGCGTATTTTTGATACACAAAAAATGGAAACGTCCTTAAGCATGTCATTATACAGTATATCTTGTTTTTCAGAGGGCTTCCACTCCTATCTTAGTGCCGTGCACCGGGGCGAGGAAGATAATGCGCAGAACCTCTTACCCCTCGTATCTCAGAATGAATACAGCCTTTAAATGGCGTCTAAAAAGTCCAAAACATAAAACATAAAAAAGAATAACGTACAGTATGGGTGTGTGTCCGTAAATGTTTACAAAGACCACCTCGATCACACTGTTGCTAGTTCTTTTTACCCCCTGAATAAAATTACACTATCCGTGTATTTTATACAGGGGTGATAAAGTCCGGTTCTGGTGATCTACCACCCTGCAGAGTTTAGTTCCAACTTTGTTCTATATTGTTCTATAAATTGACAAGAAATGTTCGTATGTAGTAGTAAGCAAGCTGAATCAAGCAAACAGGAATGAGGTGGTGGACAGTGCTTGCTAATGTGGTTATGTGGTGGAGACCTTGTTGAGGAACATGGGGGTGAGGTGGAAATGGTGTTGGGGATGTCAGGAATGGGTGGGTAGAGGACAGAGTTGCATCCCTGAGTACTTCTCTATTCATCACACGCAATACCAAACAAAGCAACTGTTTTTGTGCTATAATTAGAACAGGTATGGAGAGGAATCCATGCCAAATTGAAAAGCAAAGCGTCTATTCATGTCATTTGACCTCTTTACTGAATTTATTTACATTTAAAAAAAAATTTAAATATAAGGCACAACTGAACCATATATGCCTCGTTGAAATTGAATAGAAGCCTGGTTAAATACACCAGTTCAGGGGCACGTGCCACCTTTGTATTTTTTGGTTAGGGGAATTAGTTTGGGTCAGGTAGGCTAGTTCTCTTTTCTTTATTTCTTTCCTTTGGCACGGCCTACAGTCCACTTATTGGAAGTGTTTATGTTGTTTTTGTGTCTCACTCCAGTAAAAAGACCTTGGCAAACCCTTATATCTGTCTCCTAGTTTTCGCAATTCACTTGCACTCCACCGTGTTCTTCTTTGTTCGGCCGCCTCTTCCCCTAGACAGGGGCGGGTCGTAACATGTGGGGGCTCGTCCGGGATTTGCGTAAATATGCATGTCCCCACCCGCGGTGTGGTGTTAGGTGGGTTGTTTGTTACAGGCGGTGTATTTTGTAGAGGTGTTTGGCTGCCGTATTAGTGAGTAGGTATTCATAGCTTGATACTTCGGTTTACTTTTGGTGTTGGGTAGAAAGCTATAATGTCTCAGTTCCAAATAAATACATTTTTAGAGGCCCCTAGCTTTCAGGCTTTGGATGCTTGTAGTGGATGAGGACCCATTGGTAGATCAGGACGCGGCCATGGAGATAACTGAGGTTCCGGCAGTGGGCGTGTTACCCAAATACATACCTGGCTCACCGGCGATTAGTGAATCTCTGTGTGGTTCTGAACCACTGGATTTGCGTTTGCCGCGGGTTCGGTTAGAGGCAAAAGAGCGCGCTGATGTGAGGAAACATGAATTTGACCTGGCAGTACGTCGGTTGGAACTCGAAAGAGAGGTGCGTTTACGTGAGCTCGAGCTGAGTGCTGCTCAACCGGTGCTCCAAGCTGCCGCTGTATTGCGGCCCTCTTCTCCTACAGCTGCAGCTTTTGGTGTGGTTACGTCTCCTCTCCACCTGCCTAGATCGACTGTGTTTGCTACGAATGCATCTCAGTTACCTGCGTTTGATGTAAGTAAATGGATATCTCTTGTGCCTTCGTTTAAAGAAACTGAAGTTGATACCTACTTTAGTGTGTTTGAGAGAATTGCTGTAATTCTTGGTTGGCCTAGCGAAGTATGGTCATTACTACTGCAGTGTAGACTTGTGGGAAAAGCCCAAGAGGTTTATTCTAGCCTGTCTTTACAAGATAGTCTACAATATGAGGTTGTTAAAGCAGCTATTCTACGGGCATATGAATTAGTCCCTGAAGCTTATAGACAACGCTTCAGACAGTTGAAGAAGCAGACGACGCAAACGTATGTAGAGTTTGGTCGTGACAAGAGTGTACTCTTTGATAAGTGGTGTAATGCCAATAAGGTGGATGATTTTGAGTCCTTGCGTGAGCTAGTCTTGTTAGAGGAGTTTTAAGAATGGCCTCCCTGAATGGGTGGTGGTTTATTTAAATGAACGCTCCGGGGCTACTGTATTGTGGATCCTGTTGTGTTTCCTGCATGTGTGGTTACTCGTGCTCAGGCATTGTAAATTTATCTGATACTTTTCTGGCTGATGATCAGGTGGAGACCTGCTCTTCCAACCCCAGTGTTAGTACATGCTACAAAACTAAAGGGCTGGATCCTTTGTCGAGTATACAGTTCAGTGTTGGTAGGAAACAACTCATTAAGGAACAGCGTTCAGACCCTTCTCTTTCTCAATGTTTGGATAAAGTAGTAGCAGGTGATTCTGGTGGGTGTGGTTCTGTATCTTATTACCTTGATCATGGTTTATTGTTGCGTCGCTGGACTGACATCAAGAATGCTGGTCTGCGTAGTGTGGCTCAGATAGTTCTGCCTGCTTCATACAGACAACATGCTCTGCGATTGGCACATGACAGTCCATGGTCTGGTCATTTAGGCATAACAAAAACGTATGACTGCATTTTGAGGTGTTTCTTTTGGCCTGGGCTAAAAAGAGATGTTGTTACTTTTTGTCGTTCCTGTCATGTGTGTCAATGTACCGGTAAACCAAATCAGGGTGTTGCACCAGCTCCTCTCTGCCCAGTGCCCATTATGGGTGAGCCTTTTGAACAGGTAGTCATTGATTGTGTTGGTTCTTTGCCTAAATCAAAGGCTGGAAATCGGCATTTATTAACAATTATGTGTTCGACTACACGGTTCCCCGAAGCAGTTCCTTTGAGGAAGATTATGGCTCCTGTTATAGTGCGGGTTTTAACCAAGTTTTTCTTTCTGTTTGGGTTACCTAAAGAAATACAGAGTGACCAGGGTACAAATTTTACCTCTAAGCTGTTTCAACAGGTGATGAGTATGTTGGATGTGAAGCATGTTGTTTCTTCTCCATACCATCCTGAATCCCAGGGTGCTTTGGGAAGGTTTCACCAATCGTTGAAGGCTGCTCTTAAACGCTTCTGTTTGATGTCTCAAAAAGATTGGGATGAAGGGCTCCCATTCATTCTGTTTGCATTTCGAGACGCAGTTCAAGAGTCTCTTGGTTTTAGTCCTGCAGATTTAGTGTTTGGTCATTCATATTGAGGTCCTCTTAAATTGTTCCAGGAGTCTTTACTGTCAGAACCCCCTCATGACCAGAAAAGGTCTGTATATGTGACAAGATTTTACTTCCTGTGCCTGGCTCTTGTTTTTCTGCAAAGTTCTCTGGACCATACCAAGTGAAGGAGAAGTTGAGTGACACTAATTATGTCATACATGTCCCAGAAAGACGGACTGGTACTCAGTTGTGTCATATTAACATGTTGAAATCCTATGCTTCTAGGGATCAGTCAGATGGTCATGTCACGGATGAAGTGCCTGTGTCATCTGTAGGTTTGGTGGATGATGTAGAGTTGGACGATTTGTCATTGCATGCTCGTGCTGTAGTACCTGCTCGGCTATCCAGTACCCAAGCATTGTCTGTCTACCTTCCACTCTGCTATACTTGGATGAAAAACAAAGAAAAGATATTGTGGACTTGGTCCATGACCATTCACTGTTATTTAATGATGTGCCTTCCCAACTACCGTAATAACATATCATGTTGAGGTCATTTGTGATAAACCTGTAAAACAACATCCATATAGGGTTAATGCAGTCAAGAGGGCTGCAATGAAGGCTGAAGTAGAGTGTCTCGTGAAGCATGGTTTTGCCAAGCCAAGCATTAGTCTTTGGAGTTCTCCTTGTATACTAGTCCCTAAACCGGGCAGAAGTTCACGTTTGTGTACAGATTATAGGAAGGTTAACCCTCTTACTGTTGCTGATTCTTATCCATTGCCCAGAGTAGACGAGTATTGACAAGGTGGGTTCTGCTGCTTATGTGACTAAGTTAGATCTTTTAAAAGGCTATTGGCAGGTTCCTTTAACAGAGGAAGCTTCAGACATTTCAGCTTTTGTGACGCCTGATAACTTTCTGCAGTATATTGTTATGCCCTTTGGTTTTAAGAATGCACCTGCTACGTTTCAAAGACTCATCAATGTGGTTTTGGGTGATTTGTCCAACTGTGCAGCTTATCTGGATGATGTACTTTTGTTTAGTTCTGATTGGAGAA
>JAOXYF010000009.1:15858992-15871314 GCA_028565775.1 Sternarchorhynchus goeldii
ACAGTTAAACTTACTCAGTTTATAAAACCAGCATGCCCCAATGCAATAATTACACAGCAGTTTCAGGACAACACATTCAACTGGATGGAGACCAACTTGAGTCTTTTAGAAACTCATTATGTAAGAACACAATCCCTGTTACTACAAAAAATTGAGGATTTTCAACTGCCTCACTGGGACCAGGCCTGTAAGTGGGCCCGGACCAGATTCAAACAAAGGTTAAAACAGATTACCTTAGACACTTGTAGACAGCGATTGGAAGCCCTTGGGGGTAATACCCCAGGGAAATGGTTATGTTTGTCTTCACGCAATAATTGTTCCACTTCCCCTCCGGTTGAAGTGCAGTTGTCCCAGGGAAACCGGCAGAAGGCCACGATGAATTCCTCACGGTCTCCAGCACGCACAACTCAGCTCTCCCATACTACAACAGTTGATTTAGGGGACAATAACGCTGGCGGCACTAGAGTTGAAAAGGTGGTGGCAGAGATCCACCTTCCTAATAGGACCCGGGTGGGTGCTGAAACTGATTCAGGTAATCTGAAGCAAACATCCCTCAACAAGGTTGTTAGCAGTAATGTCAGCATTAGCAGTATTCATGATGACATTCTTTCCTTTAGTCAAACATCAGAGACTAATTTAGCTAACATGGTAGAAACAACCAGGGATAGGTCCCTAGAGAACTTGCCTCAAGCTGTTAGACCTTGGGCTGATTTGTCCTTTTCAGATCTGAATACGGAATTTCCCAGTGTAGAGCAGACCAGTGATCCTGAGGAGGAGGTCTTTTTCCCTTCCATACATCCTAGGTCCCATAGAAAAATTCTGGAGTGGCATATGATGGCTCATAAACCCATAGTTTTTATAGGGGATTCGAATCTAGCCTGGCTCTCCAGGTTTGATGATGACCGGCTACAGGTTGATGTTTTCCCAGAGGCGAATTTCTTACACATAGCTAAAGTGTTACAAAAAATGACCCCTAATCCTAATATAGAAAAGGTCCTTTTATCTCTGGGGATGAACAATAAAGACCATTTCTTTCAAAAAACCTCTAAGAAACAGTTGCAGGAACTTTGGAAGTCGGCAACATTAGCTTTCCCCAAAGCCCTTATTTACACTCCTTTGATTCATTTTTCCGATTTACTCCCAGCGATACAACAATCCAACCTCAGACAATTAAATAATTATATCAGTGATAATGCACTTTTTTTAAACGTACTTCCTAGACACAGATTTAGAGCGGACCCGAGGGACCCAGTCCATTGGACAAGGCAGACGGCCAGGGAGATCATCCAATTATGGTTTGAACAATTAAACATTTAAAATTGCTCACATATCAGATTCCTGGACCCTTGATTAGGATGATGATTTTTTGATCCATTTTGCCTTTTGTATTTTTAGCTGTTCATAGGAACCTTCTCAGCCAGGGATGGACATTGGGCCTACTACTTGACTTTTGGGGATTGTAGATTGTTGTATAGGGCATTTTATGCTTTTATGGAATATTGCAAATTGTTTGAAGTTTTTTTTAAAACAATTTTAATTGTATGATTTGTTTTACATATGCACTGGTTTCAATAAAAATTAATTTATCCAAATTGATTTCTGCCCTAAATTTAACCTTCCCCTTTCCCTTAGTTCCTAAACCCTACCCCCCTTTTTTCCTTCCCTGGGCCCTAAAACCTAACCTGCCCCCCTCCCCTGGCCCTAAAACCTAACCTTTTCTTTTTCTTCCCCTCCCTTTTCTTTGGCCCTTTACCCACCCCTTCCCTGGCCCTTCAGCAGTATTTATTCCTTTTATTTTAGGTTTCTTTTTATCCTTTTTTATGATTTATGAGTTTTATGATCCTACAGAACCACCCCTTCCATTTACCCTTATGAAGGAGATCCGCGCGCCCGTGCCTCTAAAGGGTATTTACCCTTTTGATAAAAACTATTTTTCCTTACCTAACCCTAACCTTTTCCCTTCCTTAGTCCCAACCCCAACCTCTCCCTTCCCTGGGCCCTAATCTTAACCTTTCCCTTTCCTGGGCCCTGACTTCAACCCTTCCTTCTAGTCCTATCCCTAACCTTTCCCTCCCCGGCCCCCACACTTAACCACTCCCTTTCCCCAGACCTAACCTCAACCTTCTTTTCCTTCCCCCTCTCCGGGCCCCATCTTGACCTTTCCCCTTCCTTGGCCCTCACCCCAACCTTTCCCTTTCTGGCCCCCCAATCCAACCCCAACCCTCATTCGATATCCGGCCTTCTTTCTTCCCCTTTCCCCCTTCCTGTCGCCTTCTTCCCTGGATCCACTGGAAACTAGTGTGCCAGCGCCAATAAAAGGTGTAATACCTACACCATAAAACTTTTCCATAAACCTAAACCTAACCCTAACCCCCTAACCCTAGGCAACCTGGAAAGACCAATAAAATGAGAAAGGGCAAACTAAGAGTTCCTGAAAAACCTAACCCGGGAGTGGCCCATGTAGAGGACCACCAGGAACTGATGGTTATTGAGCGTTGTCCTAGCACACAGGACATAATCTCTATGTTGCCTGCTCATGTCACACAAAAAGAAGTCCACTCTCCACCACTGGTTGAGTTTCATGCAGAGGAGATTTTTCCTCAGACTGAAGAGAGGACCAATCAGGACCCTCTAATTGACCTTGAAGGTCAAGGGTGGTTAGTGCAGAGCACTGAGGAACCGATCCCTACCCCCTTAACCCCAAACATTGTAATTGAGGATTCCCAGAGGGGACAGGATCATACTCTTACAGACCTCCTCGACCGTTCCCCTGTACTAACACCAGAGGCCTACCCTTCACCTCAACTCCTTACAGAACAGGACAACCCTCTGTTAAGCCCACAGACTTCTTTTAAGCCAGTCAAACACCTTTCCACCACTAGAAAAATGACAAATTGGAGTCTGAGTATTAGAAAAAAATGGTGCATCATTGGGGACTCCAATTTAGGCAGAATTTCACAACACTCTATCCCAGATCTGCAAATAGATAGCTACCCAGGAGCTACTTTTAGACATGCAGAGTGTGTTGTCCTCACTGCAGTGTAGCGACTGAAGCTATCCAACAAGTTAAACTCTGATGCAAAAACCAGGAATCTGTACTGTAGTTAACATTTCACTGTCGTTTACTGAAAAATCCAGTATTACATAGTAGAGTGAAAACTGCAACAAAAAAGTTTGACTTTTTAACAAAGTTCGGCTTCACATAAAGTCTCATGAAATATCCTTGTAAATACATGTAAATAAAAACGATCTTTTAAACTATTTATTACATTCTCTTTCAACTTTAACTTATTCTATCCATTATTGAACTTAATGAATTTTACTTACGACTTTGCTTCTAGCATCGTTCACGGTCAGGAATTCTTAAGTAGAAACTGTTTTCAACAGATAGAAACTGAGTGGGAAGTAACTGATGACAAGGCACGGAGTGGTAAGCAAGTTACAGGAAAAGGTATCAAAATAAAAGGTCCTATTATTTCTCGATGCGCCATTATAAAGGTCTCTATATATATATCGCCCTAATGGCGACACACAGAGAGTGTTATAAGTAAAGCAACCCTACATGTGGAGGTTCAGACAGTGGTTCTTGCATTTGGAATCAACCACCACAACCAAAAATTTAAGGAGACCTCACTTAAACAAATACAACGGGCCTTAAGAATGGCACACCAAAAATTTCCCACCGCAGTGGTCTGAATCCCCCTAATACATTTTTCCAGGTCCCTAAAATTGGAGGAACAGGTCATTTTGAACAGGATTAATTCCCATGTGAAAAAGAACATGCGTTATATAACTCCATTACCAGCTGCACAGTTCAGAGTCACCTATGACCTAATCCACTGGACACCAACCTGCGCTAGAGCAATGCTAGAGCATTGGTGTAAACATTTAAACTTTGTAATCCCTTGAACCCCAGACCAGGACGCCATAGGGGAAACGAGTTAATTAACTTATCCAAACATTTTAAACCTACCATGAGTCAATTGAAACTTTTAAATAGAGGCCTATCATTTGTCCCCACACCTAAGATCAATCAAAGTGCTAAAAAACAACTTAATTTGGATTTACAAGATTATCATAGTAGATTATTATTAGCCATTTATTTCAGCAATCCACCAAATTCTGAACCTCTTCCCTTCACCCACAAATCCACATGGACACCCAAATTATCTCAGGTTCCAAATTCAATTAGGAAAATTATTAGAGCAGACAAATATGCTTTGAGGAACCTACCTTGGATTTTGAAAGAAAAACCAGGGTTAGGGTTAGTCCAACCTAACTGGACATATGTCCAACCTAATTGGACATATTAGGACACACGCCTGGGATTGATCAACCCATGGCGAGCCGCCTCAGAGGATGGTGTATAGTATTGAAAGGCTGAAACACCCGTTGATTCTGAGGTACACTACTGGTGATGTGTCCTACAAATCCCCCCCCCCCCAAAAATAGCTCTGATATATATATAAAAAAATTAGAATAAAAATCAAAACAAGGCCGTACTCGATCGCTATATAAGATGGGAGGGTAATCACAAGAAGAACCAAAAAACAGGTTAAAGAAGCATCCGGCCAACCTGGCAGTGCTTCCCCTTTCACTCCCCATCCCTAATGATGACAATCAATCTTAAACCTAAAAAGATTGACCTCTGACCCCAACCAACATCTAAAAACACCAATAATATAATAAATAGGTCCCTTAAAACAAAACAGAATAATGATTAAACTCATATTGCCATTTATTCCCCACCCTTAATGGAGACAATTTGCCTAAAAATAAAAAATTTAAAAAATAAATAAAAAATAAAAAACATTGACCTTTGATCCCAATTGGCATGTAAAAGCTGAGAATAATAATTAGAACAATGATAAAATTCAAAATACCAAACCAGGCCCTTCAATCCCCACCCTAAATAAGAACAATCTACCTAAAACTAAAAATGTTGACCTTTGACCCTAACAGGCCTCTAAATAAATAGGACAATCAATTTTAGATCTCCAAACAAAAAATATTAATTTTATCCCAAAACTAGTCCACAAGCACACACCTGCCCACCTCTGACTTTTTGAATGAGAGTAAGGAGGATGGGTAGGTGACCAGAGAATGCCCAAACAGGCATGGAAGGCTGTCCTGCTAAACCTGGCGGCGCACCTTCTGTCTCTGTAGATCCTACAAACCACCCTGAAATCAGAAAAGTAGTCACCTTACACACACACGCATCTTCAGGCTCATATACTTTTAGACTTTTTGAATGAGGGTAAGGAGGAGCAGTAGGTTAGCGGGAAATGCCCAAACGGCATAAGGGACGTCCGGCCCACTGGCTGGGGGCGCACCAGCCATGCCTGGCGTGCACCTTCTTTTTCTGCGCATACTACATGCCACCCTGAAACCAGGAGATACAACGCTACACACGTGCAAAAAACTCTAACCCTAAATCCTAAACCTAAACCTAACCCTATGAAAGCAAATAGCAAGACACGAAAATTGTTACAGTGGGTCATGTGGGCATGCAGAACAAATTGTCATCATTCAAACACTCCTAAACCCTAAATTAACCTGAACCCTAACCCTAAATTCTTATCCCTTATTCTAAGCCTCACCCCAATCTGAGCCCCAACACTTGCTAATGAGCATAGAGACCAAGTGTCATACCTGTAGCACTTTCACAGCACTTCTAAAACCAAACCAGAACGAGGCATTTCCTGACATCATAGAAACTTCTGGGCAGTGCCATTTGATAGAGCATATGCCAAAACCCCTACTTTGGACTTGGTTGCAAGTCTCTAGCCCTTCCAGTCAAATGTTATTGCAATTCAGCATGAGCATAGGGGTTTTCATCCCTAGGGTTAAGGTTACCACCTGCAGAACCAGTCCTTTATGGGGGTTGTCTTGCTAATTGTCTCTCATTTCTGCCTGTTGTCTGTTCCATTTGCACAACAGCAGGTGAAATTGATTCACAATCCATGTTGCTTCCTTACTGGACAGGTTGATTTCAGATGTGTGATTGACAGAGTTACATTGTGTTGTGTTCCCTTTATTTTTTGAACAGTGTATATAGGGCCATTCAAGATCACAAGAATGATAAGCCCGGTATTTTACCGCTTCCCATTCAGTACTGTATTTTTCCTACCTTCCATGTTTGATGGCTGAAGCTGGCTTTTCATTCGAGTCTGTCTCCTGACTTGCAGGTGGGTCCTCCTCCCCTGTGGATGTTGATGGATGCCTATGTAGTCAATACCCTTCTGGACTCCCATCGATGGGGATGAATTTTGAAGCAGGAGGTACAAATGGCCAAATAACACACTGCTCCATGTTAAAAGATTACTCGTACCTACAAATACCTACACCTATGAAGTCAAAACAGCACCTGGCCTTAAAGCAGCAAACAGTAAAGGTTTACCAGAGACAATTTTAAAAAAGCCATTTTAGACAACAGCAAACTTTTATTTGAATTAGCATATCAAATATTGCAGTCAAACAAAGTTCATATTCTTTTTTTTTTAATTTACAAAACTTCACCATTAAAGCATAAAAGTCCTAAGAGAAAAAAAGGAAAATATTGGATCAATGTCAATACTACATCTGTCAATATTACATTAAAAAGAACATTATAAAATGGCACAGATAGCTGTTGTGAAAATTAGTGCACTTATCATTTAAGATGAATAAACTCAATTTGCACTACGTCTTTGGGCATTTATAATCTGACTGGTTCCGAGTACTAAAAGAAACATCTCTAAATTCCACATCTAATTTTAATATACAAAAGGAAGACTTGGTGGCACTGAGCACCAGACAGCATCTTTGGGCTGCATCCATACCATATAAACAGTTACGCTACACAGATAAACAAGCATAGTAAAAAACACATTCCACAATAAATCGTCCAAGAATATCGCAGACCAGTAGAAAGGCACGTTTTGAAAAAGAATAAACAAAGAAAAAGCTGAAGGTTAAACATTTTCATAGCAAAAATAAATTGGATTCCTTACTGGGCTAAAACAGTAGACAGCACTTAAGACATATGCTAACTAGAATAACTTTAAATTCACTGACATTGAGGCACATTTGCCTCAGGGCTAAAAGGGGTAGGTGTTACTGAGAGAGGCTTGGAGAATCTGTATACTAATATTTATGATAAGGTTTAGTAAGATGAACAATGTATAATAATGTGCAAGATAAAGGTTACATTAGGGATCACCACAGGCCAGCACTTTCATGCTCATATAAACCAAAATAAATAGTTTCCGTTTGGAATGTGCAGCTTGGTGCAGTTTGTAACGGGCAACTGGTTATGTAATGTCTTCAGTCACCTTCTAAAGCGCAATTATGGGTTTTTATAGATCTTGGTCAAGCCAAACAGATAAAGGTATATCTATAGTAATGACAGATCTATAGGCAATAATATTTACATCCCTCTTGCAAACATTAAGGAGTAAATTAAAAACCATTGCAAATGACCAAATGCATCATCAGTTGAAAAAGAATTTGCTTAAAAAAATAGAAAAACTGAAATCTTTAGAGTAGGGAAAGAGGAGTGTTAAATTTCCATTAGTACTGGGCTCCCAAAATTGAAAAATCCCTTTTTGGACTAAATTACAGAAGTAATGTCCTGAAGTATTACAACGACTTGAGACAATTTCAGCCAGTTTCAGAAATGTGTTTCAGGCAATGTAAGACTGAAAAATTCCCTTCATTTTAAACAATATCAAAACTAACATTAACAGCACATAACAATGCCTGGTGCATCATAACTGGTGAGGGTATGCCAACACCTCATCAACTTGACCGAGCTGATATACACATGGCAGTGCCAACTGATGTAATCATTAAAAGAAAGGAATAACTTGGAAAAATACTAGGGACTGATAAAAGAAAAAGAATGCGAAAGGTTAACAGCAATGTTGTCCCAGTGGTGACAGAGGCAACTGTACCTGTGATCCCTAAAATATTCCAGGAAAGACATCAGTCAGTCTCCATATAGAAGAGAGCAAACCCAGGAACAGCAGAAATACTGTACAGCACTCTCAAACTGCCAGACCTTTGACAGAAGGCCTAAGTATAATGAAAAAGATATGACCACCCTCCGAAAGGGTGAGACAGGCATTATATTTTAAAACATTTTTAGGTGTAGACAGTTTCTTTTTTAGCTGAGGCAGCTTTACGGCAGTGGGAGTCACAAGCTGAGCATCTGCAATTTGTCCACAGTGATTAATGATGGTCCAACATGATAAAAAATGATATCAAAATTGGAAAAAAGCCTGAGAGATCTGAGGTAAAGTGTAGTCCAGCTATCATCTGGAGATGTAAAAAGGCACATATAGATATATCCAGATTAAATAAGGCATCTTTGCATTCAATACTTTTTAAGCCTCTGATCAAAGTGATAAACCCCAGAATGACCAGCATGGAAACCCAAGCCAATCATTTAAACAAAAGTTTCACCACCACAATGGAGGCTATAGAGATTGTAGAAAAGAAAACAGGCAGAAGATATATGAGGCATGTGTCTACCTTATGGATAGGGTTAACCCTAACCTAACCCTAGCATGTGTTTACCTTATGGATAGGGTTAACCCTAACCTAACCCTGGCATGTGTCTACCTTATGGATAGGGTTAACCCTAACCTAACCCTAGCATGTGTCTACCTTAGGCCCCAATCACTTCTCAACAGACTCAGATCTTAGTAGTAGTTAAATCTGACTTTTTCAATATCTCCAATCAGAGTCCGTGCCAGGAAGATGCCCACCATCTGAAAACGTAGACATGAGAGAGCGAGAGCATCAATTGTACTGCATATCAATCCACAGTTGACTGTGCTATGTACAATTTCCAACTATACTGAAAACAACCATTTCAGGGAATCAAACATAGGGTTAGAAGTATGCTGTATACATTCATTTCCTTAGCAGTAATTTATACCTGCAGCAGTGATATGACTATGAAGACACCAGCAACTATATAAATATTACGTGGAAACCATTCTTCTAAAGCTGAGATACATCCTTTAACGAAGATCGTACTGGACCATTTCTCCTGCATTGAACATAAAGGAAAAAAAATAATTATTAACTATACTTCTTGGAAATAGTGAAAAATTATTTTTAAAGCATTTTGCTTTGTATTTTACACATTTCTGGGTCATCAAAAGGATGGTAATGTTTCACCATGTAAAGAATGCAGAAATACAATTTTTAAACTTAAACCAAGTTCAACTTATTTATCCAGAAAAGATTGGAAGGTCAGCTGTGAATAAAGACTGCTTGTCTCTTACCAAAGACCCTGAGTCTCTGATATCATAGCCACACTGGGTGTTCACTACTTGTTCCTGCAAATAGAGTTGCATTAGAGTTATTTAATCAATAATAAGATCATAATTTGGTTTGGGATTTGTATTATTAGTAAGACTTTAATCAAACTAGCTAGCTAGCTTGTTTACAGGTCTCAAGAAATTTCTGTTCTTGTCCCAACTCAACACAAGTTATTGATTTGACTGTTACAAGATACCCAACATTAGTTACAGTCGGTTGCATTTACTAATGTGAGATTTAACTTTTGGCTTACGTGAACAGGAGTCTGAAATCTAACATTAACGTTACCAACTTGCCAACATCGTTTTGGGAACAAACAACATGAGCCAACATACCATACTATTTCTGCAAGTGTGTCTCCATTTATGATCATTTTATAATTTATTGTAATTTACCAAGTTATGCAAACAAGCAAGGCAAAACAACTACAAATCCCCTTGCACCTCTCTCTACTGGTCTAATATACACCAGCCATCTATGGTCTCTCATCTCAGTCACTACGTCTGAATATTTCAGCTTCTTTCATTCAAAAGCTTCATCAACTGTATCCTCAAATGAAATTTTTTGTCTCTATGAAATACACTATCCATTTACTTTCAGAGAACATCATAACTGGCCTAGTTAAAGCAATACACTGTAAGATGTGTTATTTTCTATACTCCTGAACTGTTAAAAACTCCTGCAACACTACTTTGCTAACAGGAAAATATCGACTAGCATCTGCTTTAAAGGCAAGGTGACTATGGTAAAACAGGTTTACAGAGAAGGGCTGAAGGAGCTTACTGCTGGGTCACTGACGCAACAAGAGAAAGGCACCCCACATTTCTCTCTGCTAGGGTTGCTCTGGGTACAGTTGAAGTAGACATTAAGGTTCCAGTCATTGGGGTCCCTTGCTCCACAGCAGTGGTTCTGAGAATAAGGAATGACATTCGTGAATAACCAACAATACGCATCAGACATCTCATTATTATAGGTCACCGGTGTCTCATATGTACATGTGGGTAGTATAAGAAGCCATACGTTCCGTTACAGAAATCATCTAAGATTGAAAGGAAAGAAAGCATGAGTCTTACCAGTTTCTGGAGGGAATCAATAAGGTTCTGTAAATCAATGTCATCTCTGTAAGCCTTCACATTGGCCAAGAAGAACTCACTTATCCATTCCCGTAAGGGCTCTTGAAACACGAGTGCTAGCACTGCTGCTGTTAGCTCCAGGAAAAAAATTAATCCAATAACACCTGAGAACTGGACAACAAAGACAAGGACAAGTGGAATAAAGGTCCAAGAGATTTATCTTAGAGGAAATATTTTAGATGTTTTTAAATCCAAATGTGTACTTTTCACAGGATATACATGTCATTAGACTTGAGGTTGTATTTAGTAACTCTGTAATAAAACAGCACTTTGTGACCCTCTTGGTTACTGCACAGTCAAGACAGGACAAACAATATCATTGCCACTAAATAGTAAGTCATATTATTAGAGCTTCTAGTATATTCTAAATACCCAAGAACAACAATGTTTGAGAAGAAGTCAGTAGCAGTGGTTTAGCACTCCCTAATTCTAATCCTAGAGCTCAGGAGATTACTTACAAATTTAAGGAGACAGATATTTTCCCTCAGCGCTCCTACACAACCTGCAAAGCCCAGCACAAACGTGACTGTGCCCACAAGCATCACAACCCACACAGGGTCAAAGCCATGCATCCGAGTCACCAGCGTTAGGTCCACCAACACACCCTGCAAAGCAATTTTCACATTAAACTACTTATGTTCAGTCTTTCAAACACTTATCCTGAGTTCTGCTGTAGCATATTCAGTTGCTAAATAATTCTACTGCCTTACTTGCATTTTCATGTGTAAATGACTACAAAAATAAGGGTTCTCTCAAGAGGCAATGCACAACTCTTTGCTATGCAGTAATGTGCTTTCTGAGAGGCACCAATTTCCTGTGTCAGATGACGACAAGCTTGGTGTATGTTTGCTCTGTTCATGATGTTCTTTGGTCACTCTGCTCTCTTTCCACACTTCTCCTATACGATTTGTTTGCTTATTAAAGCAGAGTCTTTATTTATAATCAAGACCAATAAGGTTTCTTCATGCTTTTGCAATCAAAACAAGCAAACATTGCTAGTTGTTTTGGAGCTCCGTTGTCCTGCTTTAACTTCCCCTGCAAGGCATCATAAGCTTAAAATTATCTTAAAGTAATCAAAACATTATTTACTCACCTTTTCACTCCAAGCCCAAAATCCAATAGCAATAAATGCAGCCCCAGCAAGCTGCAACAAACACAAAGGCATAAATGTGCCATATATTTGGATACGTAAGGAAGCAAATGGGTCCAACAGGGATCACACACCCCAGTGGGCAGCTCCACTAGGTCGAAGCACTAAGACACCTTGCCTAGCAGGACCCAAATGCTGAGTAGGGGGAGCAAGGAAGGGGAGCCAAAGAAAAGGGTGGGGGAGGAAATCAACCAAACCAAACTGAACAGGCACTCGAACCAGGGACACAGGAGGCAGGAAAGCAAGGCTCAACCTGTGCTACTGAGGAATGATGAGAGGAATACTACTGAGGAATACATTAGAATACATGTGTTCATACATAAAAAACATGTTAGAGCCAATAATGGAGTGATCAGCAACTAATGCAAACTGCCAGGAGGCGCATGTTTGGGTTTGAGACCAGGTGTTGTTGCTGTCTAGATCCAGGGTTAGGGTTCCCAGGGTTGTCGGTTCTGCACGACAATGCTTTTCATTAAAGCTCAAGTCTTCTTTTACAGGTGCAAACAAAATGACCATGGGCATGGCCTACTGGTGATGCCCTGAAAATCTCACCCTGATGTGTACCAAGCCAACCATTGATTACATCCATTTCTTATGGAAAAAGTACTCCAAAAACTGGGTTATTCACATCTTGCTCTACCCTAGGTCGTAGACCCACCTCTTTTGCAAGCACTTAACATAGAACATATCCTTCAATTTCTTTTAGCTACTATTGTCTTCCTTCCCA
>JAOXYF010000009.1:15895019-15926856 GCA_028565775.1 Sternarchorhynchus goeldii
AGGGCACCCCGTACTCATGGGTTTTCTCCCTACAGGGCACCCCGTACTCATGGGTTTTCTCCCTACAGGGCACCCCGGCCCGCTGGCGAGATTTCCACTCTGCTACAATAATTGGAACAAAGATGTTTGTCTTTGGAGGCCGTGCAGACCGATTTGGCCCTTTCCACTCGAACAACGAGATCTACTGCAATAAAATCAAGGTGTTCGACACAGATACAAACTCTTGGCTGAACACACCCTCAGCACAGATGCTGCCGGAAGGGAGACGTAGTCATTCTGCCTGTGAGCATCTCACACACACACATCTCACATGGATCTGGAATTATTACATATTAAAGATAGGGTATATATATATAATAATATATAATATATATACCCTAACCCTGCTCAAAATAATAAAGGGAACACTAAAATAACACATCCTAGATCTCAATGAATTACATAATCCAGTTGAAAATCTTGATTCATTACATAGTGGAATTGGTTGAGAACAAAATAACATAAAAATTATCAATGTAAATTAAAATTATTATCCCATGGAGGTTCTAGATTAGGAATCATACTCAAAATAAAAGTGGAAAATCAAATTACAGGTTGATTCAACTTTAGCCTCCCCACACTATTACTGACCCACTGCCAAATCGGTCATGCTGAAGGATGTTGCAGGCAGCAGAACGTTCTCCACAGCGTCTCCAGACTCTGTCACGTCTGTCACACATGCTCGGTGTGAACCTGCTCTCATCTGTGAAGAGCACAGGGCACTAATGATGAATCTGCCAATCTTGGTGTTCTCTGGCAAATGCCAATCGCCCTGCACAGTGTTGGGCTGTAAGCACAAGCCCCACTTGTGGATGTTGGGCCCTCATACCACCCTCACGGAGTCCGTTTCTGACAGTTTGAGCAGAAACATGGATATTGGTGGCCTGCAGGGCTCTGGCTCTGCTCCTCCTTGCACATAGGAGGAGGTAGCAGTCCTGCTGCTGGGTTGTTGCCCTTCTACATCCCTCTCCACATCTCCTGGTGTACTGGCCTGTCTCCTGGTATCTCCTCCATGCTCTGGACATGCTCATGCAAACCTTCTTGCCACAGGTCACATTGATGTGCCATTCTGGATGAGCTGCACTACCTGAGCAACTTCTGTGGGTTGTAGACACATGCCAGTGAGAGCACTGACAAAATGCAAAAGTGACCAAAACATCAGCCAGAAAGGATGAGAACAGAGAAATGGTCTGTGGTCCACCTGTTGAACCACTCCTTTATAGGGGGTGTTTTGCTAATTCCTGTCATTTCTACCTGTTGTCTGTTCCATTTGCACAACAGCAGGTGAAATTGACTCACAATCCATGTTGCTTCCTTACTAAACAGGTTGATTTCATATATGTATGATTGACTTGGAGTTGCATCGTGTTTGTGTTCCCTTTATTCTTTTGAACACGTGGGTATAAGCCTAACCTTTACACCAACAGATTAGTTCATTCTTTTCTTTCTGCTCTTTGCAGTTGCTTACAATGGTGAGCTCTACATATTTGGAGGCTACAATGCTCGACTGGACCGTCACTTCAACGACCTCTGGAAGTTCAATCCTGGTGAGTCTCCTGATGTTGGTGCTCTGTTCTGGCCTGTTTTCATAGACACACAA
Organism: Sternarchorhynchus goeldii; assembly: GCA_028565775.1. Lineage (NCBI taxonomy): Eukaryota > Metazoa > Chordata > Actinopteri > Gymnotiformes > Apteronotidae > Sternarchorhynchus > Sternarchorhynchus goeldii. The sequence continues at coordinate 15,896,659 of JAOXYF010000009.1, forward strand.
TCAGCGAAATCTGCAGTCTATCCTTGACTTGCATGTTTGTAAGGTGTTGTCCTGTGGTGACAATCAGTTATCCCCTATAGATTCTGTTGCTACAGGAACGAGGTACTTGTCAGTGATCAAGGCTTTGTATATCATGAAGCATGAACTCTGTAAATTTGTGTATTTGGATCAGAGTTTCCACTAGAAGAGTTTGATGTGCCAGCATATCTGGGAATGACTCTTTGGTCATAATGACAATTTGGTCATTAGCTGATTCCATTAGTGTACTGCACAAGTACCTGTAATGTCACTATTAAGTGAATTTGGTTGTAAATATAACAAATTAACAAGTTAACATTGATAATGGCAGCTTTTACAATGTTACAGCTTGTTAAGTTCTACCATCTAAGACGTTCTCTATAGCTTGTCCAGACCATTTCTATAGCTGTTGGAATATAAATATTTAGTGGAAGTGTTCCAGAAATAAATTGCTTAATGCAGCTTTAAATAAACAAGTCAGACAGGCAAACCTAGTTTGACTAGACCGCCACTGAAAAGCTAATAATAAATTCAGCAATAGGGAGGGAGTCGTGTTAATGTCTAACACTCTAAGGAGTGTAATCCTTAATAAAAACCAAACAACTTTCTCGCTAGAATTCTATTCATGTGTTTGTCTACAAAATTGGTTGAAACCACTTCAGATGTTTTGAACCATTTGACTTTTTCTACTTGTTAATATTGTACCATACTATTGTAAATAAGCCATCAGAAATTTGGAAACTTGGGGATGTGATTTTCTTGATTTTCATACAAGTTGGTGACACGAGTCGTGTTATGATTTGAAATAACACAATAAAGGAGAAAAACGATTATATAATTTGCCACTGGTTAGTGCCAGTTGTTTATTGTTGGTGCCAAATTAGCCTTACAGATTTAAACTTTAATAGTTTAGTATACCAAGTAACTTAATATCACAAATCTAAATTCACATAAACAATTGTTTCCGTTATGAAAAGGTTAGTACTAAATCAAATTATACCAATCCTTACCAGTCTCAGACCATACATTATAGATATAAATATGTAACTCTACTAATATTTAACAAAGTAGAATTAACTACCTTCTGTTAAACGGGGAGTATCTCATACATACTGTGTTCAAATACAGATATAAAATATGCATATATGCAATAATATCGTTATTATGAAATTATATTGGTGTGCATGCAATGAGCCAGGGACTCTATAGACATCCCCAGTTCAAAAGTACTTTGAGCTGATTAAAGACTGCTTACATAGCTTTAAAAGATTACCTATATCCCTGTACTTCCCTAGAAAACTAGACTTCACATTAGACACGCATGCATAAAGTATTTAAATCAAGTTCCATACCCCTGCAGTTTCTGTAATTTTCACTAGATGGCAGTGCCATCATTCTGTAGGCATTAGCCATACCAACCTGAGTAGAGACTGTCACCAGAGACTCAGTGATGTTCCCTTACATGTGGATGGTGTACACTGGGGACTTGAGTGAGTGAGCTGGACCATGAAACTCTATAACAATTCATTACTGAATACAGTAGAGTTACTGTTTATATACTGAACAGTCCTGTTAGTATATGTGTTGATCTTTTGCTCTGAATGTAAAATTTATGTGACTGTGTGTGTGTGTGTGTGTGTGAAAGGAGGGGGGGGGTGTTGTGGGGGTTGTTGTTATTGTGGACTCTGTCCGTGCAAATAAACACTAATAATAGTAATACTGTACACACCACCTTCACAGTGAGCTTGGGATCGTTCAGTTAAAAAACAAACAAAAGCGTGTGTTTGATCCAACTGCTGCAGAATCTTTCTCCTGGAAAAAGGTGGAGCCGAAGGGGAAGGGCCCCTGTCCCAGACGTAGGCAGTGCTGCTGCATGGTGGGAGATCGCATCATCTTGTTCGGGGGAACCAGGTAACCCTAACCCTAATCCAGGTAAATGCTGACCTTCACACTAGGGCCAAGAGTCTGGCTGATGGGTCACCTGCAGTAACGGAGTTGAGATGGAGTGTCCGTATGACCCTGACCCTAACCCTAACCCTAACTCACACAGCCTGTTCATAAAGTGCTGCTGCTTTGTCTGCCCTCACAACGCCCTCCAAGTCTGAATCCGACAGATTTTCCACTGATCAACCAGATTGGTAGATCAGATGCATTAACCATTCATTCAACTCCCAGTGATTATGAAATCCACGACTGGATTTGGGTTTGGAGGGCTAGTGTTAAGTACCGGTATTAAGTACCAGTGCTGAAATGTATGAAGGTCATAGATTATCCAAGGACATCTGCATCCACTCCAGTGTATCACTGCCTAAAATGAAAGTTGGGATTCTAGGTAATCTAGGGTTAGGGTTATCTAGGCTAAAAAGTTGTGACTGCTGTAATCACAGAAAATCAGGCTGGTGTGCAGCATATGTGATGGACCCTTTTTTGGAAAGGGGGTGTTAATAATATTGCATTTTTCTGTAGGTTTTTGAAGACTGGCTTATAACAGTTCATCATTCTTATTGTATGATTGTCTGATGAGACAAGACATCCACATTACCCTGACCATAGTACCCAACGCAAAGAAAGATCCTTTGTAGAGGTCAATAAACGAAATGAAAGATGAACCAGCGTTCCTGTATACACGTGCACACACACGCGCACACACACACACACACACACACACAATGATTCGTGGTGTAGCATTCAGGGTTTATATGGAGGAAACAGGGTTGCCTTTCATCCTCAGCTCATGGAGCCTCCAGGTCTCCTTCTGTCCCCCCCCCTTGCGTGTAGACTGGCTTTCTCTGGCCCTGATAGGCCTTTGTCTGTGTAATTAGGTAGCTAACGCTGAGATACTGGCATGGGAGCAGGCTGCTTTATCAGAGCAACTTATCACAGGAACCCCACTGGGTCCAGGAGAGGAGGAGGCCGACAGCAGCCAGAGGGGGCATAGCCTTTAGGACCAAACAAACACTCGCTTTCCCCATTGCCCAGGTTGAAGTGTACTGGGCCAGACTTGATCTTTGGAACTGTAGATTTTCTTCCTATAACTGACCGTATATATTGGAACTGTAGATGTTCCCCTTATAACTGACTGTATATAATCACAAGACCTTGGTGCCTATAGACTGTGTATGAACATCACCTTATTTGATTCGACAGTGAGATGACTAATCGAATGGTAGGGTACATTTTAGTCTGCAGGTATGCGAATGCTGGATACCCGACAGGGCGGCACTGTTTTACTCACTTAGATGGACGTGTAGCAGCAGGGTTTCCACCTGGGGGAATCGGGACAGGATATCCTCTCGGGAGTCATGACTTCCTGTTGGCCAGCAGCCGATAGTGAGAATGAGTTCCTCTGGAGCTCCGAGGCTGATTTAGTGGGTTGCCGCCTGCTGGGACTGGCTGATGAGGAATATCTCTAACGGGATTTGCAGGAAAAAGCTTTTAAGGAAGATTATTAGCTCTTAAGACAGCTAAGTTGTTGTAGTTGTAGTTCTTTGAACAGTTGTAGTTGTCTGCACAGTTTTCTTTGCTAGTTGCAGAGAGAAATGTGCAGAGCTGGGATGCATTTGGGTTGCCATGGTTTCATCTGAAGCATTTCATGTTGTTGACATTTGTTAAAAAAGTAGTTTTTAGCTGTGAGCCTGTTTGATAGGGTTTGGGTTTGATAGGGGTGTAAGGGTCCACCGATACGAATCAGGCGCTTTAGCAATCAGCATGCGAGTGCATCGATACATGGACCCTTGGACTGAAGTGACTAAAATGAAACAAATTAATAAAAGAAAAAGGCATTATGTAATAGTTATTGTGATTGATTATGTAATAGTTATTGTGATTGATTATGTAATAGTTATGATTTCAGTGTCTGTGGCAGCTATGCACTAGTTATGGTGCTGTGGTACCGGTTATGGTGCTGTGGCTGAAATGCTTTATTATTGTTATTCAGCATCATTACATAGACGATTGTCTACACTAGGAGTTTTCCATCTCCTTTTCTAGTTTATTTGTGTTTCTCTAGTTTCTAGTGAACATTTCATAGTAATTTATTTGCAGTGTTGGATTGTATTTAAGTGCTGAAGGCCAAGACTGTTGGAAAAGTACTAAACACATTGACAAGTCAGAAATGATTAATTTATTTCATTTTTCCCATGTCATAAAGTCCCAGCAATAATTGAGATTCTTTTATTAAATGTATCTATTTGAAGATGAACAAAGGCGCTTTTAGAATTTACTTATTTATTTTGAAATAGCAAATATCTATTCAAACCAGATTTTTCTGTATAAAAATGTATCTTCCTTGAACTGAATTGTTGGCGGTGTATCTGTATAGGTATCGGGTCATTTTATAAGGGAGATGTGCACAACAATTTCCTGTAGGAATTGACTGGTGGCAATCAGTAACGTTAATAAGTGGTGTTTTCTGAGATCAGGCCTGGTTATAGAACATGATTGTTTTATGAGATTCTATGTCCTGAGATTTGCTGTAATTAAAGTGATGATCCTCATGTCAAGTGTGGACTGGCAGCTTTGTGTGTGTTGAGACCATGCGTTCCCCACTAGGATGCACTGTATTTATGCTCACTGAGGCTTTTGGCATACAGGACTTTATGTAGAGACGTTTCTTTTTGAGGGGGAGTGGCTGGAGTGTTCACAGCGATGGGTGTCTTCACTCCTGCTGAGAGGGAAGTGCGAGTCTCCCGCTTAAGTAGAAAGCAGTTTCCCTAACGCAACTCTGCATAATTTAATCCTTTATATTATTGCTGGTGTCAGTCATTAACTAAAGATAATTGTCCTTCTAAAGCAAACACCATTATAAAGTCTTGAATTTGAAATGTTTGTCAGTGGAACTGTTTAGTTTAAATCTAATGGTGTTTACTCTTATTTGCAGTAAGAACTGCTGAAGTGATGCTCACAGTCCAGCAGTTCTGTGTTTGTCCCAGGGACACTGATGAAATGCTCCCACAGGAATCATGATTCAGAGAGAAGACGTTTCACTCGTGTTTTCTCATTTTGTGGAACGTAGAGGAAACGACCTCTAGATTTATAGCCAGTTTTGTTTCCTGAGAAAACCTGTGTTTCCAGGGTGATCCTAAGCAGGCCCCCTTTTGCTAATATTTCTCCACCTTTATGATATTTACTTTAACGCAGAACAATTTGTGTAGTGATAATTGATAGCTTTAGTGAAGCACAATAACCCTCTGAGTGCTCCCAGGATAGCTGGGGTGTGTGTGTGTGTGTGTGCATGTGTGTGCGCGTGCGTGTATGTGTGTGTGTTTGTGTGAGCCTCTTAATTACCACACAGGATTTAGCATTATTTCCTATGCCGTAGCTCAGTGTACTGAGCTGAACGAGAGAGAATGAGAAATTTCCAGATGATCTGTAGATGTGGAGCTAAAGCCTAAAAAAGGTTTTGACATTTTGGAGAGTTCAGTTAAAGGGCTGGTGAGAGTGACCTGTTTCTGCCAGGTTTGTTCCAGGCAGCTGTGAGGAACTGCCTGAAGAGGACTGAGTGTGTGTTTGGTTTGGAGTTCTAATGTAAAAACACACCCAAGACTGTTGCTCTATTGAAGACACACCCCTTTTTTTGTCATATGTTCCAGGTACTTTGTGATGTGCTTCTGTACCACTGCACATTTCTCTTATTCCAGATGAGGATTGTTTAGCAGCTAATAGTGATTACTTGTTACATGGGGCCTAACTAGTGTATTTTGTCAATATATCACATAAATCAACACCTTTTTAGCAAACTGAACAAGACTAGAAGTTTTCTCTGTGTTCACTCTGCCAGTATCTGTGATTTTGAGATTAGCTGTGTTTTCTCGCTCTGTGTGTGTTGTGTGTGGGTGTTGTGCTTGGGCCGTTCAATGGCACTTACAGAGTGTAAACAAACCTGCTGGGTTGGGGAGAGGCGCGAAATTCGGCTCCCTCTCCGATTTATGAGCTTATTACCATCACACCTGCAGAAACTCGACACTCTGTCCAAGTCTTTTTCCGTAGACACACGCGGGTAAGCGCACACACAATGGTTTGCCCACAGCTCATGGATTATTAAAATGAAAAGCCACTGTGACTAGTGATTTAAAATGATCATCTCTGCTTCTCATCGTAGCCACAAGGACTCTATGATTCATGTGCTTGCAAGTGATTTGAGTTCCATTGACAGTTACCATGTTCATAGCTTTCACCTGCTTAAAAAGAACAGTTTGTGTTCATGGTGTCCGATTCTGATGTCATGCTGCCGCGGTGGTGTGAGGGTGTGTCCGTGGTACTTGATGTCATATGTGATGTTAGACAGGCCTGTCCCGTGGTGTCGTCTTCGGTGGACTCTCCGTTTCACCTGCTGTCTCGAGACTGGGGACAAGGACAGGATGTAAACAGGAACGTGACAGATTGGCATGCTGGGATGGAGCATGTTACAACAGCTTGGTCTCACTGACTTGGTGATGAACCATCCCCATCTTGTTAATCTGTTTTGGTCGGTTGACTATATTTGATTATTTATTTGTTTGTTGTTCTGGTTCAGTGCTCACCAGTACACCCTGAATCCAGATCAGGTTCCTGATTCCTAAGAGGTGTGTGTGCATGCGTGTACATGGGTGGGTGGGTGCACGTGTGTGTTTGCGTTTGTGGGTGTGTATGTGGCTGAAGGATGAAAGTATTATATGACTTTATTTATTTATTTATTTATTTAAGCTTTTTAAGATTCAATTTTAATGATTGATTAACTTCATTTTTTAATTCTGATGTGACATTTTAGATGACATGCATCTGTTTACATTTACAGTTGTGGACTAAAATGTCTGTCTTTAATGGAGCTGGGGGGTGGTTAGAGTATGTTGGAGGACTTTAATAGAGCTGGGGCGTGGTTAGAGTATGTTGGAGGACTTTCAAATGAATATGATGTTTTAGTGTTGTGATGGCTCAACCTGTTTTGCTGTAAAGTGGTATAGCGAGATATCTGGGCTAAGCTGATAGCAAATTAAATGACTTGCCTCTTCACTCTGAGCCCTTCGGTGCCACAGGCTTTCTCTTCTCTGGACGTTTCCAGCTCCATCCCATTTCTCGGAGCCCCAGAGCTTCCAGGATTGCAGGGCAGTACATGAGTCATAAAATCTCTAACCCTACACACACACACACACCTCCCTCATTCCTTCACACACACTCACTCGCCCCCCTCCCCTGTTATGGACAGTATTCGGCTTTAGTCATTGATGCTGTATTGTATTTTTATGTAGGTTTTTGTCATTCTGTAGAAGCTCTTGAACAGATGTTTTCTTATGAACAGAATATTTGTCCTGGGAGCCTGTGAGTGTGGTGATATGATATTAGTGATGTGGTTTTTACTGGTTTTCCCTTTGCTTTTTGACTAGTTGTTGCTTTGTTGCTAATAGATTTTCCTGACCTGCATCCTGTTGGTGTCTTTGATGCACAGTCCTGTGGGATAAGGGTTAGGGATAACCCTATCCACTTGGGTGGTTAAAATGTACTTGTTCAATAAAATAATCAATAAAATAATCATCTGAAACGAAAAAGTTTCGTTTCTTCCTGTCTCTCAACAATTACTTAACTGGTCCTCCCGTTTTACAGGTCCCGTTGACTTTCTCCATCCTTTATGTTTGTAGCACTCCAGGTCAGAGGTCAGAGGGGAACGTGCAGCCATTTCCGTGCTGGCAGGGGGCTGCATGCACATATAACGGCCTAAGGCAGGATATGGGGAGTGTAGTGCATGGATATGGGGAGTGTAGTGCATGGCAAACGGCCATCTGACAGACCATGAGAAGAACCAGAGCCACACCAAATATAAGAGAATACATCTATATAGCTCTGAAGTAGACAGACCTCGAGACACATATGGACGTCAATACTAACAATACTAACCTTAACCCTCATCGGTGAAGAGTATTCAGTTAATCTTCACTGATCAGGAATGAGTGGTATTGAGCTGCATGATCTTGGTCTCCAGGCTCTCACCTTCTCTCTGTGCCTTTGGCTTCCTGTGTGTGTTCAATCTTGATGAGACAGAGCTTCCAAAAGGTTACGTGTAGGGTAGGTAAAAAAATAAATTAATAAATAAATGAACCCAAATCAAGAGTATGGGCCAGTGGAGTTCTGCTCATTCCAGAGTTCAGGCTTCTGTGCTTCAGCAGGACGTTGGAGTTGTGGCATTTGGGGAATACATGGCATTAGACTTCTGCTTCTTAAAAACTGCATTTTTTCTGCATTTGTTCCCAAACCCTGCAGCATCCAAGGCCCTGTGTCTTAAATGTCCTCCATTCAAAGCCTTGCTGACAAACAAGACAACACTGTGCTAATCATTTGCAAAGATTTTTTTACACAAGGAAACAGTCTGGTTCTTTTGCCTTTTAATAATGTTGTTGCTCTTTTATTCCAGCATAGCTGTTATGTAAATAAAACCTAGTACCATTCTGGTCCTTACCATACTAAAGCCTGTAGAACCCTAACCCTTTAATAATGACCCTAGCCATTTAATAATAAGCCTAACCCTTTAATAATAACCCTAACCCTAGCCATTTAATAATAGCTGTCTGGACTTTATCATCTTTGTTAAACCCTCTGAACTGATCTCATTTTAAAAGCTGTATGTATAATAAGGGAATCAGATTTGTCACTGGCTGCCAGAACACATGAAATCTACTTGAAAGTCAGGAATAATTTCTGATCTAAATGCTGAGGCCTCTGGTTGTCCTCCAACTCTTAGGGCTTTAGTCCTGCTTGTAATCCCTTGGGGCTCTGATAGTTAACTTGGAGGGGTTTGCAGATTAAGATGGAGGAATTCTGGATTTTGAGGAATGCGAGGATAAGTCCCAAATGGAGATATGAATTGATTAACCTTATTATCTCATAAACGAACCCATCATAATCCGTAAGGAAATGCCTTTATTACTATTTCATATGGATGGGAAATCATCTTTACTCTGTGATTGATCTACAGCTGTGTTTCCAAACGTGTCCGAGTCACTCTTTTACTGTTGAGCCTTGAGCGTTAATAATGTTTGTTTTTCAAACAACCTTATTGCTACAAGCCTGTATTGTGCATCTGGACTCAGCAGATAAGCTGTTCTTCAGGATGTCATATTGCATAATGAGTTCCTCCAAGCTTAGGCAGTCTGCTGAAGAGGAAGAGTGTCACACATGAAATCCTCTCAAGAATGAGGATGTGCACATCGACGGGAGTGAAAGACGAGAAAGACCTGTGCTGGGTGAAGGTGCTTTAGTTTGGTATTTTACGGACAAAATGTATAAACAGCATAAGGTGCTGTATGATCATAATGCTGCTTTCAGTTTGAAAAAGATAGGCTTAGGGTTCCTTTCTTTAACCCCAACCGTAGATGAGATATCCATTAGCTGGGTTAGGGTTAGGGTTCCTTTCTTTAACCCTAACCCTAGATGAGACTTCCATTAGCTGGGTTAGGGTTCCTTTCTTTAACCCTAACCCTAGATGAGACTTCTATTAGCTGAGGGAGTAGATGAGACAGTAGTGGCCGGGGGGGCTGTGAGTTTAGTGAGGGGGAAAGGGCAGGCACAGTTGTGCTTTCCAAGGATACTTTTCTGCTCATGTAACAAAGACGACCCATCAAACTCCAGGAGATCCCGTAAAATAACACTCCAACACTTCTCCTTTCTGTGGCATCCTCTCTCTCCTCCTGTCCTTCTCTCATGGTGTTCAGCCGTGCATGACACTGTGCTCAGTTTCACATCTAACGGCGGTTTTTACAAGTGCGTGAGAAACCGTCTGCTTCTTGCATGTAGTCAATCAACTGCTTCTGGCTGCTTTGTTATCAGTCAGTAAGTCTTGGCTACTGGAAGGAACATAGACTCATCTGAATCTTTTATCTGTCAAATCCACATTTATTCCTGAAGGACATGGGTAATGTGGTTTATGCAAGTGGTGCTGAATGTGTTGAGCCTATGCACTGTCTATTTCCCGTTGAAGTGAACAGTGTTGATTTCTACTCTTTGCTCTGACTCCAATAAAATGTGGTGACTCTGTGAGTCGAGATGATATCTGTCACAGATTTCATCACCACCATGATTTTTCCTATCCGTGCTCTTGCTTGTTGGGGAAAAGCTGATTCACATGTTCATTTTTTAGGGTCCCTGATCTCAGATCTACTTTATTTTAAAGATGTCTCACAGAAGTATTATATCTAACTAGCTTTTCTGCACAAGATGACTGTAGGCATTGCTGTAAAAAAGGATTTTATTTTCTATATTTATTTCATTTCTGTACACCTTTTGTTTATTTATCCCTCCCCTCAGTTTAGCACAATAACACAAAAGTGTTTTCCCCTCCTCTCTTAGCTCAGAGTGATGGTGTTATCTTAAAAGCCTGCCGTGTGATACTCCAGCGTTCTTGAGGGTATCAGGCAGGTTCATAGGGCATGATTCATTAACTGTGAGTAGCGTGGCAGCCAATGAAGGTAAATAAATAGAAGCGCGTGTACACTAATGTAACAGCCTGTGGGTGTGATGAAGGCCCTGCAGTAATCCAGGCGGCTGACCTCCTGCAGGGCGGGCGGCTGTAATGACTTCTCCAGCTGGCCCTTGGGGACCCCTGGGCTCGTGCTTCCAGCCTCTCCCAGCCTCTTTAAACCACCGGCCTGTTTGTTTAGGGAAGATTAGGAGCGTAAAAGCCTTACAACATCCCGCACAGCACAGAGATGGAGAGAGTGAACGGCAGCAGCAGGGGAAACGTAAGCAACAGGTTGACGATTTGAAACCAAAATGATTGTTGGATTTTCTTTGTAGAACTTGTGATGCACACACAAACTTACCCCTTTTCAGAATTTCTCCCATCACCCTTAACCCTTTTTGTGTGTGTATGCATGGGACCCAGACTACCACTGCACATAGAAGAGGCACAGCTCTTTTTGTTGGCAGGATTTGTTTTAAATCATGATGTTTTCTTATCCAGTTCTGGTCATTTGTAATACTGTCAGCCCATCTAGTTACTGCTAGCGATTGGGTACCAAAACACCATCATGGTTTCATTACACTTTTTCAACAAAATCGGTGCCCCAGTTTACTTGGCATTAGAAACCTACATATTGCCTAGTGAGGAAAAGGTTAAAAAGTGATTTATTCAGTTCTACAGGGTTTTTAGTTCTATAGAGGTTTAGGTCTATATAGTCCCACTTTCTGATTGGAAAACATTTAACCCTAGTAATCAGTTCATGTGTAACATACATACACATTTTTGTGTGAGATTCTGATACAAAATAAAATGAGTTTTTCTGTAAGAAGAAGGACTGGTTAAAGAGAAGTCTGCATTACAACAGTGTAAAACATCATGTGCTAATGGACTCTCAGAGGAGGTCGTTTAGTGCCATTGGAGTGCAGCTAAAAGTACCATATACAGCTGTGCAGTTTCTAGAGTAACTCAAAGGCTAAAGCCAATGCTGTAATGAACAGAAGAGGAAGCCTGACAAAGAGTATAGCATAGAACAAAGAGTATAGCATAGAACAAAGAGTATAGCATAGAACAAAGAGTATAGCATAGAATGTGTGAGATTGGGGCTCTTGGTACTGTCTGCCAGTTGAAGCTATTTTATTCTGATTTATAAGATATTCTGCAAAATAAGTCTTGGAAGTGTTTTTTTTTATTTTCTTTTTTTCCCCCTTTCCTTTTTCTTACTGCTTGCGCACACATTAAGGTGCACATGAACTAGACATTTTTGTAAAGGGACACAAGAGACCTGTTTACACCACTAACATAATGGGTCACTGATTAACTTTAAAGGGAATCATTAAGGCGAGAGCATCTGAACTGACCGTTATGATCCGTTAAGACTCGGTAAAGCTCTCATAAATTTGGTCCAGCTCTTTGCACAGATAAAAGTAGTTATCTATGAGTGTGAATAAGCATTACTTTGTACAAAATACATAAATATTGTGATATTGTTAGCAGGTGTCAAGACAGGGCATGTGAATTTTGGTTTTCAAAACTCAGAACAGAGCAATTGATTTTTTTTTTTCTGGAATGGTTTGAAAGTTAGTTTTTTGTTGTTATTGTGGGGTTTTTTTTGCAGTTCTCATCCACATCCCATCAACCAGTTTACCACAGTTTCCTTTTGATTCTGTTTAGCTAGTGCAGAAAAAATTGTGAATCAAGCAATATAAGCATGATGGGATAATGTCTTGACTCCAGAGTAAGAAGTTTTGCCACATTTTCATGTATGGAACTGGCATGAAAAAAATCAGAAATAATTAGATCAACTGGATCACTGCTGCTTTCACACTGATGTTCTTTTGCTCTGCCTCTAGAAAATGGTTTTATCTCTTTAATCCATTTTAATCCATATTAATATGTATCCTGTAAGGGGAAAGTTCTGATTTTTTTTTAAAGACAACATTAAAGGGATGGCTGCTCTGATACAGTCATGTATCAGAATGACATGACTGATGGAATGAACAGTTTTAAGAGCATTAAAGTTCTGACTACAGTGGTGGATGTGGCAATGATATTCCAGAACCCCATCTATGTTCTTGCAGAATTTATTACTGATTACGCTGCAAACGTAACCCTAACCCTAACTCCTTATGTATGATAGAAAATCTAAAGTGGCTCTTGGATTCAGTTTTGTATGATGTAACTGGATCTTGTCTTGTATCAGTACTTGATGTTTTATTTTAATCCATTTATTTTTCCTTTTAGTCCTTGTCCAGAACAAGGGATGGGTGATGAGTTCAACCTCATGGACCATTCTGATCTCTACATCTTGGACTTCAGTGAGTATAGAAAATGTCTGCTTCCTCTCTGGCTTCACACGATTTTTTTCCACTGCCTCCTCCTCCTCCTACTCCTGACGTCTGTGCAGTTTTGCTCATTCTCTCTCTCACCCTCTCCATATCTCTCTCTCGCTCTCATATTGTCACCTTCACTATTGCTTTCTCTCTCTCTCTCTCTCTCTCTGCTCACCCCCCCCCCCCATTTTGCACTGAATTCCGTCATCCCTATGCCCGTGCCAGTCGTGCAGTGGGGGAGCGGCCTTCATCCGATAACAGGCCGCCAGCACCAAATAAAGGCACTTCCTCTTGGCCTGTGTTGTGTTCTGAGCCTGGCAGTGGGGAGTGAGTGGAAAGCGTTTTAGACTGCATCACCATCAGACAGGACTGGCATGGCCAGAGTATCCCGTGGCCAGGGCCATGGGTCATCAGCCACAGGCACACACACGTGAGCCTTCCTGCTCCAGAGATTCAGGAGCACTCCATATGGAGGTGTGGGTTATGGTTTGGGCTTAGAGGAAGTCTTTGTTCTCACAGGGGACTGCACATGCCTGTGTCTGCCTGTTTTAGTGCGTCTGTCTGCTGGCACTCAGAGGGAGGGAACAGATAGAGTCCTGTGGGCAGTCCAGAGAGCCCACAGTCCAGAGAGCCCACAGTACGTGGCGTGAGCAGGAATATTGGTGTGTTTGACCTGTCCAGGTATTGCAGAGGGACAAAGGAAAACTAATTGCTGAGAGCCTCAGAGTTATTTTTTTAACTGTGTTTCAGGTCCTAATTTGAAGACCTTATGCAAACTGGCTGTTATTCAGTTTAGTCTGGAGCAGTCGGGGTTGCCACATGATATCAGGTGAGACCGATTCTTCTCTTATTCCATTTCAGACCCTGAAGATCTACTTTTGATTGATCCCCTACCCTTGCACATACACACCCACCCACCAACACTCCCTACAGTGTCAGGATGTGTGGTGAGCTTTGTAAGATCTTGGGGAAGAGGTCAGTGGAGTCTGATTGACTCCTGTTGCCCTTTTAAGCACCCTGTACCCTATCATCCCAACACACTCCTGGCCTGGGTTCATCTGCCCCTCTCCCTCTCTCTCTCTCACACAAACACACCCACAGACATTCATAGGTGGATAGAGGGAGGGAGAGTGTTTGTAATCAGACCCATAGATAACAATCTGAACCTCAACCCTTGCCCTCCCATCAGGTCAGCTCCAGGCCCTTGTCAGCGGCTGCTTGGTCTTGGTGATCAGGTTTCACACTCGGAGCCTCCAGAATCCTGTGGGGGTGGTGGGGTGTCCAGGAGAGAGAGTGAGCAAGAACATGAACAAGAACAATGACCATTATAGGCACGATGATGATGACCTTTCTAACAGTTGGCCAGCAACACTTAAAATTGTGGAGTAATGATACTCGTCATTTCCATCATCCTTTGTCTTTCTTTTTTGAAGCCCAGTGAGTGGTTTCATGTCACTGTTAGACAGTGGAGTTGACCATCTGGAGTCAAGAAATAATATTAAAGAATTTAGCCCGTAGTTAGTAATAGGAAAATTAATTATTCTCTGACGATAGATTCCTTAGTGAGCTTGTGCAAACCTGTGATAACCTGTTCTTTGTTTGTAATGCACCACTAATGTGTGTGTGCATCTGAGTATGTTATGTGTATGTTTAAGATGAGTGAGACTGATTGATGTATGAGAGGTTCTGTTACCCCTTTTCCACCAATGGGGAGCGGAGCAGTTATGGTTCACACTTCTGAGGATTGTGGCAATCATCAATAGAACCAACCCACGTTTGCATGTTTTTACTGAAACCAAAGATGCATCATCACGGAGGGCATGGACCAGCACACATGGACCAGCACACATGGACCAGCACACATGGAAGCAAACAGTAGGAACAAGCTGGTGGAGCACAGATTACAGTGGGAACAAGATGGTGGAGCATATAGATACATTTTTGAGTCTCCGTACTTTTTTTTTTTGTGTCATCTTTTTTGTACCTGCTCCTTTACTGAGTGAAAACCTCACTCTAGCCAAAACCCTACTGTAGCCTCATCTGCCTCCAGTTCAACATACAGCGTTTCTTTGCTTGACACGCCCCCTCATGTCATCACGGTTCACACCAAAGAACCTACAAACTTGGTTCCAGCTGGCAACAGACTTTTACAGTTCGGGAAGTTATTTGTTTTGGTGGAAACGCAAACGAACAGTTCCAAATTAGATTCACAAGTCAGGACAATTTTGGTTCCTGGATGGTGGAAAAGGGCTGTGAAAGCATCCCTTCTGTAGCAGTGGCTTGTGAGGTGGATGGGCTAATGACTTATCCGAAGAAGAACCTTCCATCTCTTAACATTTACACCATTTGGCACACATTCTTATCCAGGTCAACTTAAATGTTCATAACCGTGTGTGCGCTCTCTGGGAATTGAACCCATGATCTTTGTGTTGCTAGCAACTTTCTCTGGCTGCTACAGGAGCAGTTTCTAAAACCCTGTTTTTTTTCTATAGGAGTAGCCTCTAAAACCCTGTTTTTCTTTCTGTGTAGGTGGGAGCTGGCTGCGATGACTACCAATAGCAACATCAGTCGACCCATCTTCTCTTCACATGGCTAAAGTAGGAAATGTCAGTCAGAACCAGAATGGAAAGCCCTGGGGTTCTGCTGCTAGACCTTTACCCTCTGGGAATCTGAAGAGGACTTTTCAGACATTTTGCATCTGGATCAGCATTTTCCTGGATCTAGATGACTTTGACTCTCATTATGTTTTGTCTGTAAAGCCTAACTCAAGATTGTTTGTTTTTTTTCCATCTGTGACCTCAATTCTCTAGATTATGAAAGATTGCACATTTTACTTCTCTGAGGACAAACTGAAGTAGTTTCTTACCAAGGAACATGGATCTCCAGACATTAAAATCATTTTAGATATTCAGTGAGGTTACAAAGGAATGTGAACATTGAAAAATCTTTATGATCAGGTTCCGAACTGTCCTTGTTTCTCTTTTGTACAATTAGGTTTTCTTTTTCAGTGTCATTCACTATTTCGATTAACCAAGTTCGAGATGTTCCCCATGCTTTTATCCGGGAAGAAGGGAGCCATGCTGAACAAATCTGTTTCACCAGAAGGAAGAGAGCAAGAGGATCTTACATGAGTGTCAAACCTACACTATAAACTGGAGAGTTTTGAATTCTTAAAGACATGAACAGACCAGTGGGTAACAGTTGGCATCACACAGCCCCTCTGGATGTGAGACCACAGCTACACCTGTTTGAGATGAGCAGTTGTGGTATTTGTGTATATGACAGTGCTGCAGTCTTTATGGTGAATGATGCTGCTGGGTTGGTATTTCATTTGTGTTATTTAGCTTTCTGCTAACAGGCCACCACTTAATGTCCATCATGTTTAGAGTTCTGTTCAGTGCTTGCATTGGTTGTGTGATGAGCAACCTTGGCTTGACACAGGTTCCTTCTAGAAAACCAACAGACAGTGAAAAGACGTTAGAAATCACATCATGTTTGATGGTGCCAAATGCAGGGCAATTCATGTCTGTCTGACGTCAGGTTACCAATGTGTGTAACTGCCACCCCAGAGTTTCTCAGGACAGTTCCGACAGGTGAGTGTACGGAGTTCAGCGTGCCTGACACCTGTACAGGTGTATGTTCATCCTTCACCAACACCCTGCCAGTATGTGAATATTTAACACCCACAGTAATATTGGTCACTATCTCCCCAAACCCCTTGATGAGGACAGGCCCTGTGCGCTTCTGTTTGTGGATCCCCACTGCATCTGCAGCCAGTGGACACCAAACATTTTATATGCGTTACTTCAGATATACTGTGGCATACATAATTACCATAGTACTGTAGTTACCATAGTTACACTGGTATTCACCATTACATCTACAGGTACCACAGTTACACTGTGGCATTAACGATAACCTATCCACTCTTCCCATACATGCAGAGTTGGACAAATACTCAGTGGTGCTCAGTTTTGTGGCTGAAATTTGAACAAATAAAATGTTTTCTGTAACATATTTTGTTTCTGTATTATACCGTTTCATTTTAGATACTGATACCATGACTGCAGTCAAAACAGAAATCTATAGCTTTTATAAATGCAATACAAAATAGTGATGTATTGCTAATAAAATGGAAAGTGCTGTCTGCATCTAGAGATTTTGAAGTGTATTACAAGTTGAATGGTCTGATAATTTTTTTCTTAGGATTACTAATTGGATATTATTCAACCTCTATTCCTAGGTGATCTCATGTGAGTTTATCCTCTTGTGTAGTCACAGTTTCACAGAACAGACCAGAAGATTTAAAGAAGAAAAAAAAACCAACCTATCACAACATAATGCACAAGTATTAGTAGTTCATAGTAGTAAAGTATTAGCGAGTCTGTTCTTTGTTTTTTTTGTGTGTATGTACACACACGGGAGATCAAAATGAGAGAACAATGTAGGAATGATTTTTTCTGAAATGTAAACTACATTGATTTTACAAAATATCCAAAGTATATCAACATGAAACCTTTATTTTGCAAAAAATGTGATCATAGAGAACAGCAATGACTGTAGCACAGAAAGATTACAACTACATTTTCTGAAGGTTACAACAGTCAGTATTCAATAGAAAGTGTTCAGGCATTTGCGGCCACAGGGCATCACTAGTCTCTCACACTGCTCTGGTGTGATTTTGGTCCCCTCTTCTTCCAGTCTCTCCCACAGTACTGTGACTGTTGTGGGTTTCTTGGCCATAACTTGGTCACCGAGGATTTTCCAGAGGTTTTCTGTTGGGTTTAGGTCAGGACTCTGGGCTGGCCATTTCAGTGTTTCCAGTTTCAAGAAACTGATTTACCCGTTTTGCTGTGTGACAGGGGGCATTGTCCTGCATGAAAATTGCTGGCTGATTGAGTGATGAACCCAAGGAAGGAACCATGTTTTGTTGAAGGTTCTGATACACACTTGCATTCACTCTTCCATGTAGCTGTATGAGAGGTCCAACTCCTGCTGCTGAAAACATTCCCCAAACCATGACACTTCCTCCTCCACCTTTCACTGACTTCTTTACACTTTGGGTTCAGTTTTCCAGTTTGTCGACGAACAATGTTTTCCATCAGACCCAAATAAATTAAACTTGCTTTCATCACTAAAATGAACTCTGGACCACTTCTCCTCTGTCCACACAACATGCATTTCTGCTAATGAGAGGTTTGGTCACTGCAGAGAGGGCTTTCAGTCCAAATGCTCCTAAATGTCGAGACACTGTATGATGACAGATCCTAACCCTGTTCAGTGCTGAAGTGGCGAGCGATTCCAAATGTAAGTGTAAGATGCAATATTCTAGAACTCACAGACTTGGAACGACCATCTTCTCTTGCTATGGCTGATAGTTTCACCCCTTTGGCCTTCATCTGGACAACCTGCTGCCGGAGGATTTTAGTCACTTTGGAACGGCTCACCATTTTTGCAATGTCTATGAAAACTGGAAAGTTAGGCTGCCAGTTAAATAGGGTTTACCAGATAATTAAGGAAATTAACACCAGGTGCCAAATTAACACCAATAACTTGGAGGTAACCGAAAGTAATTTTGCTCAGTGTTCTTTTTCCAATTATATCAATAAAGTTTTTTATGCTGTGCTTTAGAATATATACAATTTATGAAATAAGCTTAAAATACTGTTATTTCACTCCTGTTAGAATAATTTCACCTAGGACTACACAATGACCCTGACATTTAGGAAATTGTGTGTTCTCTAATTTTGATCTCCAGATTATTTATATTTATATAATGACTCTCATAGTGGAGGTAAAAGTATGGTGTAGATCTGGGCCTTGACGGACCTCCAGCTTGTGTTTCCCTTTGGTGAGATGGAGGTCTGGTCTGAAGTTTGGCCTCGTGGTTTTGAATTCTAGAGAGGCGAATGCTAAAGGCCAAGTGACAGGAGAGTCTTGTTCTGACATAATCCATCTGCTGGATCGCCTCATTTTCCTCTGCAACCTTAAACTTGCTCCTTCACTGCAAACCAAGAGGTTTGCCAGTCACTCACACATTTGTTGGGAGAAAATGATCTCCATCAATGCGCTCTCTCCTGGGACCAGCTCCAGACCTGAATACGGGAATTTAAACTAATGTGGTGTCAGTGAGCAGAGGGTTGTTATGACCATGGCGCTCTCAGTGGGGCTCCATGCAGTCAGCAGTGCCAGGGTGGATGAGCGAGGCTGAAAGATTCTGATTTATCACCTGAAGATTAAGACTTGGAATCTTTGACATCAGCTCTGTGATGATGATGTGTAATGCAGAAATTAACTGATTTTGGGAGGCAGATTCACAAGCAGCACTTTTTATATACTGCTTATTAGAACAGAAAATGTACTGCCCAGACAAACTGCTATTCATTATTATAGATAAGCATTTTAGCTAATAATCAACTAGAACAATATTCACTGTACTGCAGTGAATCTAATAAGGAAATCGATGTCTCACTGTGTACTGTCTTGCTATTGCTATTGCTAGACATTAGTCGAATCAGCTTGTGTATGACATTTATTTGAACACTCGCATATCAGTGAGTTTCAGGTGTTTGCTGGTGTTTAAAAAACAACAACAACAAATAAAGAAATAAAGTTTGCCATTTCCATATTGACCTCATTCATTTTCTACTTGCCTTCTATATTACTTTGAAGTTCAAACAATGAATTTATAACTGGAAAATGTTCTTTGAAAGTGTAAAGCAATCACATGCATATGAATGTTGTTCGGATGACAGACTGCGGCTCAGATTCACTCTAGGATTAGACTTGACGTTGGTCATTCACCACCTGCCTGTTTATCTTATACTCATTAGTTTGCTTCACTTGTCGGGAGGGTCTACATTATGGTCCCTTGGCTCTGATGGCCCATTTCAGTGTTCTGAGGGTCCAGCAGCATTAGTGGGGTCCCTTGGCTATCGTCAGCTCTGGTCCCCTGTGGCCACATGACTGTCCATGTCTGGAACCTCCTGCCAGTCTCAAGTAATACATCATATTTGTGTTCACATCTTTTCCTTTCTATCTCTCTGCCACACCTCCATCCTGCAGTGGCAGTGTGTTCATGTCTGTCAGTGCTGTGCTGCTATGAAACTCTGTGTGTGTGTGTGTGTGTGTGTGTGTGTGTGTGTGTGTGTGTGTGTTATCTGCTTGGTTAAGTGTTTGTGTGTGTTATCTGCTGGGTTAAGTGCTGCCTGCAGACGGAGTCCCGTGTGAGCCGCTGTCAGAGACGAGTCCCCCTGAGATCTGCTCATAGGAGCCACAAACCCCTCGAACCTCAGACTGCACAGAGAGTCCAGGTACCCAACACATGCACTCTGAACCTACTCACACCTTACAATCAGATCGAACATAGTAAAGGCGGAACATGTTTTCCACAAATGGCCATGTAGGTGCTGTTTCACATCAAGGCAACATGAGGTCTCGCACTGCTACAATCTCTGGCTCTCCAGCACAGATCTCTTAAATGCATGCAAGTGTATTTGCCTTATTAAGGGGTTTCACTTCCTTTGTACCACTGTATGATTATTGTGCTGAAGTTGGTCTTTTATAAACTTAAGCCTCTTTGAATCATACAGTAGTGAAACTGTGGATCTCATCTCAAATATGATGGACAACCTCTCAGATATTTTCTCCATAATAATTCATGATCCAAATCAAGGAAATTACAACCATTTGAGATGAGAAATATGCATTTCCAAATGCTAGAATATTTTAATACTGGTTGACGGCACCTGCTGCTCAGTGTAAATATTTCCTCTCCATCAGCCTGCCTCCTTATACTATCAGTTTTATTTAATGTGTTAAATATTGTTTTCTTCATCAGTAGCAATCTCTAAATCTCTAAAATGAGATTTCATCTTCCTACCATCCCTATTCATTCTTACATTAACTGTATCAGCCATTTTAGCCATCTGAAATAATGACAGAGGATCATCATTAACTTGTAAAACAGCCAAATCAATATTGTATTACAACACACACAGCATAACAAAGCAATATATGTGACTCATAAATTATTATGGTATCTGATGTTACACTACAGTCAGATCAGAGTATATTGATGCAGTGCAGTACCTCTCCTGCCTTTTGGATCCTTGTATATTGTATATTTCTTATACTGTATATTGTATATTTCCTGTTATTATAATGATGCTGCTGGAATCTTAATTTCCCTGAGGGAACCCTCCCAAAGCGATCAATAAAGATCGATCGATCTATCTATCTATCTATCTAAATTAATCTCATATTGAGCCCATTTCCTTACACATGGATTATGTTTTGCTTTAGAATAAACTGATTCATCATTCAAAACATAAACCCCTCTTTTTAAATGAGCTTTAGTATTTAATATTAATTAGTATGTTAATTACAGACATTGCATTTGTTGTAGTCAGACTGAGAGATGGTAAGGGACTGTGGGGAAGGTCTATATCTGTATATAAATACAGACTGCATAGATCCCAAAAATGTTATGACTTTTATGTTAATTATATGTTGTATGTTAATTATATTATATGTTCATTTCTCCAGTGGTATCCAGATCTAACTACATCAACACAATCTCTGTACTTTGTCACAAGATCAAAATACATGTAACATCACCTGCACCCATAGAACATCCTTTAGCACTTTGGGGATGTTTTCTCTGGTTGGACTGGAGTAACTTTAGTATATCATAAAACACTCCATGCTAACCAAAATAGTTTAAATCCCCTGAATTTATAATCTCATGAATGTGTGCATCCTACCCATCTGATTTTATAATCTCATGCTATATCATGGATTTCTTCCAGTTATAAATGCAAAATGTGAGTGTGGTAAGGGGCACATTCAGTAACTCTGCAGGGTCTCCAGTGAGTTGACAAAGGGAGTTGTTAGTGATACAACGACAATTAATTATATCTTTTCTATAGGTCAGAAGCTTCAGATGTATCTCTCATATTGTTTAACAGTAGAATAAGGTTGTATGAACAACGTCATAGCAAAGTCGTTTTGCATAGAGATACTTAACACCTCTGTTGAAATCAGTTCGACTATAGCATGACAGGCTGGAAACCATAAATATGTCTCCTGAAAAAGAAACAAAATCTACAGCTTCATCGCTATAGGCCCTTTAAAAAATCTGGTTTTATTAATATCAACTGAATTATTAAACTTTTTTTACGATATACATCGTTGTCCATCTTTTTTGTTATTCTCACCTGCTCATCTAATGCAGCGTTTCATTTCGTTTGGGTAAATGTGTTGGGTCCTTTTTTTCTTCAGGAACCCAATCTATTCCTTTTTGCGCAGAACTCATGCCTCATGAGCGCCTCTTTGGTCGGGACACTTTTAATGGGCGTCTGTGGTTTTATTGTTTCTAGAGCCTTCCCCCTGCTCCGCGGGGGCCGTCCTCCCGAATATATTTTTAGTGCTTCGCGACTAAAAATATCTCCTTGCTTGTCATTGCGTCACAACAAGTAACGCTAGACGCGTCCCCCCTCAAAGCAGATTTTAAAACAAAGATATCGGGTTAATGGTCAGAAGGGCTATAAAAAGAAGGAGGGCTCGAGAGGTACACACTTCGGACATCACTCAGACAAAGGTAAGACAATATGTTGGTATTCTAATGAACGATATTTCAGTTGTTGTTTCAATTTAAGATGGTTGGTTATTACTTAATGTATATTTAGGTTATTCTAAAAAGGCTGCAATGAGCATTTTAATTAGCATATTAATTAAAGTAGTTTATTCTCATTTCCTGTCGCGTGTTTTGTAAAAATGAAAACACTTTTTGCACCTCTAAATAGAAACTTAACTGCGAACATGACGGTCGGATGTAACTCTTGCAAAAGCCACGCAAGTGTAAGAAGCGGCTCCTCATCCTGCAGCAAAACCAACGTGGACACCAGTCCCAGAATTTGCAAGCGATTCAGGCGAGTTCCTTGCTATAAATTCAGCAGTTTTACATAGTTACAGCTATGCTGCTCCCTCTAGCGGTCATGGACTAAGAAACGACTTCTGGGATGGGCTGCCATTAAATGTGAGGCGATCCCCTTCACTGCTGATTTTTAAATCTCGGCTGAAGTCTCATTTTTATTCCATGGCTTTTAATGTTGTCTGACTGTTTACGTTATGTTGGGTGATGTAGTGTATCTTATATTGTTTATTTATTACTGAACAGCACTTTGGTCAGCATCTGTTCTTTTAAAAGTGCCCTATAAATAAAGATTGTATTGTATTGTATTCTGCACAGTTGCCATGGAGACTGACCTCGCACTCTATGTGCTCCTGCAGGTCCACTAAAGGTGCATCCAAAGCGCGGCGTGACCACATCAACGGAGAGATCCGGAACATGCGAGCTCTGCTGCCCATCTCTGCCGAGGAGCAGGAACGTCTTTCCTACCTCCACTCCATGTCCGTCATCTGCACCTTCATCCGGAAGTCTGTGCTTCTCCCAGGTAAGAGCCGCACCCCAAGGCACCACTGAGAGGGTTCAGTGTGCAGTGGTGACTGGTCACCCAGACACAGTAACGTTGGATGATAACTTCAGATCAGCCGATTTAGTTCTAGTTGTCTGTAGTTTTTGTGTCTTGCTCTCTGCAGCTCATGAAGGCAGCAGTGAGGAAGACCTCACATACCCATATGAAGATCTGCTACATACCCTCCCTGGTTTTATTGTGGCAATGACCAAAGAGGGAAAACTAGTCTATGTGTCTGAAAACGTAACTCAGTACCTTGGCTTCTCAATGGTAAGTGTGACCCTCATCTGGCTTTGAATATAAAATAAAATAAAATATTATATAAAAATACTTGAAATATTTATTTAACAGCTGAATTAGTGTTAGACCTAAGTGAACATCAGGACTGCTTTCCAGTGAATACTCATGGTGTGTAATCCTTCCACAGGTTGATGTATTGCAGGGAGACACTTTCTATGACATGGTCGATAATTACGATGTACATACAGTGAAAATCAACTTGGAAGTAGATGATATTGCTACAGGTGAGTCACATGAGGTATACAATAACTTAAAAAATGTTTAGCTATTACTAAACTATAATCTATAAAAAATAAAATCTGAGATCCCCCTTTCCATCTCTTTCTCTCAACTTCAAAATTTCTCCATCTCCCTCAGAGAGGAGTTTTGTGTGCCGGATGCACACCTCTAAAGCATTCCGGTTGCAACATGGAAGTTGCTGCCCCCTGCTGGTCAGGGGCCATTTTCCACATCGTGGCCTGTTCGTGGCACTGTGCACTCCCATTGTGAGCAGACAGAGTGATCCTGTGAGTGGGAACTTCCAGACCCTCCACAGACTGGACATGAGCTTCACATATGCACATGACAGGTAACAGCCATTTGGCTCCTTGTGTTCAGGTGTAGAAGTTCTGTATGTGTGAAATACAGGCCATAAGTGAGTTACATCCTATCCAGTTTTAGTGTTAACAGTGAAAGTGTTTTGCTCTCTTGAGTTGGACAGAACCACAACAGAGTTTAACTGCATATTCTAATGACTCTTGGTCACTTTAGAGCAATAAAAGTTTATTGTTATTTATACAGTGTAGTTTTCCACCTGGGTTATAAGGCGGAGGAGATGGTAGGCCGTTCCTGGTACAGCATGCTCCACCCAGATGACCTACCAGTGAGTGCATGTGGACACAGGCACCTAAGTGAGTGTTTGAGTGAACTCTACACAGTTTCCTCCCTGCTCTTAAGAATACGATGTGAACACAAACATAAGAGTGTGTAATCATTGCACTGGTTTGTGTCCAGTTAGGTCCAATTCGATTGCTTCTTGTGACCGTTCCTATGGTGCGATCTGCCAGAGGGGCCATCTATGTGATGTTTCTATCTCTGTTCCTCCTGCAGTGGAGCAGGCTGGAGATGGGCAGCTGGAGCTGGTGCTGAGGCTTCAGGCTAAAGACCTGGCATGGGTCTGGCTCTTTGTGCAGGCAGTGAAAGAAACTCAGAGCCAGGAAGTAATTTGCACAAACTATGTCATCAGGTAAATCTGCAACCCTGAAATTAATGCAGTTAACAATATTATAAGAGATCAATGTAAATGCAGTAGATATTCAGACTTCTCTTTCCCCCCTATTGCACAGTGAAACAGAGGCCATCTATATGAGGGAGAAACTATCCAGCAATCCATCTCTACTTCTAGCTCTCAGTCCTCCAGTATCCCAGATGCCCTGGAGTCGTAGCAGGTCTCCAAAGAGACAGGCAGAGTGCAGTGCAGAGTGCAGTGCCCAGTATGACAGACAGAAAAGAGAGTCCATGTGCCTCTCTGAGCCCATAGTGTGTTACAGCGCATCAGCCAGCCCAAGTGTGGACAAGGGGGACTCGTGTGTTGCCATGGGAGACCATGAAGCATTCTTCTCCACCCCTCCTTACAGCCCCACCTCCTCCCTTTCCTCTGCAGCACATGAAGACAGCACTTCAGACCCCCTGCAGGAAGTATATGGTCATGTTCAGGAAGTATATGGTGATGTTGGGGGGCTGGTGTCTCCATCGTTCTGCCCCCAGTCCCTCCACCAGCTCCCCTCCCACACCTTTACTGTTAGCTCTTTAACCCTGGAACCCCACTCCTTGCCACAGACTGTGTGCTCCTATCAAGACTGCCTGTCTGAAGGTAATCTGGTACCTGACTACCGGTCCGAAGCTTGCAGTGGTTCATCTGACTGTGTGCTCCACTCTGAGGACTTTAGCTTGCCTGGAGCTGAAGGGGCTTTCCACATTTCTGGCAGTTCTGGATCCTCCTCTCCAGCAGAGCTGCTGACCCCAGATCAGTCCGCTACTGTCGGCAGCTCTTTGCAGTACAGCGAGAGGGAGCAGGCCGAGATCAGCATACTGGCCCGGCAGATCTCCTCACTGGCCAGCAGCTTCGACACCTACTGTGCTAAAAGCTCTGTCCCTCAGCTGAACGCCCCCTGCTGGCAGCCCATGGCCCCGCTGAACCCTGAGCCGCTCTTGGACGAGGGAGTCATCGGTAGCATCCTGAAGGACTGGACCAGTGCAGCGGCAAAGAATGAGGTCAACTGTGTTTGGGCGCAGGCACCCAGGGCTCTGCTGGAGGGTGTGGCTGAACTGCAAGCTCTCCCCCTGGACACTCTGGTGGACTCTCCTCCTTTAGACCTGCACTTATCAAACAATCATCTGGGGTCCTGTGGCTCCAGGCATGGCTGCCATGAAGACAACATCGAGTTGCATCAACTCAGTGTTTACCTACATGATGACTTACAGCAAGGTAATTTACCTGTATAGAGTGCGCACACCTTTTTTCTGGGTTAGAACCATGAATCACAGAATATAAAGAAATAATTTCTTAATTTATCACAGTGAAGTAGTGTTTCTAAGATATAAATGTTAGAAAGTGGACATGATTCTAGTAAATAAATTCATTTTTCGTTGTATTGCAGATGGGTTTGTTGATGAATCCATGTACTGAGATACAGTACCTCCCACCTGTATGGCATATTGTCATGGCAACTAGAGGCTTCTTCACTGGATTCATAGAAGAGTTGAAGAATTTTTATCTCCATTGTTGTGATGGGAACAGGTTTCCCATGTTGAAAAGGGATTATATTTACAACTTTAACGGTTCCACAAAACTAATGTTAATCTAATCTTTCTGTATTGAATTTGTGATTAAGAATCTGTTGCATCTCTACACTGTCCCTTATGTATGACAGTCCTACATTTCTCTGTTTCATGTGTTTAACATGGTACTCTGTGAGTCTTAAGCAACTACTTGGAGCTTAAGCTCTGTAGTTGTGTGTAAACAGGCATTTTCTGGTACTGTGGACTGACAGGAGGAACTTTAGTGTATAGGGTTAGGGTTAGAGTTAGGGTTAACCCTAACCCTAACCCTTGAGTGTATAGGGTTAGGGTTAGCGTTACGTTTAACCCTAACCCTAACCCTCGAGTGTATAGGGTTAGGGTTAGCGTTAGGTTTAACCCTAACCCTAACCTTCGAGTGTATAGGGTTAGGGTTAGCGTTAGGTTTAACCCTAACCCTAACCCTCGAGTGTATAGGGTTAGGGTTAGCGTTAGGTTTAACCCTAACCCTAACCATCGAGTGTATAGGGTTAGGGTTAGCGTTAGGTTTAACCCTAACCCTAACCATCGAGTGTATAGACAAAAACTAGTGACAAAAGTTATTCTGTACAGCATTAGTCGTTTGTGTAGTGTGAAGTAACATCAGCAAGTTGAAAAATTACAGTTCAAAAACTCCATCAACATACTCCGTTGTCAATGTGTTATCTAGCTGAAAATGAATTTTTACTCATTATCCACATTGAACTTCCCAGTGGGAAGAAATGAAACCCTTGTTAAGGTGAATTGATTTAAGAAGCTGCATCTGTGACAGTGGCTCTGGAATAATTCTCAACAGTGGTCTGTCTTGCAAATATTTTTATTGATCATAAACTATAATGATTAAAAAATGTTACTTGGAGTAAATATTTTTTTCTTGTACAGATGTTACAATGTCTCTCTCCAAGGACAAATCTTTTATGTTCTCTGGAAGTACAGATCTGTGTTGGGTGCCCATCACTATCAATATCAGTATCACTGAAGAAGCTGTACTAACATTAAGTATTTTTACAGTCTGGTTTTATTTTTATAACAGTAATAAAGTTAGCAACATGAAAAATGAAAGGTAAGAATATTTGCTGTGTGTGTGTGAGAGAGAGAGGGGGGTGGGTGCTGGAGTGGGTAAATTAACTGAAACATCTTGCAGACCGATTTTCTCTAACAATTTTTTACACCTAATAATTCAAAATGGAAATGTTGTAATTAATATAAATATCTAAAAATCAAAAGCACATTCTCCACCAAATCATGTTTATAATCAAATGTGAAATGAGATTAGAGGTTGGAATGTTGATAGTGAGATTAGATAATATACAAATGAAATCATTCTAGTGTCCCAATAAACTATTAAAATACTGAAAGCATATCGTGTAAATCATCTATCATATATAATCTATCACATATATCATCACTGAGTGTATGACTCTCATTCAGATGGGTTAGGTTAGGATTAGGTTAGGATTAAGGTTAGTTATGCTGGATCTTTTGAAAAAATGAGCAGAAGCAAACAAGAGCATACAGTCGCAAAAAGACACACAACACAAACTGAAGCTTCACTACACCTCTGTGTTCAGCTTCACTCCATCTCCATGTTCAACTTCATTCCACCTCTGGGTTCAGCTTCTTGTGTACAAAGTGATCAGAGGATTTTATTCAACCTAATTTTCATTGTTTCATGTGACTATCAACACTCACAAAACATAGAAACAAAGTACAGGTCCATACATTACAAAATCTTAATTTACAGTTCACAGTACAAACATTTTATTGTTAAATATTGTGAAATAAAAGTTTTAAAATGTTTTACTTTTTAAAAATGTTGGGAATGACTGGATTATTGGGTAATGGTAGTATTTCACCAACGTTAACAAGGTTTTTTGGTTTTTCCTTTCACAGTACAAAATCTACCACTAGATGGAGCAGTAGTGCCATGTAAAATGCAACACAACAAACAACAAATGTTAAAATGTATGTCATTAAGGAAGATCTTTTCCACTTCACCTGGTGTTTGAGATGTGCCTGTGCTGCTGGGTGGAGGTCTGGATAGGTGGATGATTATTATCATAAAAAACAATATGGAGAACATCCATAACATTTATAATAATAATATAATAATCTGTGGTGGTGAATGCAGTATGAGTAAGAGTATATAAAGTTACCAATGGCTGCCATGCAAAAGCTAATGTAACCTTAACTAGTGGGATTCTTGAATCTCATTCCATTTTGATTCTCAAGCAACAGATAAACATCTTTAAAGTTTGACTGCACAAGGATCAGTGCGATTCAGTTAAACTGTTAATATGGCTCCAATAGTCATAGTTACACTGAGTCTAACACAGTGCTTAGACAACAGGAAGGTTTATTCTTTTGCACTGTGTTGATACTCTCTGTATATGTTGTACTTTCAGGAAATAATATTTTAAAGATCAGCAACACATGACTGTGAACAACATAAACAGTAAAACAGACCCAGTGAACAACACATGATAAAATAAACAGTAAAATAAACCCAGTGAACAAATGTGTTCTGTTCTGTATTGGGTCTAGGCATGATATGGATAAAGTATCACAGCAGTTGGAACAAAAGTCACATTTATTTTTACAGTTGGAACATATCAAAGTAGGTCTTTATGTTAAAGTCACATTTATTTTTACAGCTTTTTTTTTTTTTTTTACAAATGTATGGGTCCAGTTCTCTGATGTTGTAAGGAAAAACACTTGTAAGGAAAAACTCCCAGCGTGGAATTACAGAAGCAACCTGCTCATGCAGACTCTTGCCATCTCTAAGCTTGACTACTGCAACTTGCTACTTGCTTGTCTTACTCTACAGGCCATCAGGTCTTTACACCTGATCCAGAACGCAGCAGCACGACTGGTCTTCAGTCTTCCAAAGTTCCTAGTTCACTCCACTGCTGTGTTCCCTTTACTGGCTTCCAGTCACTGTCCACATCAGATCTAAAACCCTGGTGCTCACCAACAAAGGCAATAATGGACCATCCCCTCCCTACATGATGAGAATGGTCAAAGCCTGATCCAAACATTGAGTACTTAGAACCTCAAATACAGCTTGGCTTGAAAAAATTTTCTGTCCAGGTTCCCAGATGGTGCAATGAACTTCCACTGGCTGTCCAGACAGCAAAGCACCTTGCAGTCTTTAAACACAGACTGAAGACTCATCTATCTGGAGAGTATTTCACTGATCCTGTACAAATGTTACTACTGTTGGTATTGTATTGGTATTGTGTGTTACTGCACTTATCATTGTACTTATCGATGGAAATTGTACTTCTGCACTTCTTCTAGGATCATAATTAATTCCTGTATTTTTATCAGTGTTTTAGTTCACAGGTGTTTTGAACTCACTGTACTGTGAGCAAATGACAAAGCACTTTTATATGTTGCTCTGGATAAGAGCATCTGCTAAATGCAGAAAATGTAAATGTAAGCTTTATATTAGAGTTTCAAAGGATCTAGGGCAGGTATATTACTTTAGCAGGTATTTTTCTTTAGTAGCATTCATATTACAAAGAAAAATGTTTTTAAAACACTGAAAATTGTATTTATTTATTGGGAATGTTCCTCTAAAAATGGTGGTGCTTATGAGAATCATCTTAGCTGAACAATGTTTTTGCACAGGACCTTCCCTTTTAGTGAAACAGTACAGACCACAGTATGAGGTCCTCTAAAGTCTGCATCACTCTTTCTCCTAGGGTTTTTAAAAACTGTTTTGTTTATAACTGTTTTAGTTGAACATCTTTAATTTATTGTTGTTATTTTGTTTTATTTTGTTTGGTTTTTGCATGATTTTGTATGTTATTTAAGGCTCATCTTA
>JAOXYF010000009.1:15927642-15956956 GCA_028565775.1 Sternarchorhynchus goeldii
TGATTGATGCACACACCCATGTTGTGTTAATATCCTGATTGATGCACACACCCATGTTGTGTTAATATCCTGATTGATGCACACACCCATGTTGTGTTAATATCCTGATTGACACCCATGTTGGAGTCTGGATATCAAAGGAGTAAAAACCCCCCATTCTATTGTTTATGCAGTATGTCAATAATGTAAGTGGGTTAAAAACAAATAAACAAGCAGAACCAAAATAGAACCAAAATACATGTGCCGACCTTTCCTGGGTGTTCAGTGGGAGGCAAGAACTCAGAGACCAGCAAAATGGTACAGTACCACAACACACTCTACCACAGACAAGGTCCCTGAGACACCAGTGTACAAACCACACACGTCAACCCCTCCCTCCCCGTGTACACACACACACACACACACACGACACTGCACTGCACTGCTCACACTCACACGTGACCTGAATGAATCACCATCCATTTTCTCTGGAGAAATAATGAGAAAATGGAAAAAGCACTGAATCTTTCTAAACGTGGAGCATCATGTCGGTCTGATGTCCAAGTCTTAGTGAAACAGCCAGTAGATGAGGAGTTATATGGAATCATTCTGACTTGATATCATTAAGGGAATGTGGAGGTGTAAAATGGCTGCATGTGTGTGTGTGTGTGTGTGTGTGTGTGTGTGCGTGAGTGAATCTGTGTGTGTAAATTTGTAGTCCTGATCTGGGAATTAAAATGAATATGAAGATAAATCTCAGGAAATGCAACCTAAATAAATCAGAAAAACAGTGTATATAATCATGGGATTTGAACTTTTGAAATAAAAAGAAACTTTATGCTGACATTCTATAGGCTAAAATTCTCTATACAGTAAATGAATTTGTTAATACTGTTTATGTATATATCCAACAAATTCATGATTAGAAAGGAATTTGCCAGCTCATTAACTGTATCTTTGTTTTAGGCTAAGCCTAACCCTAACCTATTTTAACCTTTACCTACTCTAACCTACCCTAACCCTTACATACCCTTAACTTAACCTAACCCTAACATACCCTTAACCTACCCTAACCCTAACCTACCCTAACCCTAACGTACCCTAATCCTAATATACCCTAACCCTTACGTACCCTAACCCTAACGTACCCTAATCCTAATCTACCCTAACCCTAACGTACCCTAATCCTAATCTACCCTAACCCTAACGTACCCTAACCCTTACGTACCCTAACCCTTACGTACCCTAACCCTAACGTACCCTAACCCTCTCATGACATTTGAATGCTTCAAGACATGACTGGCAGGCAGCTGGTGGCTCTATGAGCTGCTAGGCTGTTCCATTTCCTTTGTTTCTGCAACATAAAACGAGTTCCTGCTTCATCAGTGGGTGGTGACAGCAGTAGCCTCATAGTGAAAAGTTTCTGTGGTTACATATGCTGAGCCGAGGAATTGGGTTTTCAATTAAACTGCTGCTTCTGGGTCTGACGTCAGCAGCTCTAACAGGTGCTTTAGCCTCAGCCATATAAGTCTGTGATGGGTTCAGCGCAGCAGGTGCAAACCTGCAGGTGATTTGATCTGGAATAATGAGCACAGCAATGGAAGCCAAGCAAGTTGTGTGCGTGTGTGGGGTGGTGTGTGTGTATGAGTGTGCGGGGTGTGTGTGTGGGGTGGTGTTTGTGTATGAGTGTGCGGGGTGTGTGTGTGGGGTGGTGTGTGTGTATGTGTTGATTGTACTGAAGCTATAAAGGCCTTGTGCTGCTGCTGAAGTAGAGACATTTCACCACACATTTCCAGTTCCCACTCAGAGAGAATAAGGAAACACCCAGAGGAAGGATGGGTGCATGTGGGTGTGTCTTATCAGTGCATATGGGTGTGTCTTATTAGTGCATGTGGGTGTGTCTTATCAGACACTGGGTTAGTGCTCCTTGTGCTAGCCTTCATGGTCATATTGTCCTTGCTTATGTTATGTTATTGTGTTATTGTGTTGGTGTGTTGTGTTATTGTGTTGGTGTGTTGTGTTATTGTGTTGTGTTATTTTGTTACATGCTCTATATAGTCTCTCTCATGACATGCTCTATATAGTCTCTCTCATGACATGCTCTATATAGTCTCTCTCATGACATGCTCTATATAGTCTCTCTCATGACATGCTCTATATAGTCTCTTGTACAAGATTACTATACTTTCCTTATCTCACTGCACAGAGACATGAAGCAGTGTGGAGTTTAGCTCAATACAGACACCACCGTTTCACTGTAAACATGCTCACATACCGTTTGAAACCTTTGGGTTTTGCAGCTACATCAGTTGTTACATCAGATTGCCCAAGGCAATATAGCTATGTGGAAAGAAAGAGGCGGCGGCAGAGAGAAACTGAGAAAAACTTCACAGGCCGCACAGCCAGGGTAACCCTAACCCTAACCCCTAACCCTAACCCCTAACCCTAACCCCTAACCCCGCGAGATCAGACATACCTGCCAGAGGCCAGAGAAATGGCATCTGCTTGACCTTCTTGCCCTCAGACCCACACTCATCACAACAGACCCACACTCATCACAACAGCAGGAAGCACATCACAACACTCAGCTAGAACTGTCAAGTTTCAAGTCTTATACATGAATAAACCATCAATTTTGAATAATAATACATGAATAAACCATAAATTTTGAATTATAATAGATTTTAAAATGTTTTAGTTGTCATTTTTAATTATACACATATATGCGCACGCACACACGCGCACCTACCCCGCTCCAGATCACCTGACCATGTACACCTACCCCGCTCCTGATCACCTGACCACGTACACCTGCCCCGCTCCTGATCACCGGACCACGTACCTGGGTCTTGTTTGCATATTTTGTTTCTCTGTCTTATTAAAGCGCACAGGAGCTTAAATAAGGAGCTATGTTCCTGCACTCTGTCTACATGCCTCTCGCTTCTCTGTGTTTTGTGTTGTGTTTTGCTGCAGTTATATGCTGTGCTTCTTTATGGAGAATAAAGAAACTCCCATTACACTCGTTTTGGTTACTCCCTACTGCCGTCATACACAGATCATCCCAAGCACTCAGGGTTACTGCCAACACTACTTCAATCTCCAGAAGAGTACTAACCCTAGTACACCAGTGAATTAATGGGATACTATCTTAATAGATGTTTACACTGCCCGAAAAGTTACTTATTTGGCCTCTTACATTAAAAACAAGATCATAGTATTTTAGGTTACCAGTCTGAAAGAGTGCTAGCCTATAAAATCAGGATGCTGTGTTTTTGGAACTGGGAAAATTCACTGGCAAGCACTGGTATCACTGGAGTAACTTAAATTTTCTGGGGATAAGGATGTGGACCGGCTGTTTAATTCAGTTTAGCTGTCCGTCAAATTCACATTCCCTTTAAGAAATTATGTTCTCAGGTTCACTGAAAACAAAACCCTGGGACTGAAAAGAAGAGGTTCACCAACAGCTTTAAATATTTTTGGAATGCTCCCTCAAAAAAGGTGGGGACAAAATCATCCATTTCAGAAAGTGGTGACACACTCCAACACACTCCACACTGTGTGTCACACTCCAACATCCCCAGACACACTCCAACATCCCCAGCATAAATGATATCTGTATCTAGTAGGATTTAAAGCAACAAAGAACTTAATGTATTAAATATTCCACATTTAGAGGCTCCAGATCTACACCAACATCTACACCACCACAGTATCTGCCCGACACACCAACACTGCACCTGCTTGATTGTTATCGTATGCTTCCATCAGTTCTTCATTCTGACAGATGGCCTTTGTTGTTTGTTTAAATTCTGAAAAAGCACATTCGTTTTGGCCTTCAAACAACTGTGCATCCAAAATGTGCGGCTCTGTAGAAAGCAAAGACAGCAAGAGAACGAGAGAGCGAGAGTGACAGCGAGTGAGAGAACGAGAGAGCGAGAAAGAAAGAAACAACGAGAGAGTTACAGGATTTTTGCTGAAAGGAAATCACTTGAATTCCACACTGGAACCTCTGAGGAAAACCCAGCAGGCCATAAGCAAATAATTATTGCTAAGCAACACAGATAATCACTTCAGTTCATATGCATGAAAGGCATGTTTGCTAATGATGTGAGTTTTTCTCGCAGTGGTTATTTGTAGGTTGTTATGGGAGTTTTTTTTATAAGGGCAGTTTAACTATTAGCAGCAATATAAAGGCTGCGTGCAGTGTTCCTGTCTTTTAAATGGAGAGTGAATGTTCCACTCTCTCGTTAGGGTAAAACCCAGCCCTGGGCACTGCTTGCCTTCCTTTTAGATACACTGCTGTGTGTTTTATATCAGTAGTAAATGACCATAGACTAAAGCAGAAAAATCATAAAGCTTTAATACAGATCTGACTCTCAAACCTCCAGAGCTGTAAAACTGAAGCTCTGTGCTTCCACCTGATTGGTAAACAGAGCATCATCTTTATATCTTCAGCTGTTCCTAACAGTTCATGAGTGTGAGCTATGGGCTTGTGATGTATTTTATTAAGGTGTCTGAGAAGGGAATACAGAATATTTTGGTGTGAAAGTGACCATATTAGATCCAGCACCAGTAGAGCTGATGGCCCTGACAGTCCTTCAGAGGTTCAGATTAATATAGCCACCCTGACCAATTACACAGGATACCTTCATAGTTACAGAGAGGATGTGTGTCAGCACACACATGTCCTTCAGAGTTACAGAGAAGATAGGTCAGCACACACATGTCCTTCTTCTGCTTAGAGTCACACCAACTAAACATCATCCTCTGCATCTGGCAATGAACCACATGGACAGTCTAAAAAAAGTCAGGACCTGTTGTGGACTGTGTCTGATATATAAAGTCATTACAGGGAAACTAAGACCAATCCACTGAACACTTCTACTACATATAAGGAACATTTATAACCACACAAGTAGTTAATAGACTTAATTAATTAATAGAAGTAATTAATTTCTTTACTTAGAGCATGTCCTCATGCTTTTCTTGCCACTATCAACCCTTTGATTGGGGGTTTGGACTCACATCTGTAAAGCTTCCTTTCTGTTCTAAAGGCACTATATAATACATAAATAAAAGCACTATATAAATACACAATTATATAAATACATTTGACTTGATACTGTCAGCGTTTGCAGTACTCCCCCTGGCCACCAGAGGTCCGCCTCACTGGAATACTGATGTTGCCATTGTTTTCTCCCCAGTTGTTAGCCATTGTATTAACCAGATTGCCTATTTATAATGTCGTACCATTTTGAAGTATTACCATTATGAAGTATTACCATTCCCTGTGTTTGCACACCAAGCGTTATTCATCTCTTTGATCTGAGTTTTATCTCTGGATGTATCGCCTGTTTACCAATTTCTGTTTTTACCCAACGACGGGAACGTTAGATACATGCACCAGAGCACACACCTATATATAAAAATGTTTAGGATTATCTGTGACTGAACCTCAGTAACCAACAATATACCCTTTGTAAAGACAAATGAAAAGATAAGAATATTTTATATTTTGTTGGTTACCATACCCTTGATTTCCTTAAGTTTTCTTACATAGTAAGGGTTTTGGGCTCTGAAGATAAACCACACAAATAACAACAATAATGATATAAACCACAAGATGCAAATCCTGGGATCCAAGTCCTTACAGTAACAGGATCATAAAACTGCAGTTACGTTTCCAGTGAATAAGACTGAACCAGACTTACAGTAACAAGATCATAAAACTCCAGCTACTATTCCAGTGAATCTGACTGAACCAGACTTAGCGGAGTCGTCCTTCAGCAGGTAGTTTGGAACAAGAACGAAGTTTGGTGCAGAGTGAACTAATTATCAGTTTTTTTGGTAGGGTGATAACAGAAATAATCAATATGATGGATTAATTATGCAGCTAAAAAAAGATGTAATGCCTAGCTGAAAGTTGTCAGTCCTAAAGAACTGCACTGTGACATCATGTTACTATATTTTAAAAGATTTTCACCTCAGTAACCGTTGTAGTACCCCAGAGAGGCTGATTCACACCAAACACTGCTGTCCTTCCCAGAATTTAATGTTACTGCCTTGTGCCAAAATCTGGTCACAATCTGATCACTCCTATTACAGTTTTAAGCAATTCAGTGTACTAAGAGTTTAATCCCCAGTGATTACAGTGTAGCATCCAAACTGTACTAAGAACTTGACATTTTGTGATCATTATTTCCTTTGAAACACAAAGTGTTTTGTCCTGCCCAGATTTGAATAGGTCTGGTGAAAACCTAGGACTAATTTTAATAGGTCTGGTGAAAATTTGTGCGCTAGATTTTGCATAATATGCAAATTATCTCAAAATTAGTTGATCTGTTGACACATACACACACACACACACACACACACACACACAACATCTACAGTACATTTTAGAGCCAAGGGCTAATTGGGGTCAGTAATTAAATGGTCCATATCTTCGTCAGATAAATGTAGGGGTTGATGATGACCCTTGTGAGACACAATGTGGATTAACAGGGTTTTATATAATAACAAAAATATAAAAATACATGCACACACACACAGAAATGGTTCATGTTAAAACACTCAGATAAAACATTTTCTTGTCCTTTTTCTTTGCTGACTTGGTAATTTTCTGCAAACTCATTAAATATAAATTCATATTAAATATGTATTATATACCATATTAAATATACACTCATTGAATATGTACTATACACCATATTAAAATATAAAGTCATTCTGCATAAGCAGTCATTAACATTCATCTCCACTCGGGCGAGACAGGAGGACAGAGTCTTTTATCCTCCTGTTGCCATGGTGAATCTCGTTACCCATTGATGAGGGATTTTATCTCATTACCCTTGTTACTCAGGATTCACTTACTACAGGTAACTGAACTAAATATGATCTGTTCTAACCTGAAAACTGAGTTTGATAACTCAGAGCTAGTCAACCAGAGAATTCATGGTTAGACACACTTGCTTTCTGAAATAGGCCCTTGGTATCCCTGGTCCTTATATATTGTTTGTAAATATACTTCTAATATGTTTTACTTTTTGGTGTGACCAAAAGCTACTATAACTACTACTACAGGTGTTAATAGTAGTAATATTATCATTTTTAATCATTAATAATAATTAATAAGGCACAAGCAGAGTTTATTAAGTACAGGGAGTAAGAGAACAGACACAGTTCTGTCTTCGTTTGCTGACAGGATTTCTTTAGCAGCAGAGATCATTGCTGCACAAGAATATAAATGTACATCAACTTTTCTTTCTGTTTCCATTCACAGTGTGCTGAGCACCCATCCAGATGGATATACTCACCAATACACACACACACACACACCACTCCCAATCACCTGTTTATTAACCATTACACACCATCATGAGCTCCTGTGCCTTGTGAATAAAGCCCAGAGGTACTCTCCTCCAGTGCTGTGTGTCGATCACCAACATTGCCTAAAACAACACATTTGGAGTCTAACCCTTACCCTATCTTAACCCCAACCCTAACCCTCTGCTCTCCCGCCGCTGCCCTGCGACGGTTCCTGCTAGCATGTTTACTCTTCTGCTTTTTTGGCTCAACACTGTCCCTTCTGTTAGTGGAGTCCCTCAACACTGTCCCTTCTGTTAGTGGAGTCCCTCAACACTGTGCCTTATGGAGTCCTTCGTGTATAATAAAGATATTGCACAATTACTTTCACGTCTTGTTCACTCCCTTACTGTCACACATCACAATTAAGCGTAGTATGTAGAGACTGTAGTATGTAGTATTAAGTATAGTATGATATATCTTTTTTCATTAAAAACTACACTCATGTATTGCTGTTACTCTGAATTGTTTATTACAACACAATATTCAAAAAATATACCGGTAACAAAAAACAAACTTCCAACCGATTACAAGAAAGCAAAGCACAAATACTGAAATGAAATACTGAAATGAAATACTGCACTGAAAAGGTTGTATCAATAGCCATTAAGTCCTTTAATGTTCTGTGTTGATTTCTGGCCATGGGGACTGGGTTCTGGGGACTAGAAAAGCTTGGAGGGTTATGGTAAGGAAAGCCTTGTAGGACTAGTTAACCAAAGTAGGTTTTAATAATTTCTGGAAATGACCTCAGAAATCTCAGCATCTTGCTGAGACATAAAGGCAAAAGATGTAGATGCTTTAGTTAAGAGAAAGAAAACAAAACCCTAAACAAAAACAAAATAGAAAGAAACAAAATCAAACAAAAAAAGGCCACACCTGATGTGTCGAATAAATTTATAAAGAACTTCACAGAAGCATCATAGGACGGAGCCAGAGGAAGAAGAATGAAACAAAACCAGAAACAAAATGGTGGTCAGTGCCATGAGAGAACTCACCCCTAACACTCCTGCCTGGAGTTTACAAAGGATTTCAAATGGTTGAACTTGTGAATAATACCAACTGGCTTCTAAACTACTAGCCGATTTATTTTTTGATGTTTAGTTTGGTCTCTGCTATCATGCAACAAAACTAAACAATAACAAAAAATAAAACAAATAGGGGCAACAACTAGGAATGAGCTGCAAGAGGACAGGACACCACGAGACTGGACTGGGGACAGGACGGGACAGGACACCACGAGACTGGACTGGGGACAAGACGGGACAGGACACCACGAGACTGGACTGGGGACAAGACGGGACAGGACACCACGAGACTGGACTGGGGACAAGATGGGACACCAGATCAGACCCAGAACTGCTTGGAGACTGGTTGGACAGGTCACCGGACAACAGGAGGAACAGGGAACTGGGCAGAAGATGCCATCACTGGCTTGCAGAGACCTGAACAGCAGACCAGGATGACAGGACATCTGAGTGGACAGGCACATTAGAGGGACAGGAGGAGAAACAGAGGCTGACAAAGGGATGGACAGACAGGGTTACAATTATACAGTAACAAAAGACAAAGGGACAGACAGGGTTACAATTACAATGTAACAAAGGGCAAAGGACCCGACAGGGTTACCGTTACACAGTAACAAAAGACAAAGGGACCGACAGGGTTACAATTACACAGTAACAAAGGACAAAGGGACAGACAGGGTTACAATTACAGGCACAGGAATGCAGTAACGGGGACAAATACAAAAGCAGTAATGGGAGACAAGACAGAAACAGTAAACAAAGACTATGAGCTACACAGGAACAAGGGAATCTGTACAGGCAGCCAGGCAGGAAGGAACTGGGGATCGACCCGAGAGACTGTCCTGACAAAGGACAGGAAAAACATAGTGAACCAGAAAAAACAGAGTGAATCAGGAAAACCATGGCTACCAGGAGGGTGGGGGTGGGTGAGAGGACGGGTGAGCCTAGAGGAGAGGCAGCCAGCTAAGGGGAGGACAGGGAGCAAGGCAACTGTGTCAGACAAACAGATCAGTGGAGACAGAGGACTCAGCCCTATAGGTACACTAGTTTAGACCTTTAAACTAATATGTGGACTCTATATTCAGTGGTGTTACTAAGGTTTAATAATAGATTTTGTACAGCAATGTTTGTTTTGTGTAGCCCGTTTATAATACTTGAGACAAAATTTCTTGGTTTTGAACAATGCAATAAATAAATACCCATTACATTGTTGGATATTGGAATTCTGTCATATATTCTATTCTATTCTGTTCTATTCTATTTTATTATATATATATAACACACACACACACAAAATTAATTGTAGATGCACCTTCAGTAAAACGTTCTCTTTCAGAACCTTAGTCCCTCTTCCTTCAAGTGCTCTGCACATATGAGAATTTCTTCAGGACCGATGGCAAAAGCATCATAGGCGGCTCCTCCTGCAGCTGGAGAACATCACTAGTGGGGAGCTGAGGAGGACAGTAAAGGGAGGCTACGCTGAAGGATCTAACATCCAAGATAAACAAATATTTACTATTACAGTATAATCTGTAATATTTGTTACTTTATTGGTTTGATATGTTGTTTTTTTATTGTAGAAAATGCTAAAAATAATCAATGAGTAGGTGTGCCCAAACTTTTAACTGGTACTATAGGTAAGTAGGTAGTTAGGTAGAGAGAGCGAGAGAGTGCAAGAGAAAGAGAGAGAGAGAGAGTGACAGAGAGAGCAAGAGATAGATACTCCTGTGTTCCATTTCTGTAGTTTCTCAACATCCCTATTTGGAAAAAATAGCAGCAGCCTGTTTCTAATTCTCTGATTTACATTTTCATTAATTACATTTTTTATGTTTTCATTAATTACATTTTTGTGAGAAGAATTCCTGCTGCTTTAATATTTGATTGAGGAATCACCAGACAGAGGTGTTCACGACCTTTTTGTTTGTTCCAGCATGACTAATGTCTAATTTACTTTTCTAGACAGAGGAGCACCAGGAGATAGATGAGGTAGAAGTGTGAGGGTTTAATTAGCTGCATGTGGTTTGACTGTTACTACGGCAGAGGATGAGATGCTGATTTATGGGTAAGTGGATGAGAGAGGGAGAGCACAGCCAACACAGCCAGGCAGAGACATGAGGAAGCAGGTCGTGGGAGGAGGAGGTGAAGAGTAAAGCTGCAGGTTGTCTAGAATGGTGTAATAAGAAAGACAGTATAGCAAATTAACATTGGAGATGTAGATGTTGATCAGGAGGATGGATGGATAGATGAATGGATGGATTCACATTTTCCAATGTCCCCTTTCTCCAGGTGTTGATAGGGTTAGGGTTAGTAACCCCACATCTAGAATTATGAGCGCAACCCAGACGCCATTCTGTCAGTGGCAGTAAGTTTATAATTGTATAGTCTCCACTGGTGATGACCTCACCATCACAGCCTAGTTCTGCATCATTTAATAATTTATTTATGTTCACTAACAGAGCACAGATCCCCCAAACCTGCATTCAGACCACAATACTTGGGACATTTCACAGTTCTCCTGAAACATGGGAAGGTGTGGTACTCCGTGATGGATTCTGTGATAGAGTCTCTGGTATTACCTCTCTAACTGTAGTTAAATCCTAGCCAACCTGTGGCACAACTAGCATCGGGCCTCCAGCAGGAACAGCCCTTAGTGAAGAATTTGCTTGACCCTTTTCCAAGATTGAGGGATGGGATGGGATGCTTAAACAATCATGGATGTTTGCTTTGCCTTTTCGAGGAGTTCAGTGCCACCGCCCTGGATGATGCAGTGCTCCTGCCATTCCCCACACCGATCTCCACATCTACAACAGCAACATTACAATCAGACCAACTGTAACAAGCATC
Organism: Sternarchorhynchus goeldii; assembly: GCA_028565775.1. Lineage (NCBI taxonomy): Eukaryota > Metazoa > Chordata > Actinopteri > Gymnotiformes > Apteronotidae > Sternarchorhynchus > Sternarchorhynchus goeldii. The sequence goes on from JAOXYF010000009.1 coordinate 15,938,856, forward strand.
GATTCAATTACCATCGTCAGTACATGTTCATGCCAGTTGGTTGTGGGTTACATTGAGCACAAGAATTTAACTTTTAACTGTTCACTCAAATTAACCTCCATTTAACCAAAAAAGATTATAGTAAACATTCACACATTCACTGCATAATCATGTAGCCATTATATATGCTTTGTCAAGTTGATGTTTTTCTTGGATCCATCAATAAAAGTGTATTTATGGCAGGTCAGTTCAAGAAGTTTTATGACCTTTATGACCTTATGAGGAGCTATGGAAGCTAATCTGACTGGAGATAACATTTATCCCATCAGCTGCCAGGGGACAGAGATCCAGCTCCTGGGCACCCATTATATTTCTTCTGCAACTCTAACCTTTAGTTGTGACACATTCATCACTGGAGAATATATGAATGCCATTCTACAGAATTAAAGGGAGTAGGAGAGAAGCTTTCTCCTATTTTTGTGCGAGTGTCACGGCTCTTTTTGAATATTAAAAATATTCTCCTGATTAAATTGCCGTGACTCTCTGTACCACACGCACAACAGAAATGGCAAGAGAAATTTGATGATGTGACCTTTGGTTTTTCATAAATGTGCTTGCATCCTTCTGGCCTTCTATAGCTGTGTGTTCCTCCAGCTGTTCTCTCGCTGGTCTCTATCTGTTCTCTCACTCAGTGGAACAGTCCATGTGAAGTTCTCTCGCTGGTCTCCATCTGTTCTCTCACTCAGTGGAACAGTCCAGGTGAAGTTCTCTCGCTGGTCTCTATCTGTTCTCTCACTCAGTGGAACAGTCCAGGTGAAGTTCCATTTAAAAAGTGCAGAGCCATGGAAACAGGTTATGTACATTATCCAACCCAAGCAGGACTGTAGTTAGTCCTAGAACAAGGAAAAATGTATAGTACTGCTAAAACAAAATGTAGAATTGTGGTGGTTTACACTGACAAATGTATGAATCCAAACAATAGTCAGAAAGAAATAAAGCTTACAAAATAAGATAATTCCAACACAAAGGAGTTCAGAGAAAAAACAGCACTATAAAGTTTCTGGGAAGCCACACCCACACCTGTTTCCACACCACTGAAATATTGTGTGGTCTTCCTAATGTTTGCAAAATTCATTGTTTGTTAGTTATTGTGATTATTATTTGTTATCAACACTAAAAAGGAAAGCCTGTGTCCTGAGTACGTCTCAGTGCACCTCTAAATTATATAGCCAACATTTTAACCCCATGAATAAATCTTTATTTGCTTTAAATACCATATGGGGACAGTCCATGATCTCCACTATGAATACATGGGTCTGTCACCCTGAATGAAAGTACTTACTTACAATAAAGAGTAAAACATTAGAGAGGCAACTGACTGGGCAGAGCTTTAACCCTGCAAGTCTAAAAATTACCACTAAATATGCGAGTCTAAAATTACCACAAAAAATTACCACTAAAATGTTTATTACTAGCAAAGTGAAAGCAAATGACATGAAATTCATAAAACAGGATTTAAACTAAAAATTAAAAATATAAAATATTTTAAAATATGCATGGTTAAGGTGAGGGTGATTTTTTTAAAATATTGTTATGCATAACTAAAATATTCTAAAGTGATTGAGGTCAGTAAGCAGCATTTCACACTAATGTATAACCTACTGTAATATAACCCAGTCTATTTGTAATGTATAACCTACTGTAATATAACCCAGTCTATTTGTAATGTATAACCTACTGTAATATAACCCGGTCTATTTGTAATGTATAACCTACTGTAATATAACCTGGTCTATTTGTAATGTATAACCTACTGTAATATAACCCAGTCTATTTGCTTCGGTGCAGTTGGTGCAGACAGGGTCTTAAAATCAAATATGGCTTTTTTACTAATATTAACTGAACTCATCTGCCACGTTAGCAAAGCTCATGGAACGTCTCTTAGCTTTGTTATGTAACCCAGCTGGTTAAACTTCAAAGCTGCATTAAAAAGGCATTTGCATGCTGCACACCACTAGCAGAAAGTGATGTCTTTTCTAATTTGGCTTGTCATAAAAATGTAGGAAGGAAAACTGGTGTCAATGTTTCCAGTGTAGTTACAGTTAGCTATAGTAATTAGATAGCTTTCACATTGTGATTTTAAATTACAAAGTGAATTCAGTTCATTATGGCATTACGAGCTCCATAATCATTTCTTCTGGAACAATATGTTCAGTTTACATGTCACAAAAAACAGAGTTTTAGAGAGTAAAGCAGCAAATGTTTCTTCATATTTTTTGAGGTCTTTCTTGACAGATTTTAAATTATGTATGAATGAGCAAAGCTGTCCAGCCTCCGTCAATAAGCAAATTAAAGTTTAATCAATGACGAGTTTTGTGCAGTCAGACAAGTTTTGTTGTCGCAGCCATGATGTTAATGATACAGATTCCAGCAGTGACAGAGACGTGAGCCGACACACCCCAGAGACATGGCATAATCTTCCACCATGGAAGTCATAGGAAGCTCTAATCAAATTTTGACTCCATAAAATGCCTCATTTTAAACTCATTTCAGAGCAGGAAGTGGGAGAAGGCCACAATAAAGGCACATTTATTATAGACTTTCAGAACAATACACTATAAAAAATGTCATGATCAGCCCACCATTTAAAAGTGAGTATTGCTGCATACGCTCTGAATACCTGAATGAATCCCTGATAGTGAGGACAGTAAAACACCCACCATCCGAATGACACTGAACAAGTCAATCGATATAAACATGAAAGGCACTTGCCCCACACCTCAGTTACAACATGACAGTTAGGTCCCTGTGGCCAACAATGTGTAGAATAATCGTAGGGTTATGCCGCCCTCATTCTACGCTGTTATCTACTCCACCTGAGGGCTGTTATCTGTTATCTACTCCACCTGAGGGCTGTTATCTGTTTATGTTACGTATATGAGACTGATTTGTTTCATGACCGTGTCTGTCATTTACGTTACATTGGCTTCTTTTGTTATTAGTCTGTACACTTTGTTTAGTTTCATTTTCATTCATTAAACTGTGGAGACCTGCCTATGGAGACCTGCCAATGGAGACCTGCCGATGCTTCCTTTCCTTTTTCTTTGTTGCATATTCTTTGCTTGTGACAAACATTACAGAGTAAAATTTATTTACAGACAAGTGTCTGGAAACCTGCTCTTTTGAAGCCCATCTGAATAGCACTACATACATGTTTTCAGTATTAAATCTTGCATTGTAGAAGCTTAAGTTTACACTGGCATTTCTGCAGCGTATAAAATCACACTAGTTTCTCAATATCTTGTAAGATTCGAGTTTTTGTCTAATTTTGGAGATTCTGTAAAACTTCACACCAAGATTGTTATTATTTAGCTTTAAATCCTAAGGGATGTTATTCATTCATTACTGTGACATTCGGAACCACAAGACTAAAGATTGAGAGACAAGACTCACTGGCAGACCTTTAGAATGTAAGAGTCCTAGAGATGTAAGAGTCCTAGAGATGTATTTTTCCATTTGGGAAAATACCACATGCTTAGGACCAGATACACATGTGCATAGACTGCACTGCTATTCACTGAACCAATCTAGACCCCAACCCTGCACTCATAGAGGACAGACAGAGCAGCGAGTGCTGGGAGTACGAGCAAGAACTGGAAGGGCATCAGAAGAAGAGCTGCAGTTGACTGCACTGGTAATGTGTATTGACCATGTGATATTAGAAGCTCTCCGCTTGATTGTAAAGGTTTGAGGTTTTATAAGGCTTTGCAGGCAGATATGTTAGCATACATTCAGGCACTGAAGATCTGCTGTTTAAAGAAGACCCCCAGCAGGTTAAACGGTACCATTTAAGTTGTTATTGAAGCATCTTGAACTGTTAGTCCCATTTTTATCAGGTATGGCATGCAAGCAAGGGGAGGCATCACCGAAAGAGTGTCAACATTCCAATTTGTCAGGAAAAACCTCAAAAAAAGGGGCTGCAGATGAACAGAGTGACTGAACACCACCGTTACCCTAACACCCCTCATCTATCCTGACTCTGCTAAAACTGTCACATCTATTAACCTTTATGTTCACACTTTTTAACAATGTGCCACGTATTGAGCTGTAACACAAACACATTGAAACGGCAAGCAGCACAAAGACCAACAGGACAAGATGCAGGTCATGAAGGCCCCGCCCCATCCCTCAGCCATCCTCTCCACAGCCTGCCTGTTGGCTCGCTGTCATTTTCATACTATTGATTTTCTTCATGATGTAATAGATCATATGGAAAGGGCAGAACCTGTATATTCAATCCATGTTCCACATGCAAGGGAATATAGGCTGGAGAAATATTAGTTTTAATTTATGTGTAAGGCACATTCATCAGTGGGGTTAAATCTTGCATGTCAAGCAGAAATGTTCATTTATAGATTGGATGATACTTTTTCTATTAAATGAAAAACATTTATTTCCATCCTTTCATCTTAAGCCTGTGCTGTCTTGGTTCTAGACCAAATTATGCCATTGGTCATTTCTCAATGAATGTTCCTTTAGTCCATTGTTATAGAGTCAATAAAGCTTCTTCTCCTCTTAGTGAACTGTGTTCCTGTAATTGTGTGAATGGGAAAAGTTGCTTATTTTATAGTTGCTTAGTTCATAGGGTTCATCTACTGGTTTCCCTTCCTAATTAGAGCTTCTCTATTAAAATCACAAGTAATGTCTCTTAAAATCACCACTTTGGATTTAGACCTTCTGTGTACAGGATGATGGTGGTTTAGTACCTGCTCATGAGGAAACAGTATTTATATTCTGTATGTTTGTTTGGGGTGGGAGTGGTATTCCCATGTCTCTTCTAACACCACCCCACCTCCATCCCCATCTGTCAACTTTAGTCATGGATAAGGACGCAGCATCTGTGGGCTGTGGAGCCAGTGAGCCGTGGATCTGTCCGTTAATTTTCCGCTAGCTGTGTACGAGGCCCCCATGAATATGCAGAGTAGGGAGAATGTAAAATGCACTTTGCTTGACAAAATCAAAGCCAGGAACAGCACCACTGACAGGAGTCAATACGGGTCTGGGCATCACTGAGACAAGGGATTAGGGTTAGGTTAACCCTTCTAACTACAGGGTTAGGGTTAGGGGTTAGGTTAACCCTTTTAACTACAGGGTTAGGATTAGGGTTAGGTTAACCCTTTTAACTACAGGGTTAGGATTAGGATTAGGGTTAGGTTAACCCTTTTAGCTACAGGGACCGACAGCATGTTGGTGTCTGTCGATGCTCAGTGGTGCACTGGACACACAGTCCTTCTCTCATCACAACACTCACTGAGCCTAGTGAGCTGCCATATAGCTGCCATTAATTAATCTCTCTGTCGATTACAGTGGAAGCCTCATTCCCACTCACTATGAGAGAAGGTTCAAGGTTTGTAGTGATGCAGGATTCTGCCTCCTCCCCAGTGCTGTTTGAATGTAGAGATTTCATGTGTTATTTATTAATAATGTCTCTTTAAACAGTATGTGTGCACCAGCCTTTTAGCCCTTATGCACAAACCTCCTTCTTGTGGTTTAATCCTTTTAGTCTTCAGAACTTATACATTAATTACACTGAATGCTCATTTCAGCTGAATTGCAAAAAAGATTCTGTTTTCTGACCAGTCAGCAGAAAGCACTCTTGTGCTCTGGTGCTGAACTTCAGTGACTGTGCTACAGGACAAGCTCCTACACAGGACATACACAGGCCTCCTGCTCTTTCCCTCTCTCTCTTCCTCTCTTAGTACTTAAGCACTTATATTAATCCTGGAATAGCATTCAAGCCTTACCGTGACAGTTTTTCATAAAATGAACTGCATAAGTATAAAAACAAATTCACAAAACTAACTATATGTAGGCCTGGGTGTCCATCAAATGATACTGATCAAAATCAAACATCAACGTTCTGATTCCAGACCTGAAAACACTATGTGAAAGAATCAGTTAGTGCACAAGCAATAGACAGTGCATGCAATAGCCTGTATTTGAATGTAAAAGCACATATTTGAATGCCATGTAGGCAAAGCAAGCATATATTCTGGCCTTGAGAATGTCAGTCTACAGTGTGGATGAGCCAGCAGTGACAGAGATAGGAGAGTTGAGAACACATACAATTCCTCTGGGCTGCCGTTGTTTATACCTCCGGGGCTCTCCTCCATCACTGAACTCGACCACCCATGTGCAGTGAATGCAGCTGTGGAAAAGGTGCCTCACACCACACAGTAAACACAAAGCTGAAATTCTCACACTAGAGAAGCTATGATTTTTACAGACATACAATGAGCACATAATTTACATCTTAAGAGCAGAGTGAGGTAACTTTTCTTTAAAACTTATTATCTATATGGAATTTTGAAATTCATATTTGATATTGACCAGTGCATGATCATTAAAGATCCCCCGGTCTACCTGCTGAATATTCATCTTCTTTCCACTGCAATCATCTCTTAATGTGCTGCATGTAAATTACCCTAATGTGTCAGTTTTGCACTTTGCAAAACTAAAGATAGTAATGATCCAGGTATAGAGAGTCTACATTAAAATACTTCTGCAGCTTCAGCAAGAATCGGCTGTCCCTTAAAGCTCCTATGAGAGACATCACGTTTGCATTAAGGACTAAATTCAATCCTCATTTAGTGAATGCTTCAGGGAACCAATTCCATGCATGGTCAATATCTCCCATGGCAGAAGAAACACCCATTACTATTTGCAAGGAAACACTCATCTGTTTTATGCTTAACCAAATGGAAGTAAAGCTTAGGCGTACTCTCCTCGCCATCTTTCTGCACAGAAGGTGGAGCAGCACACTGATATCTGTATCGATTTCTAAGCATATCTGATAACAGACATTATTATTGCTGGTAAACAAGGTAACAGTTTTCTATCCCAGTGAGGGCACTGCTTTGAACAAGTTTTCCAGTTCTGCTTATGGTCATTATGGAAACCTTTATCCCGAGACCATTCCATCTGCATTTCAATCAGTCCTGACTACCTTGATATCCTTACATATGTCTTCTGACCCTAAGGTATTTACACTTTTTATGGAAATGACTTTTTATCAAGTCATAATCTTGTCATTACACTGTACAGCTTCATTGATCTTCAGCAGGCCAAAGGTGACTATTCCCTTTAATCTAAATACAATGCTTGACTTGTGTTTGTGTTTTCAGTGATGACCTTCCTCATCCTCTGCAACCTTCCTCTCGTCTTTATGACCCTTTAGTCCTAGTGTCATCTATGAAGAGCATCCACACCAGCACAGGAGCGTTCACCCCTGGCCAATCTCACGCAGTTGGTCAACACCCACCTCTTCAATGCCGAATATAAGGTTATGGACCCAACAGTGGTGTGTGAGCTTCCTGACAGCTCAATATGTTTTGACAGGCAATAGGGGTGACTCAAAGGTGTTTCTTTTTTTACCAGGCCCTGACTAACTCTGGTGTAGTCAAGAGTTTTGTGAAACTGACCACAGACCTTGGTGTGGAGCCAGTACAGTTACCTATGCTAAGTTAATACCCCCTCACCACCCTTAGCAACAAAGTGTGCTACGTGCCTCTCTCCTCTACTCACCTGGGTACACAACTCACTGGGAAGAGGTCACTGATATTCCACATGGACCTGCCAACCCCTTTTCCTTTCACATCTCTGCATGCTTGACAGACATTACCTCATGGATGACAGCCAAATCCTAGTAAAACGTTTGTACATCCTAGGGACTCCAAATCATCACTGTGACCTCACTGGTTCTTTTGAGAACCTACTGGTATTACCATCTGAAGCTGCCCATAACCTGGGCATAATTTTGGACAGCCAGTTGTCATTCTCAACTCATGTATCAAAGTTGACCCAGTCCTGCAAGTTTCTCCCTAGTAATATATGAAAGATTCATCCTTTCCTTTCACAGAAAGCCACCCAGGTGCTTGTGCAAACTCTTAGTCATCTCTAACATCTTGACTACAACAACTAATTACTTGTTGGTCCTCCTGTACAGTCCATCAAGTCTTTACAACTGATCCAGAATGCAGCAGCTCAACTAGTCTACAACCTTTCAAAGTTCACATGTCACCCATTACTGCGTTCCCTTCACTGGCTTTCTGTTGCTGCCTGCATCAAATTTAAAACCATGATGCTTACTTACAAAGCCAAAAATGGGCCAGCTCCCTCCTACATGATGAGAATGGTCAATGCCTGATCTGGAACTTGACTATTTCAAACATCAGGTATAGCTCACTTTGAAACACCATGCTTCAAGTCCAACGGAAGACAAGCTTCTAGGCTTTTCTTCGTCATGGCTCCAAGATGGTGGAATTAACTTCCACTGAATGTCCAGACAGAATTCCTTGCAGTCTTCAAACACAGACTAAAGACTCATTTATTTGTAGAGTCTTAATGACCATTGATGCTGCACTTTTATTTTTCCACCAATGCTGAGTAACTCATATTTGTATTTGTTATTCTTTGTTATTGTACTCATCATTGTTTAATAGAACTTATAGTAGTTTAAATGTCTATCAAACTCTATTGTACTTACTGGCTAGGATACATTCTGTGAGTCAACAATGAAGCACTTTTTGTAAGTTGCTCTGGATAAGAGCGTTTGCTAAATGTCTTAAATATAAATGTTGTCCATGCTTTCCTCAGGTGGTGGGCATTATTCATTACTTAGTTCGCCACCTGAAGAATATGTGTTTATGTTTTCCTTAAAGGCCTAGTTTTGGTTCAGACCTCGTCTGCCCTTGACGTCGGGCCTCTTTTGTTTGTTGTGCCTTTTCAGTTCAGTTGTTACATTTATTAAACATTTATTAAACATTTCAGTTGGAGACCTGGTGGAGCTCCCCTGTATTTTTCTTTGCTGAGGATCCCAAATGTGTTATATTGATATTTCAATTTAATATAAAAGGAAAAAAAAAACATATTTGAAGATTAATCTAATAAAACATGGGGTTGAAAAAAAGAATTAAATTGGGAAATAAACAAGTGATGCACCATGAGTAAATCCTTTAGATAGTTGTGCCAACACTCGTTCAGGATTTTGTTCATGGATGGATGGATGGATAAATAGACAGATAGATAGAGATAGAGAGAGTTCAAGATGAGCAAGCTGGGTGAGGGGAGGTTATATAAACTCCATGTAGTCCAAACAGAATGCTGAATAGTACAGGCAGTAATTAGAATGTGCTCCAATTGTGTTACAATTGATTCTAGGTTGATTTGACTGGCAGTAGATTTGACTTGCATTTTTATAGATCTGTCAGACACCAGTATTTGAGCAGAAGGGCCCCTGTTAACAAATGCTTCCCAGTGAAACTGACTCTTCCCCAGCAAAGGGTGAAGTGACAGCTCCCTGGATCTTAATGATAAACAATGACTGCTACAGCATATTAAGTTGAGCAGTTTGAAGCTAAAATAGCCTCCAAACTGAATTATGGCAAAGGATTTATGCGATTCCTTCACAGCTCTTTCAAACAGTCCAGTGGTGATTACAGGTTTTACCATCATCTGTTTCTTGAATTGGGCTGCATTCTGGCTAATGTGACAAGAAAGATAACCTTTAACACAGAGAGAACAATTCACATACATTCCTAATGGGAACATTTACAAGTCACACTCTAAATGCAACCCAGGCAAAAACAAGACTGATACATTCATAGCGCTTTGAAAAGTGTTACTCTAAAACTTAACTATCCCATACCAGCTGGGGATTCAAACTCTAAAATGATGCAAGTTAGCTCTAGTTCCTCTAGTACCAGCTCAAGAATTTGGATGTTACAAAGTTCCAGCTGAACATACAACCAGTATCCCATGTCATCTCTCTATTTACAGCACTTAGTCTTTTCGAGAGCAGTTTACAGATGTGCCTAGTTGTCTTCAATAGAAGCTTAGCCTTGTGAATAAACTATAGACGAAATACAAAACCACCACCAGCCAATGAATAAATACTACAATGAATTCAGAAAGTATTCAGACCCTTATACCTATTCCACATTTAATTATCGTGCTGGTCCACCAACAGTTGTATAGAAATCAAATAGTAAACAAGAACTGGAATTTGTGTAAGGCAATGAGAATATGCTCAGAGCTGTGAACTCCACTCAGTTCTGGGGTTTCAGCAAAAGGAAGATTAAGTAAAGTCAAAGTGTTTTATACAAATGAGAAAGACCACAAGCTTTGCGTCAGGCTGGCCACTGTAGGCCAAACGCTGGTCTCTGCTCATCCACCCTCACTGTTGTACAAACCTTTGATCTCTCACAGAGATAAGGGTGATAAAGTCACAATGGTCACTTGGGCTGTGCCCCACCACAAAGAGTTAATAGTTCCTGGGTCTGTTTCTGTGGTGGTTACTTTTGATTGGTCAGTGGTAGCAAACCTGGTTCTTGGTCAAGATATGACATAAGGAAGTTTTGCCCAGGGGGGAGTTGCAGAGAGACTGGGTAGAGAGTTATGGAGATGTTTGGAGAGAGTAGATCTGGAGAAGAGGGTTTTGGAGCTGGTGTACTGAATCAGGTTTGGAGAACTCTCTCCCTGGGCCTTGCTCTCCCTTTCTTTCTCTTTTTCTCTCTATTAATATTTGGGGTAGGGAATATTCTTCATGATGTAACTGTTAAAATGTATTGCCTCATTGCAATATTTAACCGATCGCAATGTGTAATTAATTGGCTTGTAATATTTAAATAAACCCTGTTATCTTAAAACTAAACTCTTTTTCCAGCATTATGATTAATCAAAGAATTCACTAACTAAAGTGATAGAGATTGCTGATGCCAGTTTCCTGCAGAGGATCCAACCTGTTGCACACATTTACTAGGTTAAACCATAAATTAGAATAGCCGAACAGTAAACCTCTGACAAAGCAGGCTGTTTTAGCATTAAGGAACTTTGTAAAATTGGTTATACTTATTATCATGATTTATCACTGGGATATGCAATAGAATGTGTTCTTCATAACGCATTTGTAATTATAACATGGAGTCAGATAAACATTATGTTTTACACACATTAAACCTTCACCTCGCTCCTATTTTCGTCATTGTTTGTAGGTAAGCGGGGCACGGGTAAGCAAATATAGGAACAAAAACCCTACATCACGCTTCTCTCCCCCTGCACTTGAAGTGTTTGGATAAAAGCATTGTCAGGTCAGTGTGCATCGGTCCATCTTTGTCTACACTTGTATGTTATCACTATGGTTATGCCTCCTTGAAGGATTATTCTTGTCATTATGATTGTTATCATGGTAACTCGACTCTGGACTGTTCAAGCGACAACAATCATGAATTAAAACCCTCAATAAATCTTGCTCTTCACCACATTTGCATCTGTGTTGCACTGGTGTATTCTAAAGCATATCAAAACTGAAGGGGTAAAGCAAACTTGGGGTTTTACTAATTCAGTCTCTTACTGTTTAAACAAGTAGGAGTGTTACAGCTTCAATATATTGCTACAAATCAACATGAAGAAATTCAAGTCACTATTAACCTTTTCCTGTAAGGGGCAGCAGGACTCCTGGGGTGATGCTAGTGGGACCCAAATGCTGATGATGAGGTGGAGCAAAGAAGAGAGATAAATGAAAAGGGAAAAATGCAACTGAACCAAAACTAAAGGAACACAACGGAAAATAGGATTCAGACCAGGATGTTGCCAGAAGGAGAGCACATCTTAGCCCACTGCACCACTAGGGAATGGGAGGAAACACTGAGACAGCAGAGTACCACTTGGGTACCACATGAGGGAGACGGGCAGTACACCCAACCAGGCAGGCTAGGTTCACAGGTGGCCAAGGCACACTCACATCCACTAGAAACAAGGGATCTGAACTAAAGGAGAGACCCCTCACAGCCAGCCAGGTCTGGGACCCAAACCTGGGTCTGCACTAGGCCAGAAAACTCAACAACAATCACTTAGCCACCAGGGAGGTGGACTGGTAGACAGCAGGAAACAGAGAGACAAACAAATGAAAGAATAGGGGGTAACTTCCCCCAGAAACCACAATTTCAGCCAGAAGGGGATAACAGTACCTCAAAGTACAGAAAAGGAAACAGGCACAGGGGCTACCAATACCAATCACCAGTGATCCAGAGAACACAGAGCGCACACTTCACAAGCACTGAGGTTTGGAGAGTTCCTTATATGGGGTGGAGCCACCTGAGGTGGATCAGGCTAATGAGCCATAATTAGTTCCTGACTCATTAACTCCCTCTGGTGGCTGCCTGCTAGTGCTGTGAACACCTTACATTTCCTCTTTCAATTTTAAGGACTTGAGTCCTTGAGTATATATTTTAATCATTTAACTCCAGGCCTTTTTGTCATTCCTCACATTTGTTTTCCATTACATAAACACAGTCAAGTACCCAGCATCTGAACAGAATTTGCATCAGAGCTACAGTCAGTGAACAGGACCTGATTTCTGTAAACATGCTGGACACCAGCATGCAATGGAGAAAAGTGTCACTGGTTCAGACATCACACCCCAGTCCAGGTGCAGCAGTATGAACTTGCCATCTTCCTTATGCCAAAATACAAACAAAGGAAAAAACAGGAAGTTCTGGTTCAGATGGAGGTCGTGCGGTGGACGGACCAATCAGTGGCTACCCTGCAGAACGCTCTGGACACAGACTGGGACATGTTCCAGCACAGCTCCGAAGACATCAACTTGTTTACGGAAGCGGTTGTGGGATTTGTTGGTAAACTAACTGACGATACAGTTCAAAAGACTATTGTTAAGAGGTTTCCCAACCAGAATCCATGGGTGGACAAAACCATCCGCGATGCTCTGAACACTTGCATTGCTACCTACAACGCGGGGCTCATCAGCGGGAACATGGACAAGAACAAGGCTGCGTCCTACTGAGTGCACAAAGCGGCAAAAGAGGCGAAGCGGCGCTACGGAACTAAACTACACTCACAGTTCCAACACGGAGGCTCTAGGGACCTGTGGCAAGGACTAAGGATAATAACAGACTGCAAGAGCCCACCCTACAGATTGAAGAGTGCAGACGCATCCCTGGCGGATGACCTAAACACCTTCTATGCTCGCTTCTAGGCTGTGGTTAGCAGCGCTAAAGACGCTAACAGTGTTAATCACACTAACGGTGCTAATGGTGTGTCAGAGACCCGAGTCCCTTCACCATCACAGAGAGGGACGTACGACGAGTGTTCAAGAGGGTGAATACCAGGAAGGCAGCAGGACCTGACGGAATCTGCGGACGAATCCTAAAAGCCTGTGCAGATCAGCTAGCTCCGGTATTCACAGACATCTTCAACCACTGTCTGACGATGGGCATCGTACCAACATGCTTCAAGCAGTCCGTCATTGTTCATGTCCCCAAGAAACCCCAGCCTGCATGTCTCAATGACTATCAGTAGCCCTAACATTGGTGGTGATGAAGTGCTTTGAAACACTTGTCAGAGACTTCATCACTTCTGCACTGCCTGAATCTACGGACCCACTCCAGTTTGCATACCGACCCAACCATTCTACAGATGATGCCATCACCCATCTGCTCCACACTTTCACACCTGGACACTGAGAGGGGTAATTATGTTAAAATGCTCTTTGTCGACTACAGCTCAGCATTTAACACTATTATCCCCTCCAAACTCACCACAAAACTGGAAGATCTGGATCTCCACCCATCCCTGTATCAGTGGATCTCCAACTTCTTGACGGATAGACCACAAGCTGTGCGTTTAGGTAAACATGTCTCACGCACCCTCACCCTCAGCACCGGAGGGCTGTGTCTTGAGCCCTCTGCTGTACTCACTGAACACCTCTGACTGTGTGCCCACTTCCAGTTCCACCACCATCATCAAGTTTGCTGATGACACCGTTGTGGTAGGCCTGATCTCTAACAATCACGAGAGAACCTACCTGGAGGAGATTAGACACCTGGAGTACTGGTGTCGGGACAACAATCTCCACCTCAACATCAGCAAGACAAAGGAGCGGATCGTGGACTGCAGCAGAAACAGGAGAGGAGCTACCACCCTGTCCTCATCAACAGTACGGCAGTGGAAAAAGTAGAGAGTTTCAAGTACCTTGGAGTTCACATCTCACAGGACCTATCATGGTCAGCGTCTCTACCACCTCAGACGTCTGAGGGACTTCAGACTGTCCTCCAAAGTGCTGCAGAACTTCTACTCCTGCACCATTGGAAGCATCCTCAAGGGGAACATCACAGCCTGGTTTGGGAACAGCACCAAGCAGGACAGACAGGCCCTACGGAGAGTGGTACGTTCAGCTGAATGTATCACCCAGCCTGAGCTTCCTGACCTGCAGACTATCTACAGCAAGCGGTGCTGGATCAGAGCCAGGAAGATCACGAAGGACCCCAGTCACCCCAACAATGGACTCTTCTCTCTGCTACACTCAAATGCTATCATACCCTGAAGGCAAAAACAGAGAAAATGAGGAGGAGCTTCTTCTGTCCGCGCCCTGAATGAGTACAGTGACTAGTCCATCACCACACTCAAACTCCCTACGAGGGCTCCCACACCACCTCACTCACAAACAACCGAACTGCATACTTGGACACTCACACATAACCAACTGCATTTTGCACACCACCACATTCTCACGCACACGACGTACTGCGTTTTTTTTGCACTATACTCATCCATGCTGCTACTTTGTGTATATATAGATTCATATTATATTATATATAGTATTTAATTCTTTGGAAATCTGCATATCTTATATTTTATATTCTGTGGACTTGACAGTCAAATTGCATTTCACTGCAGGTTGTACCATGTATAACTATGTATGTGACAAACAAAAACTTTGAACATGAACAGACCTTTAAACAAAAGGACAACAGAAGCAGCAGAAAAGAGAATTTCTTAGTCCATCTTCAGTATTACTCTTTTAATAATTGCCTGTTTAACCTGACTGTCCTAAAACAGAAGCACCTCCGATTAACCTGACTGTCCTTATGTCAGATCTGGCAATACCTCATCCAGCCTCCAGAGGTCTCAGATTCCTGGAAATTTCCACTCTCACCTGTTCCTCATTCAGTCATCAGCACCCCTATATAAGGATCTCCAAACACACAGTGTGAAGTATTGCTAATCCTGTTGCATACTGAGCAGGTGTGCTGTTGTGATTTTTTGACTCCTCTCTTGTCCCTGTTTTTTGTTTCTTGCTCTGTCCTTTTGTACTTCTACCTGTTCCTGCTGCCCCTCTTGTTCTTTGACTCTGTGCCTGGTTTTTTGCCTCTTGTATACCTTTGCCTTATTCTCTGACCCGGTTCCTGATCCTGTTCCATTATACGACTCTGTTTTTGTCTGCTCCAATAAATACAATACAAGATCTTATCCTGCATATGGATACATCCATGTCTAACGGTCCTGAATCGTTACACCTATAACAGAAGCACCTCTAATGAACCAGAGACAAGAGAGTGGACATTAATTCATGAATTCTGATTGGATCGTGTAACCCTTTCCTCACCACCACACTTCACTGTGCAAAGCATATAAGATGCGTGACCTCCAATACGTAAGAAAAGATGAAAGTCAGTAGATGTCATCCTTTAATGTCAGTATTAATAGAAATAGTTATTATTTGTGATGGAACTTACATGCAGATTCCACAAAGACGTTTTTATATAAAAAAAATGGGAGGGTAAAGAAAAACAAAGATGTAACAAGATAAACTGTCCTACAGCTCCAACTTATGGAAATGTCACACCAGTCCTACCAATCTGTATATTTAATGATGTTTCTCATCACGGAGTGAATGCAAAGAGACAGCTTACTAGTCACTTTATTGAGTGTGTGACATTAAAAGTAATTAAAGCAATCCCTGCCACAGTAAATAAACTTGTGCACAAATAAACAGTTCACAGTTATTACACAGACAAGCTATGGAAACACTGACTAAACAATGTAACCTGTTGATGACTAAATGAACTGAACTTAAACCATGTGAACTGTTGATGATTAAATTAACTTCGTTTCCTAGGACTGTGTAATTTTGGTCATTCTATTTTCATTTTAGAATCAGAAATGTTGAAATAAAGAAATGGATGATTGACTGTCTGTCTGTCATCCATAAATGAAAAAATAAAAATGTCATTTCTTATATTGATGAAAAAAACATGACAACGCAGAAAAAGTATCTGTTTCCTTTGTGTGTTTTTGCAACTGCAAAGTTTTTTCTTTCTGGTGGAATTAAGAATGAGATTAACATAATAATAATTCACATGTAAACAAAAAGCATGAGCCAGTTTCATTACGTCAGTTTCCAAAACAACAAAAGTAGGTCAGTTAGAGAGCAACTGCTTCCTAATAATCAAGTAGCAGAACACAGATATTGGTATATGTTATGAAGAAGGACTCTTGTGTTAGAAATCCAGGCTTTATCTTAGAGACTCACAATCAGTTCACTGGGTTAAATCCACATCTGTAAAAAAGGCTAATCCTAACCCTAACCCTAATCCTTTATGACCATGTTTTGTACATTCAAGCTCCCTAGATCTCTAGGAATTCCATATATGGACCTGGACAGGTAGTGTTTTCCTCCACAAATGTGTGGAGGTGTGATGATGCAGTGGGAGCAGAGAAAGCATATGTAACCTAACCCTAACCTTTGCGTAACCTAATTCTAACCTAACCCTAAGCCTAACCCTAACCTTTGGGTAACCAAAGCTTAACACCCTAACCTTTGGGCAACCTAACCCTAACCATAACCTTTGGTAACCTAACCCTAACCATAACCTTTGGTAACCTAACCCTAACCATAACCTTGGGTAACCTAACCCTAACCATAACCTTTGGTAACCTAACCCTAATCCTTGGGTAACTTAGCCCTAGCTGTCAAATCAGCACTGATCTTTAAGAAGAAATGTCCTTGTATGAAAAGAAACATAGTTTTTGAAAATCAACCTATCATCTCGGACCTCAGAAGTCAATTGGCCACAATTTAGATGAGAAACTGAGAAACTGCAGGATCATGAAATATCAAACTTATGCTAAAATCAGTTCATATAATTCATTCTATCTTACTGAAACACTAACATTTAGATTTGTGTAGCACAGGTACTGGATAACATTCTTAAAGATTAATAGCTCAGTTATTATCCAGGAGTTTTAATCTTTGTATTATTCCACTGTCTGTCTTTATGACTTGTTAGTGATGTGGCAACCCAAATCTATACCAGGAAAAAAAGTGTCTATTATCTCAATTTTATTAAATTCATACTGGATTTTTACCAAGTTCCTACTTGTATTATTTACAAAATCTTGTTTTGGAGCTCATATTGGCATTAAAATATTGTAATATTATAAAATCCATGTGAAAAATCAGTGAACTTCTTACAAGGTAATGCTAGCCAATAGCAAGTTCATGCACTACTTTAGATCATTTAGATCATTTAATTTTTCAAATAACATCTTTAGATAATTGCAGTCTTTAGATAAACATCCTAATAATGTTGAGAATCACAAATCTCTTATTAACTGCTTTGAAATACCATAATCACAACATAATATTGCTTATACAAATCATGCTCTACATATAATGATAAATTGGCAGTATTTCTGAGATCTGTATCTGGATTCTCACTCTGGAAATAAGTAGATCCAGAATGCTGGTAACATGAGGAATACAACAGTAGCAATTAGGTGTTAATTAAGGAGGCTTTACATGTGTCATTACATCCAACATTCCTGAGGACACTTGCATGTGGGAGGCTGTGCACAATTTAGTCTGAAGAAAAATCCTTGTCATTTTCTCTGCACCAAAAATAAGTTTAAACTTTTGTACAACAGAAAAGTTTGAGTTTGTACAACATCCACATACACACAGACCCAGAACCAGGCCCTCAACCTATAATAAACAAAATCCTAATTCCAGTAGTGAACCACCGCTGGCATCACACTAGGAACACAAAAGACTATCCAAACTAACAAACAAGCAGGCAGGCTAACAACAAGGGTAATGAACAGCAAGAAAGTACAATGGCATTCACAACTCATGAACAATGACCAATAACAAAGAAACTGAAAACATGTATGTATGTATATATATACATGTGTGTGTGTGTATATATATATATTACACACACACATATATACATATATATATATATACACACACATATATACATATA
>JAOXYF010000009.1:15966879-15981555 GCA_028565775.1 Sternarchorhynchus goeldii
AGAGGTTCAGTGTCCTGCACAGTGATAGCAGGACAAAGAGGTTCAGTGTCCTGCACAGTGATAGCAGGACAAAGAGGTTCAGTGTCCTGCACAGTGATAGCAGGACAAAGAGGCCATTCAGTGGGAAAATGAGCTGCTGGGCTCCAGCACTCTTCATAGGAAATTGGATGGGTGACCTTCTGTTTCAGCCCAAGAGAAGTGGAGGCAGATGCTCATTTGACTTCCGCTCCCAGTTCAGACTTCAGGGTTACACATTCATTACTGCTGCAAGTATGTTCGTTTCTGGGGTGATGTTCCAGAAAGTGGGTTTAACAAACCTTAAAACCTTAACCTTGAACTATGAGTTCACCTAACTTGACCACACATACCCAGAGCTATCGACTCCAGAGCAGCCAGTTAAAATTTCAGAGAATCAAATCAACTCTGAGGCACGTTTATGGTTAACCTCAAAAGCCATTATCAATCGAGCACTGATAATGGGATTCTAGATGGGTGTGAATAATAAAAACTGGTTCCATATATCAGTTTAACCACCTTAACTACCCAGCACTTGAAATTAACATTTGCTATTTAATGTATTTATTTAAAGAATTTTTGTAATGTATTAATATACATTAATATATATAGTGTTTATGTATTAATTTACATTAATGTATGCAGTGTTTATGTATTAATTTACATTAATGTATGCAGTGTTTATGTATTAATATACATTTAAAGGTAACAGCAGCAATAGCAAAGGCATTCCATGGAAGATTAATGTGTCATAAAACTGCAAAACTGCGTGTCCTGTTTAGATCACTCAGCATGTAGAAGCTGTTTGACTGACTGCGTTTGACTTTTAATCTGAGCTGTATGTCAGGTTTCCCTCAACCCTAACCCCAACCCCAACCCTAACCCCAACCCCAACCCTAACCTTGAGGTTGGTTGTTCCACAACCTCGGGTTGCCAGCAGCATTTCTAGCATGCCACCCCAATCCACCAATCACAGCTCTATTCTCCATCCCAATACTCCATCCCAATCCACCAACTACAACACATAACATATATAACATATGTAATGCTTATACTGTAACTCCAATAATTGACATTCCCTCAACTGTGATCAAAGCATGTGTAATTAAAAGAGCACTTTACAGTTTGTATGGGCTCTCCCTCAATTCTACCTCAATTCATAGTTTGTTATGCTTGTATGCATGTGCATCATTCTGAACATTGTTTGTAGTTGTTTTTTTTATCTTTTGACACAGTGGATGTTAAGCAGTACACATTCATAGCTGATGGCAAAAATGGATTTTACTCCACTGTTGGTCAGTGCAACAGTTATTCAAATTATAGCTAATTACTCTAGTTATTTAAACTATAGCTAATAAACATAGTTATTAAAACAATAGCTTATAAACCTAGCTATTTAAACTACATCTTATAATCCTAGCCATTCTGAAGAAGTCATTATCACTCCAGAAACCAGGGGTGAATCTAGCAACTACCACTTTTTTGTTTTACAACAAACCTTCCTAATAATTTTCATAAGGAAGGACTTTAATAAACTGTATCTATAAACTGTATCTATTTTCAGCAGGGGTGTGGGGGTTAAACACTAAGTTATACAGTAATCTCCTTGAACAGACTGGTAGATTACAGTCTGGCTGTAGCTTCTTTAAGAACCAATCAGTCACTGAGAGCCCGGGGGACAGAGTGCTCCTAAGTGAACTTAATCAGAAGGTACTTCACCTCTGCCAACTCTTTACATTTGCTGAATATGTATTTATGCAAATTGAACATCACACTACGCAGCAGTCTCACTTTAGTAGCTCTGGCATAGTTACTTTAAACCAGCATTGCAAACTCATTTGTCTAGTTAAATGATGAGCGTGTAGCTCTTGTTATGTGATATGTGACATGGGGATCTAATGTGTGCCACTGGGAGACCTGCCCCCACCTCTGAGCCCTAGGACTCCAGCCAACGCTAAACACCAACACTAACAACAAGTAAAACTCCACTAAAAAAATAGTGGAAATGAATTTTCTTTTGAAGATTTTGTTTCATTTCTACTCTTTTGATATCATGTCAGATTCTGTGAAATAAATGGATAAAACTGTTAAAGAGTTTTTTTAATTTTAGATGTATGTTAATAAAACTGTGCACGTGCCACAGAATGTGATATGATCAAACGTGTGAATTATGTGCTTTGGACAAATTAATCCCTAGTTGAATTCTTTGGGCATAGTAACAGAAGCCATGTTTGGTGCAAACCAAACAAAACAATTGAGCACAAAAACCTCATCCCAACTGTGGAGGTGGAGGTGTCATGGTTTGGGGCCACTTTGTTGCAGCAGGGACTGACGATCTCTCCATCATAGCATCCACTATGAATCTACCAATTCTTCACTGGATCAGAGATGCTTGAGGAAAATGTGTGACCATCTGTAAAAAACTGAAGCTGAAGCTATGATGGATAATGCAAAATGACAAACCCCCAAAACATTCTAGTAAATCCACCAAGGAATGGCTGAAAACTAATGAGTTTGGGATTAGCCTAATCAAAACCCTGATCTTAATCCAATTATGATGTGGGGTAGATTTGAAATCGGAGAAACCCCTCAAACACCACACAGCTGAAAGTATTCTGCATAGAGGAGTGGGAAAAACTTTCTTCCAGTCAATATCAGATGGTTATAGGAAATGTGTAATTAAGGTTATTTTAACCAAAATGGGAAATACCAGCTATTAGGGCACAGGGTTTCCTAACTTTTATTATTAGGGCACAGGGTTTCCTAACTTTTTCAAAAGTAAGAATTGGACTTTTTTCAAAGTCTTTTTTTCAAGTCTTTTTTGTTATTGTTAAGTAAAACAAAGTCAAATGTTTTATAATATATATATATATATATATAATATGCCATAATAAATATTTAGTTCTTTATTGAGAAATAACTTTCAAACAATGCCTATCTGTAATTGCATCACTTATAATGTGTATTATTTATAATACTATATTATTTATAATAATACAGTACCTGCAGTGTACTGTAGTAGGATAGTAGAGATATTTCTAAAAGTACACATTTTCCAAAGAAACAGGACATTTCGGACAAAGGCCATTCATCAGATGTATAAGCAAATATAGTGCTTCAGATATTCAAGTAAATATATTTCAAGCGCTTTGCACAGCTGATGGACCTCTGTCTGAAAAAATTGTGTACTTCACTGCATATTTTTAATTTCTCTCTATGTGTTAGCGTGGGCATGAGGTTGGACACACAGGAGGAAACGTGTACAAAACTCGACACACTCTTTCTGGCCTCTAGTACTCACTGTGCTGAGCTTGCTGGTAAAAGTGGGCAATGTGGAATGTGTTACAAGAGATTTGTTCACTCTGGCATGTACACTGCGCTTTATAACTTTGTAAAGCACTCAGTCCTATATAAGACACTCTGGAAAAGCATGATAGGTCCCCTTCAAAGGATTTTTAAATTCATTCCATTGTCAAAAATCAATCTAAAAAATGTATCTAGCAGCTGTTTGGTGTGGATACACTATTACTCTATTCAGAGATATACTGTACAATCTGTCAGTCATAGTATTTTTTCCATAATTATTTGTTTTTATTAATGCTTAAAGTCCTGCCTAGTGCAATATAGCACTGTGGTAGAGGAGTCTTAGTTCTGTAGAACATGCCCAGTACTGCACTGAACTGGGTGCGTAGAAACCTGGTGGCACAAATGTATCTAAATAGCATCCTCCAGGAGAGAGGTGAAATGGAGCTTCTTCTAGCAAATACCTATGTTTGCTGCTTTAATAATTCATAACAAATTCTAGACACATTTCACATTCACAATACAGCTGTAAGCAAGGACCCAACAGTGCCAGGATCCTGTGTGCTGAATTCCATCCAGCTCTGATTCAGGGTACTTTGAAATGCTGTGAGCCACTAAATTATTTTGAACTGGTATGCAAAACAGTTTTTTTTTTGTTTTCTTTAGAATAAACTTCCACTCTAGAGAATTATATTATTCATCAACCTTCTTTCTTATATGAGCCTTTTGCTTTAGACAGATGTTATAGTTAAAAAGAAAAGCTGGATCGTGCTGTAATGTTGACAAATTCTGATTCTTTTTGTTTATCTGAGATCATTTTTTAAATTGAGTATTTCAGCACAATTTCATTCATATTCTCACGATACAACTTGCTATATGTGCACTGGTGAACCTGGAAATTACACATTAACTGCCAAGGAGTTTTACTGGTCTCTTATAGGAAATGTATGGCTACCAGCAAGCTCATATAAGCCCCTGTTATAACAAACTAACAGACAGGATCCACTTGCAAGACAGTAGTTTAAGTGATGGCTGCCAGACCAAAAAAAAAATAATCCAAAGGTGAGAATCAGAGTAGAAAGAGTTGGATCATAACCAGAAAAGCAGAGTAACATTACAACAACATAATATAAACACTTGAGATAAAAAATCAGGACAAAAAAATCAAGAAGGAAAGGCTACAGAAACACAATGAAAACCAAGGCATGAAGCAAACAAGACTTCACAAAGAGTGCAACCCAGAGCTCCTATATGGAGGTAATTTAAGGGAGCACAGGTGCTCAGAGTTAGTATTCTGGTGCCACGGATCGGCGAGGGGTTGGCTGGTTGTGTAATGATTACTGTATCAATCCTGGGAAAGGAGCTATTTGTAGTCGTGACACCTGCTAGTTTTCTGAGCAGGACTGATGAACAATTTATATGTGTAAATGTTCTCCTTATAAGCAAAATGGCTCTTCCACAGAAGTCCAGCACTGCACAAGTCCAGTCCCCACTGCACAAGGTCCAATACCAACGTTCTTATTCAATTGGTAAAAACTTCACCAGTGTAAACATGCCAGCTAGGAACAGGGTGGCATTGGTAAGAACAAAGTTGTTCATATTGAATCTGTGGGGCTTTGTTGGAATTTACTATACTGATTAAAATAGTCTTCTGATAGGAGATTGTGGACTCATCTAATTTTAACAAATTCATTAAGTCATCGTGTGTTTTGGGAACATGCTACCTATAATGTTCAGTGTTCATCTATTCTCCATGAGCAGATCTAATTACAGCACCCAGTCAGTTCCATAGAGGCTCACAGTTCACCATGCAAAAAAATGTACAAAAAGTCTGAAATTAAGTGTTTCTAATAATGATCGGGCGATTGGAGTCTGAGCGGGTGAAAAATAAAGAACTAGCCAAGATGAAAACAACTCCCTGAGAATGCAGTAAGTCTGTGCTGCATCACTGCACAGGATGCACACACTTTAAAGGACCAAATAAATGCCCAAGCTCTTCCTGTAGTTTAATGATTGATGCTCGGGGTCTCATTTAAAAGTGACATATTACATCCCATTTCCACAAATTAATGCAGTTCCACGAGATCTTAATGAAGTGGTTTATGCTACCATGGCAACTGTTAAGCTTGAATCATGGGAGAGACATGGCTGCTGGGGAACTGATCTGAATGTAGAAAATAATGAACACAGACCTGCAGGATCCTCAGTCTGGAACCCTGTATACTACCCCCTCAGTCACAGCCAATGAAATAGTAGAATTCTATTAATTATTCTGTAATATTCTGTAAATTATTGTAAAGTATTAGTATACTACAGAAATGTAAGCCCAACGGCAATGTATGATAATGTTGTTCATTTTTTAAAAAGCTGTTGAAATTGTTTGCACAGCTGCATAGAACAGGCCAGTTCCATTAGAAGCAGCATTCCAAGCTTCTACATTGCCCAGTATAAACTGCCTTCTAATCAGCCTGCTTGGTGCTGGTCTATTCTAACAGTCTCTGACAATATCGCCTGTTACATCAGCCTTGAAGGCATGTAAGTATCAATAAATAAGGTACTATACCAAGCTGCTGCTGGGCTTCTAATCAGCATGTGAAATTTTGTTCTCTCCTAATATATTAGCCACCAGCTGTTAGCATTAGCTATTACTATACAGTCAAAGAAACCCTAATCGTACTGGTTATTTAATACTTTTGCATTTCCCTCGTCTGTAGTTTTTTTCATGAACAGCTGATATAGTTGGTTTGGTATAGAACCAAAACACCTCCAACCACTTAAATATTACAAAATCACAACATGTGGTGCTCGGGATAGATGTCATCCATACTATGACATCAAAACTTATCTTTACTTGGCAGGTATTTGTAACTGACATCCCAGGGTTCATAATGAGTTACCATCAGGTCATTCCAGGGTTCATACTTGTCTCATACTCTAGTACTGAACATAAAGTAAAAATATATTTTTATGTTAATATCTACTTTAGTTCCTTTTTATTGGAAGTACAGCTTGTTATTAAAATGTACAAATTCTATACAATCTGTAGCTAAATTGAGAAATGTGCCCCGATCGTGAGATAAAACTAGTGTGTAAAATCTGTCGTACTTTTCCTGATTATCTTATTTCCTGATACTGTAATTGTTGCCCCCCAGGCGTCGGAGTGACTCTTCTGAGCACCATAAACATGGAACCATAAATACGTACTAGATAACAGATTCTGAGTCTGTGTTTAATCTATTTTATGAACCAGATCACATCTTAAGGCGAGCAATTCTGCACAAACCACCAGAGCTGTCCTTCTCCAACAATATTGATTATTGCAGTTCTTTTTAAATCACAGGTGCCATCAAAACTGGTTAAAAATCCAGACTTTTTACTTCGTACTGTATTTTGTTGTTTAGGAAGAGTTTATGGTCCTGTTATTTCTCTGTCAGTGCAGTAATATGTGGTTATTGTGATCAGCACAAAATAGAGAACAAGGTTTGAGGCAGTGTGTCCAATATTAAAAAAGACCTGCGTGTGTTTGTGTGTGTTCAGGTGGGGGTGACATTCAGATCTGCTTTATTCTATGGTCCAGTTCTCAAATCTGACTGGTCAGTGAAGTCACTATAATCCAGTATTTTCCAGGGACGACTTCTCTACCAGTAATATTCTCTGTACTTGTCTATTTTTGGAAAGTTAATTATTTTTCTTCCTGCTGAATCTCCGTTGAACCATCAGAATGTCAGTGCGATCAATGTGTTTGTAAGGTTATGACTTGTAGAAGAAGTCTTTTAAAACTATCAGTACATTTCTGAACAGTTTATTGAAAATATTCTTGTATTGAAAACTACAGTGGGATTTATTTTGTGATATGCTTTCAGTAAATAGATATGTTGACAGAACATATTGTTGACATGAACCAGAATGTTCTTGAAAGTTTATTTGTTTTGTTATTGACGCATTTTTCCATAACTTTTGTTCCTTTGTATCTGCAGTTTATATTTGTGAATTATTTAGTATTTACGACATTCAGAAGGAAAATATTTCTAACTTACTGTGAATACAGTGTTCATATAAATAATCTTTCTTTAATTTTTGAGCTTCTGCACACCTAATGTCAGCCTGGTATTAGGTGTTATAATTATATTCTATTTTTTAATGATTGTAACAGAGTATAGAGGATTATAGTATGGATTATACACTTTTACTGAGAAGTTGGTGTGGCTTTGCCACCCATTGTGTGTGAAGCCAGAGAACCAGCGGGATAGCTGGGACAGCTGTTACTCCGACTACAGTTACTCTGACTACAGCTGTTACTCTGACTACAGCTCAATTACTCTCTACTGAATCATTACATTTCCTGTCCATTACATTGTCTGAATCACGGTTTGTCAGACTGGGGGCCTGAGTAAACATGCCATGAAGTTTATACCCCAGTGCCATGCTCTGGAGAGCAAGGCCAAATAAATGTCCTCATTGCATTCACTTTCTTAATATTTTAAGACATTCAGCACAGTATTGATCATCCAGATTAGATTACAGTCATCTGCCAAATCTGGCTTGAAAGGGGAAAATCCTTTCATTGCATTTGCCAGATCCAGTGGCATTGTGGGTAATCAAGATGATTGATGTCATTTCCCAGTCCCACCTCCTTCCGCATGAGGGAGGCGAGGAAGACGCTGTCTCTAAGCGGGGGAGGGGTTGCCGTGTTTATGACTGATACCCTCCTTCCTGCATGAGCTTTGTGATTTGTGGTTGGATTAAATCGAGGCCGGCTGGTTGCGCTCTCGTCGTGATTTACACCCACAGCTAAATCAGCCAGACAGTCAGGCGCTGGGGCGTATGGCCTCTGCCTATCCTGGCCATCAATCCCTCGAGCACAGATAGCCCTCACCACGTCCATCACCACCCAATGTGATGGGCGTCCGAACCAATTAACACCCAACATTCTAGAAGACGGGTACAGTAGTAATGGAACACAGTGCAGAAGTAATTGACTTCGATTTAGAGTGTGGCACAGCTCTTTGTCATTCAGTGATGCGTCATCTAAAGAGTTTAGATAATTTGGTTGAAAGTACTTTTGTGTTTTTAATTAAAATTCAGTCTTGAGAATATGAGAATATGAGAATATAGGCTTTACAAGCACTTTGTTCTCAAATACAAAGGCCAGAGGGCCAATTTACCTGAAGCCTCAACGAATCATGTAAAGAACATGTGCACTAAGTAGGGGTTTAGCTATTCTCCAGCCTGCTTCACTTACTGTGGGGAAAATTGAAGGCTATTTAGTAACATTTCTGTGGATAAAGCTTTCCCATGTAAGAAGGTTTGTAACCATTAACACACTGCAACTATTGATTTAACAGTACATATGACGTTAACTGACAGTTTGATATTTTAATTTGAATTTGTATGTGAGCACATAAAGCCTTAGTGAATTGTTTTGATGGCCGGCAGGCTGACCTGATCCTAGTACCTGATCCTAGTACCTGATTCTAGTACCTTGTAATACAGTTTGCTTAATGCATGTTCTGGGGGTTGACTTGTAGTTGTGGACTACATTAGATTTTAGTGACACTCTAAAGTAGTCTAAAGCAGTAGTGCTATTCCTAAATGAATTTTTTTCCAGTATTAAAATCTTCCAGATGGTACTTTTCATTCTCAACCTTACAGTACAGCCCTGCTGAAGTCACACAGGCACTGAGTATCCAAAATGCCTTGCTGCTACCCAGCCACTGAAAACCAGTCCCCCAAGGCCATTTGGGGAGGCCTGTCAGGCACTCTCTGTTCAGAAAGTACCTGATTGTTCTGTGACGGTTTTATTCCTAATGGTGAAGTAAAGGCAGCATTTTTACACAGCAGGGCACCTCTGCAAGCTGGACCAGAAAACGCTCCTGTAAGGAGGCGAGGCCTGGCGGACGTTATCCTCCACAGAGAGACTCAAAATGGGCTGGTGACGACAGCTTGCGCATATTTGGTTTTGGTGCTCTAGTCATTCTGAAGAGGTAACATTCCTTGGCCAGGCTCTGCCCCTTCTCCTGATGTGTGAAGAAGCCGCTGGGGAGAATGTGATTGATCCTTTACATACTGCATGACAAAGTTCAATTTGATTCAGTTTAATTCAAATGCATCTTTCTAGGGCTTTTTACATATGCGTTGTCACAAACCAGCTTTACTGAAATCAGCTGTACAGAGAATGTGGGATCTTGCCCTTAATGTGAAAAGCCAGGGTTAGGGTTAGGGTTAGGGTTAGGTAACAGTGGCTAGGAAACATGCTACTGGAGCACTACTGGAAGAAACCATAAAAGCAACAACCAGCCCCCCACCTCACTCAGACACTGGAGTTTTAAAGATTTGTTTTGCTTAATCAATAAAGATGAGTGAGTTCATTAGGGGATGGATGAATATTTTAAGACAGACTTTTTACTTTATAGCTATTCTGGCTAAAGACATTTACTGGTTAAAAGGATAATTAAATTAAAGCTCATTTTGGCTGCAATTTTTAGCTCATTTTTTACGTTGTTATACTGCACGCATCCATTTGAGGACTATATTCTCTCACTGCTAGAAATAATCTTTAGTCACTATGGTAACTGATGGAGGAGTATAACCTGAGAAAGGTCATCTTGTATATGTTCTTTAGTCGCTATGGTAACTGATGGAGGAGTATAACCTGACAAAGGTCATCTTGTATATGTTCTTTAGTCGCTATGGTAACTGATGGAGGAGTATAACCTGAGAAAGGTCATGATGTATATATTCTTTAGTCACTATGGTAACTGATGGAGGAGTATAACCTGAGAAAGGTCATCATGTATATGTTCTTTAGTCACTATGGTAACTGATGGAGGAGTATAACCTGAGAAAGGTCATCTTGTATATGTTCTTCAGTCGCTATGGTAACTGATGGAGGAGTATAACCTGACAAAGGTCATCTTGTATATGTTCTTTAGTCACTATGGTAACTGATGGAGGAGTATAACCTGAGAAACGTCATCTTGTATATGTTCTTCGTTCTTGCAGACTTTGGAGTGAGAAGATTATGAGGGATTTTACACATTGCCAAGAATTAGAAGGTGATGTGTGCTGTTGGTGTATTTAGGACGGATAAGGTTTTATGCATTTGTAGAAGATTCTTTATCTCAGAGATCTCTCTATCTCAACCTCATTTTCTCTCACTCTATCTCAACCTTGTTTTCTCTCTTTGTGTGTGTTTTTTAAGGCATGGCATATACTTTTAGGATAATAACTAAATGAGAAGAAAGTACATTTTGTATTGTTTTTTCTTGATTACCATATGTTAAGTTTAGGGTTAGGTTTAGGGTTAGGAAATTCTTATTTCACTTAAATAGCTATATTGTATAAGGTATGTATAACATGGCTTATAACTCAACCTGGTGTGTGTGTGCCTGCATTCAGGCGCGCTCCTGGTGTGTGTGTGTGTTCACACAGCTGTGCATATCTCTCATATCCATTTTGCAGTTACTGTAGGTGCATCACCATGTAATACCACTTTGTAATAAATGTATAATAACACTATCACTATCACTGTGCTTTTCACAGGGGTGACACATTTATCTACATAAAAAGGAACTTTCTAGAGGTTTTGCACAAACCTGATGAAGGTGCTCTAGATACACACACTTACTTTGTAATAATGTGGCTTTTAGGAAAGAAAGTGTGAAATCAGTCAAGAGAAACTGACCAGGTCTGGCAAGAAATCTATTTCTCTAAACAATTAGGAAAGGTCAAGCTAACAGTATGGACCTAGCAGGCTGAGTTAAAATCACTTGCTTGGCAGGCTGAGCTAAAATCACTTGCCTGGCAGGCTGTCTGCCTCTCCGTGTCTATTGACCTACACCCCCGATCCTCCATCTCTCATGTCACTGGAAGCTTTATGCACCAAGCCTGCAACAACTTTAAATAGCCTTTGGGTTGTAGAGCAGCGTTTCTGAATGTCAGTTCTGCCAGAGTGATGGGCCTGGGAGCAGAACTGGTCTGAAGTTGGTTGGTACAGCATATCAAGGGCTTGGCTTCACTGCTCTGCTTTCCTGCAGGCCTATTCAGGAGCCACTGGACAGACAGATCTGTCTATCAGATGCTGTCTAAATGTTCGCATGCTGGATCTGATTGGAGGCCAGATGAGTTATTTCTCTCTAGAGATGTGGACCCAAGTCATGACTGCTCTTTTTGCAACAATACATCACAGCATTTCAAAATTAGATAATTAAAAAAATACAGTTACATCACACAATGCAGAAATGACATCACAGTTACATCACACAAAATATATATTATGTGTGATGTAATGGGGAACAGAACAGGAGTTGTGTGTGAAGCAAAAGTGTGAATCATTGTTATTGTAATCTTTTGTTTGGAGTGATACAGAAGTGTACGTGAGTGATACAGGAGTGGTACAGGAGTGTGGGCATGGATGAACATAACTTGAATAAGTTCTTTCTTTCTTTTCTCATCACAGTAGATGTAGTCTTCACAGGACAAGCTAGTCAAACATCGATTCTAGCTAACAAATATTAACATGAAGTTTAAACCAAAGCATTTTATGCACAATAAATCAGTCTCATTCTTAACATTACTTAAGATGCTCACATTAGCTCTGTCCACTAGAACTATACAGAGAAAGGGTGTGTGTGTGTGTGTGTGTGTGTGTGTGTGAGAGAGAGAGAGAGAGAGAGAGAGAGAGAGAGAGAGAGAGAGAGAGAGAGAGAGAGAAAATACTCCCATTCCCTTTTTTAAAATTCTAAATACTTAAACAAATGAGTCACTGCTGGGATCAGGTTAATTTTAATTAACATTAGATGAGGTTAATTGTAAGTAACATTAGATGATGTTTACTGTAATTAACATTAAATCAGGTTAACTGTAATTAGCATTGAACCAGGTTTACTGTAATTAACATTAGATCAGGTTATTCATGATTAGATTTGTGATGCGTTCCATTTCTCCCCACCACACAGTCTCTCAGGAAGACCCTCTGCATGTTTTCTGTCTATTAATGATTCAAAGTGAGGTTAAGTGACGTGCAAATGTGTGGACCGATAGAAAACGTTTCATCTGTTTTCATTGACAGTTGTCTCCTCCTGATGGTCAAACTCAACCCCCCTCTCACTCTGCTCCTCCCTCTCACAAGCTCCATCTCCTCCTCATTCTCAAACTCCCTCTCATGCTCCCCTCCCTCTCAGTTTGCTCTCTGATAAATCAGGAGGGGGATCCAGAGTGCAGGTTGTGAGGCAGAAAGGCAACCTGGGAATGAACATCATTCCAGTCCAAGACCAGAAGAGTCCAGAATACAGGAACACACAGGTAAATCCACAGTAAACAACAAGAAGCACCAAACAAACCAAACAACTATGAAACACTGCAAAGATGAACTGAAGCACAAGGGGTATAAATACAGGACTAAATACAGGACTAAATACAGGACTAAATCAATCACAGACTAACGACACTGTGATACAGCAGGGAGAGAGCAAACATGAGGTTCATTGAGGTTAATTGAGGAGCGTCTTTATTATCCACAATTAATGACAAACAAGAGACTCCAACCATGTTGGTGCTGGAGGAGAGTACCTGTAAATAAACAAACAAGGCACAGGTGCTCGTGATGGTGTGTAATTTAGAATAAACAGGTAATTGGGAGTGGAGCATGTGGTGTGTGTGTGTATCAGCACACAGTGACAAACGTGAGAGTATGTTTGTGTGTGTGTGTGTGTTAGCACACAGTGACAAACACAAGGGGCAGGAGCAAGATCTTGAGCAGGATGAGACGTACACATGTTGTCAGGGAAGAGCCCACATCTGGAGAACAGTGAAGAGCCCACATCTGGAGTACAGGGAAGAGACCAGCCATATTTTGTCAGCTGTATGCAGCACTGTCAAAACTCTGATATTCAGACACCCACAGCAGAACAGGGTTTGCACTGCTCTGGGGTACAGCCTGCTCTGGGGTGAGAGGACTATCCACCTTCACTGAGATCCAGAAACAATAACGTACTGGAAAATTAAAATAACAATAACTTTCATATCGGCAGTCATATTAAGAAATTATATATATATACTGTATATATATATATTATATACTTAAGTTTATAAACAAACATTCCTTTCCTTCAAGCATTTTTATAATGGATTTTTTTTAAGATAGCTTTCACTAACAATAACCTGTTCCACGTGGATAGCTGTGTGTAGGTTAATCCACTATACATTTATGTATATCCATGTATGTAGGTTAATCCAATATATAATTATGTATATCCATGTATGTAGGTTAATCCAATATATATTTATGTATATCCATGTATGTAGGTTAATCCAATATTTGTTTGGTCTCACCCATTACAGATAAGTGTTATCTTTTGTTTACTATCTCAGTAACATAAAATGTCATCAATTTACATCGTATTTATATTTACAAGCACATATTGTTAACAGACAAGAGCTTGGAGCTAGCTAGGGTTAGGGGTTAATAACCCTGGTTTGCTGAAAAGTTGCCAGGTGATTGAGTACATTTGTTTGTCTTTACTGCCTGCAGGTGGTACAGTTTTGTACAGTATATTTTTGTATTCTTTTGTTATTTTTGTTCTGTGACTTGGATCACTGTTAATTGTGCAAGGTTGATTTTAAATAATGATTGTGTATTGTGTTCTCCAGCAGCTGTGTGTGTGTGTGTGAAGCAGATGTTGGTAGTTTAACTGTATTAACAAATCAACTGAGGTAACCACTGTCAGGCATTTTTCAAAGATTGTGAAGAGATATAAAACACAACACAAGTGTTTTCCAGTTCTAACAGGATGTGTTGTAATGTGCTCTCATGTGGACACTGTACGCTGCCCAGACCAAAGTTTAACATACAGGGGTTGGACAATGAAACTGAAACACCTGTCATTTTAGTGTGGGAGGTTTCATGACTAAATTGGACCAGCCTGGTGGCCAATCTTCATTAATTGCACATTGCACCAGTAAAAGCAGAGTGTGAAGGTTGAATTAGCAGGGTAAGAGCATAGTTTTGCTCAAAATATTGCAATGCACACAACATTATGGGTGACATACCAGAGTTCAAAAGAGGACAATTTGTTGGTGCATGTCTTGCTGGCGCATCTGTGACCAAGACAGCAAGTCTTTGTGATGTATCAAGAGCCAGGGTATCCAGGGTAATGTCAGCATACCACCAAGAAGGACGAACCACATCCAACAGGACTAACTGTGGACGCAAGAGGAAGCTGTTTGAAAGGGATGTTCAGGTGCTAACCCAGATTGTATCCAAAAAACACAAAACCACGGCTGCCCAAATCACGGCAGAATTAAATGTGCACCTCAACTCTCCTGTTTCCATCAGAACTGTCCGTCGGGAGCTCCACA
>JAOXYF010000009.1:15991432-16006828 GCA_028565775.1 Sternarchorhynchus goeldii
GACATGTAGGGAGGGGGTATCACCAAGGACATGTAGGGAGGAGGTATCACCAAGGACATGTATCACTGTAGGGAGGGGGTATCACCAAGGACATGTAGGGAGGGGGTATCACCAAGGACATGTAGGGAGGAGGTATCACCAAGGACATGTAGGGAGGAGGTATCACCAAGGACATAGTACTGACTTTTAATATCCAAGGAAACCCTGAGAAGACAGTAGGGAAAACTTACCTCATCTCATGTCACATATTGCTGAGACTGACACAATCCATGATCATTTGTTTTGTAGCTTTTTTACATTTGCATGGCGTTCACTGAAGAACTGTGCGTGTTCTTCATATGTTTTTGTTTTGTTTTTATTGGATATGTGCTTAACAGCTGTGGTTCCAAAGATAAAGTAGAATACAGGAGGAACATGCAGGACAGACCATTAAACATGAAGTGGAAAGCAGGACAACCACTGCGTTAAAAGCGATATGGTGAATCAATACACCGCTAAGTTATTTGTATATGTGCAGTGGGTTCCTTTGTTTAAATGTGGATGTTATATAATCATTAAATGTAATGTCCTTCTAGGCTACCTTGAAATTGCCATATGGAATGTCACTGAACAATTTCTTTGGTGAATGCTAAAGAGGACATATTATACTAAAACAACAGAACAGGGCTGGTATGAGCACAGATGAAGGGTCGCATGTCATCTGCACTGCCTCTGTGTGCAGAAGGAGATCTGAGCAACGGCTAAATGTCTGCTTGCATTATGCTGCCATCTATCCCTCTCTCTCTCCCTCCCTCTCTCTCCCCCTCCTTCTCTTTATCTCTTTCTCTCTCACTCACTCAGGCTCATAATTTCTGGCATGGTGAGCACTGCAGTGGTGAGTCTATTATTACTCATGTTCATTAATTACAGCAAACACATGCACGTGACATTACATTTGCGCTCCATTCACTAGACCACTTCAGAAGAATTCAGACCAGAGTAATTTTGACTTGACTAGGAAGATACTGACATATAACTTTTACCCAAAAGTTGTTCCCTTATTTAACAGGCTATATTTTAATTTTCAATGCTGTAAAGAACATCTAGAATCCACCAGCACCTGTAATGAAGCTTACACTAAACTTACAAGAAACTATTTTTATTGAAATGCATTTAGGTATCAGAGCATACATTCTACATCCTCACCCTGAAAGTACCTGAAAGTCACATGAGTAAAAAGTGACTTTTTTACTTTCCTTGTATTTATCATATGATATAATGTCCTTTTCCCCATCGTCCTGCTTCCATTGAACCTCAAGCTCCATCTTCTTGTTTCTGGACCATTTAATCTCTTTTCAGCAAATGCAGATAAAGTGCAGTGCAGGGTGGTTAGTACAGGGAGGTCAGTGCAGTGCAGTGTGAGCAGTGAAGGGTGGTCAGTGCAAGGAGATCAGGAGTTTATTTCCCTTTTCAGTGCTTTGCGAGGTGATGTCAGATTAGTGAACTCGCCTGGCTTATGACACAGAAGAGTGACAAAGTCCAAAGCACAGGGCACAGCTATGTGAACCCTGTGTCCACCCAACCACAAACACACACCCTGCACAAACACACACCCAACCAATTTACTTCTGTTCATTCTTTCCTCCTGCTCAGAGGATGAGGAGGGACTGGAAGGAGACGCATGGTGCTGGAAAGCCATGCTTCAGATGCTTCAGAGCGATGGTGTTAGCTGAAAGGCTCTGTATTAACCACTAGCCTTTAATTGGAGATTAGGACAGAATGAGGGAAATCACTGACCATTTCCCTTTGTAACACTGTTTAATTTAAAGCCCTCAGCAGAATTCTAATTAGGACATGAAACGTGCTCAATCTTCTCCCTAATCGGCAAATAAGTCTCTGTCCTCATGCAAACTACACACAGTCCAAACAAACACACAACACAGGCCATATTATATGTACACAATACTTTATCAAAGGACCACATAAAAAACAAATTTCTTTAAAAAAAGAAAAAAACATCTCTTTCCATTGAGGACTTATGTACACAATGTTGTTTATGTATTTCTCTTAATCTGAAAGAACAATGATCCAGGCAAGCAGGACTCTGTGGAGAAAAAAGTAACGTCACAACACAGCTTCTTGTTTTGGATTTCAGTGTTATTACTAATTAAACTTTTGAAAAATATATTCATATATAAATCCATGTTATTCTAATGTTGATTAAAATATAATACATCCAGTTCACCCTCTTTGCGTGCATGGTACAGTGGGCTGTAAAGGAACTGCACTAATTTGCATTGAAATTCTCTGAATTGCACAGATTAGATTTCAACATAAACATAACATTTAAAAAAAAAAATTGCTGATGCAATTCAAAATTTTTAATTTTCATTAACAATGAGAAGCAACAATGGCCCAGGCTTAGGGTTAGGGTTAGGGTAAGGTTAGGGCTAGGGTTAGGGTAAGGTTAGGGCTAGGGTTAGGGTAAGGTTAGGGTTAGGGTAGGGCTAGGGTAAGGTTAGGGCTAGGGTTAGGGTAAGGTTAGGGTTAGGGTAGGGCTAGGGTTAGGGTAAGGATTAGATTTTGGGAAGAAGGTTTCAAATTTAGGTCAAAGACTCATACAGTGGATGTATCCTCTCTAGACGGGGTGGGAGGGTGGGGCAAAAGGAGAGGTGAACAGAAAACCAGAACTGACCCCAAACTTTATATAAATTAATTTAAGCCTGAGGGTTTTGGACCAGGCCTTAGGGTTAGGGTAAGAGTTAGGGTCTCTGTGTGGCTGTGCTGTGTGCACTGCTGTGCCACAGGGCTCTAGAGCAATATGACATCACCTGTATACATGACCTGTATACATTCACATTCATATCATCTCACTCCCATTCATGTCTGACCTCACATTTTTACATGGTTGGTGCAGTAACACACCTGACACTACTTGGTTTTCAGGCCGTGTGTCTGAGAGGCAATGAGGCAATGACTAGAACCAGAGCCAGGCACTGTTTTTAAAACCAGCAGTTTTGCTCCTGAACAGGGTGGCTGGAGCTGTGAGGGGAGGAGGCTGTGTAGCTGCACCACCCCTGGACCCTCCAGGCAACCACAGCTTTAAACACCATCCAACTTGAAAGCGTTTTCGTTTCACTCCTTATTTTGTTTCTATCCATAAGCTTCATGCTCACATTCGTAGGAGCTTATCCAGGTATGAGCAATGCTTGTGTTCTTAGGAGCTCGTCCGGCTATGAACAATGCTTGTGTTCCGTGTGTCATGTGTACTCACACGGGGCCAGTTCAGGCAGAGGCGCCTGGTCCTGCAGGTTGTGTCATGTGTGCTCACATGGGGCCAGTTCAGGCAGAGGCGCCTGGTCCTGCAGGTTGACCTGTGGCAGAGTGGAGGCCATGCGACTCAACGGCACCGAGTTCTTCTGAAGTTCAATAGCGAAGACAGGAGGCGCACTCTGCAACTGTCTCCTGTACTGCACAAAGCTGCAGGCCTTCAGCATAATGGCCAGGATGTTCTTCCCCATAAGAATCCCTGAAACCCTGTTATCCTTGTACAGGATCATGTTACCTCCTCGGATGAAGAGGGTTACGATGTTGATGGTGACCAGGCTGAGAATGGGGTACAGCAGCATCTTGTGGGGACTTATGTTGATCCCCTGCATGCTGATCTCACTGAGCGAGACACACGGCAGCACCAGGAGGAGGATGTAACAGTAGAAGAACATTAGGCCCTCAGCCCACAGTGGGAGGCCTTTCTTCTGGGGCTCCCACAGGTTGGCCTGGATGTCCAAGACATCCAGCAGGTCCACCACCACCCAGAACAGGCGAGCTCGTATTTCCTCTTTCTTCTTAAAAGCCCTCACATACTCCATGTGATCAATGGCTACCAGGATGATAAACAGGACAGGGATGCAAACTGAAAGCAGTAGGGTAAGAGCTTTGCGTGCTAATGCATCCAGACTCTTACGGTCAGCTTTGTAGTTCTGGTAGACGAAGTAAACTTTAATCTCCAGGACAAAGATATAGAGGAACCAGAGTATCATTGCATAGCCACGTTTAGCTGCTCTCACCTCCGCACCCACCCACACAGCCACGTAGCGCAGCACAACGAGGAAACACAGGTCCCCCACCGTCACCATGATACAAACCCCGACTTTGCGCGGCCCATGGTTCTGCTCGACCAGATAGGCGTCCATCAGCGCCATGCTGCTCACGATGATCATGGTGGACAAGCAGACATGCGGCTTGTTGGTGGGAGGGGGCGGGACCATCCTTCCACTAGCTGCCTGCTAGAGCCTCTTGGATGGCCCCTGGTTGGTTGATTCGGGGTGGCTCCTTGGGGAGGGTGTGTGGGATTGATTAACCTCAGACTATGCTCCCTCCCTGTGCTGATCGCATAGCCGCTGAGTGTACTATCTGGGCACGCTCAGATCACCTTGATGGACACTTGCTGTCTGAAGAGCCTGTAGCATCTGTGTTAGAGTAAAACACTGAAGTAAAGCCGAGGGGACACAGAGCATCCCAAACCAACACACACTCATGCACAACCTCTCAGTGCCAGCTAAAGAATCTGAGTACTGAAATAACTGATAACAGGATTGTGCTGTCTGTGTTCAAAAAGCAATAAGAAATGTATTTAAAGGAGCATTTCATGTCGTTTTAGCTTCAAAAATTGGCAGACAAAAACATAAGACAAAAGAAGATGAACTTACTTCATGCTGGAATTAAATTTCTTCCAACTTGCTGCCCTCCAGAGGAAAATGTTCAGAGAGCAAAACAGGACAGGAATCCATAAGTGTGGCGGAGAGAAAATGCGGAGAATTCTGTCCCTGAACTCAAGTGTTAAATCCACTAGTCATGGGTGGTTCTTTAAGCTTAAGCAAAAAAACCCCACAAAAATTTCATAGAGTTTAATCCACTCAAGTTTGGACAACTCTACCCGCACCGCTGTGGTCCAACTCTACCCGCACCGCCATGGAGCTGCTCAGGAGCTGCTTGTATTTTTGACACAAAGCAAAAAAGATAAAATAATAATGTCTTCCTCTTCTTTCACTAGAAATATATCACATTTTGTGCTTTTTGAAGGAACTTCAAGCAAAAATCCTTCTACTGTTGTTCTAGTACTTCTAAAAATGCAATTCATTCTAAAATATATAATTTGAAAAAGAGCTCATTACAAAGTGTTTGCACGAGGTGTGTCTGTGGTGGGGTCGAGGTGCTCTGTCGGTCTCTGTTGCCCTGGAGGATCCGATAAATGAAGCTGAGGTATCCTGCATGGCCAGTGGGAAGCAGTCATCCGTCTCCCTCTCTCCGGCTGGCTGTGGAGCGCGGGGCTCTTCTCCTCTCTCCACCTCCTCCGTCTCTTCCTCTGGCTCCGAGCTCAGTAGTACTGCATCATGGAGGCAGTGTGCTGCGAGTGAGTCCCCCTGCGTGTGAGTGAGCGAGCAAACGAGAGAGTGGGAGAGAGACAGTGTGAATGTGTATGTGCACGTGTACATGCATGCGTTTGTGTGTGTGCGCGCGCTCCTTTTGCCTCCTCCTCTCAACCACGATCATGCTGAGTCTCCTCAGACCGACTGCCCTCCCCCCTCAATCTCTCCCTCTTCACTCTCCTTCCCTCGATCTCTTCCTAAATGGTTATCTATGCTCTACCCCTCCCTTTGACTTCCCTCATATGTATGAAGGTGCTTTTGCTGTGTGTGGAGGCAGTACTTCATGGATCACAGCTGCAAAGTGCTGAGAGTAAGTGGGCAGGCATAGAAGACGATGTTAATACACACCCAGACACACACAAACACACACACTAATATATAGGATCTTGTCCCACTTCTGACTTTCAGATTGATACTATTTTGCTGTTGTTTTTGCTCCTTCAGCCTTGTCCTGGAGTGGGGCACAACCAAAACCATAACATTACATTAACACAAAACATTAGGTTAACACAAAACGCAAAAAATCCCAGTACATTAACATAAAACATTACCTTAACACAAAACATTAACACAAAACTTTAGTTTGACACAGAACATTAGATCAACACAAAATTCAAAATCCCAGTACATTAACACAAAATCCCAGTACGTTAACACAAAATCCCAGTACATTAACACAAAATCCCACTATGTTAAAACAAAGCGTTACATTAACACTAATCACAACACCCGACTACGTTAACGCAAAACATTTGGTTAACACAAAACACAACCACACTACATTTAATCAAAACATTAACACAAAACATTACATGAACACAAGACATTATGTTAACACAAAACTCCACTACGTTAACAAAAAAACATTTGCTTAACACAAAACATTATGTTAACAAATCCCCTCTACATTAACACAAAACATTATGTTAACAAAACCCCTCTACATTAACACAAAACATTATGTTAACAAAACCCCTCTACATTAACACAAAACATTATGTTAACAAAACACCTCTACATTAACACAAAACCCCACTACGTTAACACAAAACATTACATTAACATAAAACATTACAGGTGTACAGGTCTTTGCTTTGAATGACTTCAGCACATCTGTGGCCACAGGACATCACCAGTCTCTC
Organism: Sternarchorhynchus goeldii; assembly: GCA_028565775.1. Classification (NCBI taxonomy): domain Eukaryota; kingdom Metazoa; phylum Chordata; class Actinopteri; order Gymnotiformes; family Apteronotidae; genus Sternarchorhynchus; species Sternarchorhynchus goeldii. The sequence continues at coordinate 15,997,983 of JAOXYF010000009.1, forward strand.
ACACCACTCTGGTGTGATTTTAGTCCACTCTTCTTCCAGTCCCTTCCACAGTTTTGTGACTGTTGTGGGTTTCTTGGCCATAACTTTGTCACCAAGGATTTTCCAGAGGTTTTCTATTGGGTTTAGATCAGGACTCTTGACTGGCCATTTCATTGTTTCAATGTTTTCAATTTCAAGGAACTGCTTTACCCATTTTGCTGTGTGGCCGGGGGCATTGTCCTGCATGAAAATTGCTGGCTGATTGAGTGATGAACGCAAGGAAAGAACCATGTGTTGTTGAAGAAAGTTCTGATACACACTTTCACTCTTCCATGTAGCTGTATGAGATGTCCAGCTCCTGCTGCCGAAAACATTCCCCAAACCATGACACTTCCTTCAACTTTCTTTACACACTTGTGGTTCAGTCTTTCCCCAGTTTGTCAATGAACATAATGTTTTCCATCAGATCCAAACAAATTATACTTGCTTTCATCACTAAATGAACTCTGGACCACTTCTCCTCTGTCCACACAACATGCACCTCAGCAAAGGTGAGTCTAGCTTTTTGATTTTTTCTGCTAATTAGAGGTTTGGTCACTGCGGAGTGGGCTTTCAGCCCAAATGCTCCTAAACGTCAAGACACTGTATGATGAGACAGATCCTTACCCTGTTCAGTGCTGAAGTGGCGAGCGATTCCAGCTGCAGTGTTGAACCAATTACCCATGGAGATTCTCTACATTATCCTGTTCTCTCTTGCATTTGTCTTTTGTGAGTGACCAGCCTTCTTGGGGAACTTGAATGAGTTTGTGATGTTATAAAGATGCAATATTCTAGAAATCACAGACTTGGAACGACCAACTTCTCTTGCTATGGCTGATAGGGTCACTTTGGCCTTCATCTGGACAACCTGCTGCCAGAGGGTTTCAGTCACTTTGGAATGGCTCACCATTTTTGCAAAGTCAGTGAAAACTGGAAAGTTAGAGTGCCAGTTAAACATGGTTTGTCAGATAATTAAGGAAATTAACACCAGGTGCTAGATTAACACCAATAATTTGCAGGTATCTGAAAGTCTTTTTCAATTATATCATTTAAGTTTTTATGCTGTACTTTAGAATATATACAAAATATATATATCTATATATATTAGATATATATATCTAATTTTGATCTCCAGTGTATAGAATATAAATACTGTGTGGTGTGAAGCAGCAAATCCTATGTTATTATTTTTCAACTTTTTTTCTCCTGGTTGTAGCTTAAGCAAGGATGCAGGAATGTTCTTGTTTCACTTTCAGTTGAGTCAGTATTTCAGTAGATTCAGTATTTCAGTAGCTTCAGTTTTTGAATTGAATTAGTTCACCCCTACTAGATAGTAGAAAAATAGCAGAAGTTGGAAGTATTTTGGTCTCAGTTTTCTGTGACCTGAGCTTCTGTGATACCAAGTTAAAATAGTACTGAGTTATAATAGTACTGAGCTAACAGACATGGAGTTGCCAAGGGAACTGGAACGAGATTGAATACATCAGAAAGGTAAAGCAGGTCCCTTTTCCTGCACACAAACCACGGCGCCTCCGTACAAAGATCCACTGATGGTTTTTTTACTCGCGTTTCCATTGATCCATTTGAAACAATTTTCCTGTGGATTAACACAGGAAATAAGATTTGTATTTAAATGCTCTGTTATTGGGTTAAGAACTTAAAGGATACTCAGTCATGTTCAGTTTGATCTCCTTCTCCCTCAACAGTGAATCAGTCAGGCCACAGGCTTATTTGTACACTGTACATTTTCATTTTAAGTAAAAACTGAATTTTTTTTCCCCAAAAAAAGTCTAGCAGAACAAGCACTTCAAAGCATTTTCTCAACAGAAGTATTTTGACAGCAGAACCATTGTGACACTATGAAATAAAAATGTCTCAACATATCATACCTGTAAAATAGTATTAGAAAGAAGCTGCAGAATATACAGTATAGCCCATCTCTGGGGACCTTTGCATAGAACAACAAACAAAGTGTAAAATCTACTAAAAGATGAAGAGATTCTTGTTCTCTACTTGTGCTCTTTTTCTCTTATTTGAGAGTTGCCTGCTGCACCGCCCACCTCGGCTCCAACCACAGCCCAACTCAGCTCCAGGAGCCCAATCAGAAAACAATTACATGGAGCGTCAAAGCTCAAAGCTATGAGGTGTTCGTTACCTAAGGGCAGTGGCATGTGGAGGAGTGTTTAACAGAAATGTGCTTGATCAGCAGGTTACACCATCCAAAGTTCACTAGTCCACTTATAAAAGGCAGTGGTGGCATTTCAGAAAGTAAAATCACATTGTACTTTATCATGAGCAACGGAGTGAGAAAATCAACTGAAGTGTGCAAATACAGGTTTTCAAACTAAAAGACATTTAAAAAACATCTAGCAGCTTTCTGAAGTGCTGCTTCTTCTGAACAGCGTGTTGCTTCACAGTGAGGCACAGGCCTCACAGGCAGAGACAAGGACATCACAGGCAGTGGATCTGAGCTCTGATGCACCCCAGAGTCCAGCTGCTCCATTTCTGCCAGAAGCGAAGATTTTAAATGACATTTCTGGAACGTGTTACTCATATTGTAGATGGTGCAAGGCCTGCTGCTTGTAACTGTTTACATAATTTGTGTCATTGATTAATTTGCTCAAGAATCTTGAGAGAATAATATTGTATAAATGATTATTCACTAGAATTACTATATAAGAATTATTGCTCTTATATCATATTGCAATAAAGTTTTTAACACAAATCTGAATAAAATTAGAGACTTTACAGCACAAAATAATGCTGTACTGCATGTGAAGGGGGATCTTCTGCTCCAGATCAATAACCCCATCATTCTGATGAAAGATCAGACATGCAAGAAAACGAGAACAAAGAAATACATTTACAATTATAGGACTTTAAACAGTAGCAATAGTATGTGGTCAGCAAATTACACATTATTTGTAAGGGACAAGACCTGGACTTCTCCCCTAGAGATGGTTAAGAGGAAAAGGGAATGACAGGTTGAGGCAGAGTGGTGTAGCACATGTTTAGCTGCAAGGTATATAATGTTTTCACCTGGAAACTGATCACATGATCATCTATATGTTTCACTGGAACTGAGTAGCATTTACAGTGAACAGGCAGTGCATGGAACAACAACATGTGCAGTGACTGTGGTGTGACATTATGTTCTGCATGTAGTGTTCAGCATTTATACGTTTCTTTAGGTTTAGTGTAGATTTATGGTAATCATGGAGCTTGTCACACATGGTACCTTTTTGTATGTTCACCCACCAAACTGCAAAATAAAACAGTCACAGAGCCTTTAGAAAGTATGTAACACACCACTTTAACCGCAGTTACAGCAAGAGAAGATAACTGTTCTCATTCAGTAAAGTTCTCATGAATGCTTAATGGTAATTCAATGGTTTATCATGCTGGTATTGACAAAATTATGAATGACGCAGAAATAGATTCTTCCACCAAATCATAGATATCCTAACAGCTGCTTATGGGCTAGGATTTCTCAGCAACCTAAGTGAGCGGTGAATATTAAACAAACCGTCAAAACAAGGAACGGACATGCAATGAAGATAAAGGTGTCTATCTGTTTCCAACATGATGTGATTTGCAGGTGTCTGGACAGGGGAAGGGTGTGTGTGATTTGCAGATGTCTGGACAGGGGAAGGGTGCGTGTGATTTGCAGGTGTCTGGTGTTTGTCAGGGAATAAATAAATTACGTCCATTTTACCAATCAGCTTCGGAGACAATTTGTACATGAAGCATAACAGCAGAAATAGAGGCTATAAATCACATTAGCTGTAGCTCTGAGTGCCATCGATTACTGCAGGGCAAAATGAATGGGGACATTAAAGCAACCCATCTTTACGCCTCCCCCTATCAGACACATAACCCACAGACAGGAGGCAGGAAGGGGCAGGACCTGCATGTTTCCCCCAGATGATTAAGGGGAGAGCAGCCTGTCAGTTTGAGGTTGTAGGCCTTTGAGTTCTGTCCCACTGAATTCCTGGTACATATTTAGCTACAAGGGGTATAATGTCATAATGTCAATTTTCTTTCCTATTACATATCATGTATCTGTAATGACAATACTTCACCAACCCTTCACTCCAGACTGCACATTAGATTTGCAATATGTTAGATTAGAATTTTTCTACTTCATATGGTTTTTGCATTAAGAATATATTACTTCTTCATGAATTAGGCTGTTATTACACCTAAAATAAGTGCAAACATATTTTAGATCCACTTTCCTTAGTAATGACAGGTGAGTACACCAAAACATAAATGTGAAACAATATGAAACAATACATCATAAACAATAAATAAAACAGGAATTTTTGCAGGAAGAAAAGCTGTTGTTGACCAATATGAGTGTGTGTTGACCAGTATGATGTGTGTTGGAGGCTGCACTGTGGTTCAGGAGCCAGTGATGTATGTTCTGTTTGAATAGCCTCCTGATCTAACAGCGCTTTGATTTATTAAGCTCCAAACTGGGAGGAACCTCCTGCTACTACAGTCATGCCCAGGCCTTGTCACAAGAGACCAGCATGAACACACAACACGTCCAGTAAACAGGGTTAAACCATAATGGGAAACACTGAAGAAAAGCAGCTCTCACCTCACAGCATCATAGGACTTTTTACTTGTGCGAGGGAAAACCACAGGTATACCAGTACCTTACAACTTGTCGTCCTCTGAACTGATAATATTCTTTCTTTTAGCTACAAGTAATTTGTGGCTGGTGAAGTAGACTAAGCAAGGACACTGATATGACTCATGTCACATGACGGAAATGTTACCCATTAGCATGTGGTAGACCTAGTTGGTGTGCGAGATCCACTCTGTGTGTGCATCAAAGAGCATTAGTGTGGAAAGTTTAATCTAAAAGATCAAACCCAATGTGAACGTTTAAACCCAATCTTAAGTACTGTGCTTACTGCAGCATTTAAAGACTGCAAGATCACTACAGACCTGTAGGACTTAAACCCAAAGATCACTATAGACCTGTAGGTCATAGTGCATCAGTGTAAAAGCAGCACTGGTGAGTCTTTGGTTTTTGTGTGTGAACAAACAGTGGTGTTCCATTAGTCTGTGGTGGTTTATACTGGATTTAGTGTTATACTGGATTTTGTTTGATCACGGATTACTTGGAAAAAGCATTAGTTTTGTGCTTTTGCTGTATGGTATGTTCTGATATATTTTACAGAAGCTCAAGGAATTTGGTTATGTCCCACCTATGAATTAAATTATAACACTGGACCAGCTTTGATGCACATTTGCCCAAATACGTAACTTTAGAGGCAGCACTGCTAAAATTGCGTCATCTTAAGCTTACCCTCTTCCTGTTCAGTACATTACAGTATCCTCTTCCTGTTTAGTACATTACAGTATCCTCTTACTGTTCAGTACATCAGTGGATTTATATATATATATAAATAGCATATGCTCACTTTGCACTTGGTACCATATGAAAGAGGGGGGGGGGGAGTGAGAGAGAGCGAGAGAGGGGGAGTGACAGAGAGGGGGGGGGAGTGAGAGAGAAAGAGTGCTGCAGTTTTCTGCAGTCCTTTAGCTCTCCACTGCTTCTTCTATTCAAGTTTGATCTGTGAATCCTACTCTATACTACACTACGCTTCCTTATACTACACTATACTACACTAGACTGCACTATACCACACTATGCTATACTACACTACACAATATTACACTATACTACATTACACTATGCACACAGTTATGCATGAAAACACTGGACTCCAGACAAACCTTTAACCTTGAGCATGTCAGTGTGTCAGTGAGGACCACCTGCTTCTGTTCGTGTAATAATCACATGAGTAGATTTGACGGGGAGAAAAAAGGAGATGCTTTGCCTCTCTGCATATGGAACTGTTTACAGTATAATAATGTGATGTAACCCTATGTCACCCTACTTCAGCTCTGAGCATGACCAAACTGACCAAACCTTAAAACACAGAGCCCCCACAAGGCTGATCTGGTGGGGCTGAACATAGCCCTCAGAGCTACATTACCACAACTTGGGAGTCACCTTGTCTCCACCTCCAAGTCAAGGGTCTGCAGACCGAGTGAAAAAAGTCTTTCAACTTCCTCTCCCAGTTCTCAAACACTGCAGCATGGCTAATTGCAAATAAGATTTTCCTAAGATAGAAAAGCATTTTACAAATGCCACTGACATTTATATATAAAAAAAACACTCATTCCAGTAAATAATGTTAAATTGAAAAGATAGATGGAACAGGAGAGTTATTATTATGTATGCTGGGGAGGAAGAATTTATGTTCTGTGATGGAGGTCCATTCAACCCTGAAGTTCACTCACTGCCAGATTGAATTTGTAGATTTTCTTTCAACTTGAGTGTAACATGCATCTTCATAAAACATCTCTAGCAATGGTTTTAGTTAGGGTTATTCCTTTCAATTGTTTTAGTTAGGGTTATTCCTTTCAATGGTTTTAGTTAGGGTTATTCCTTTCATGCGGTGATCCCTCTTCATCTCTGCTAGTTGTTTACTATATAGAACATGCATCATTTATTTATCTATGATACTCTCATCTTTTCTGTTATCGTAGTAGTTACATCTCATGTCCTAAATGTATTTGAAGGTGCCACAGGACAGGTCCCGCAGGCTCCAGGTTCAGGACACTAGGGGTCCCACATGGCAGCACACATCACATTCAGAAATGTCCTTCAATTGCATGGACACACTGGGAGAACCTGCACAGGATGTCATTCTGACATGTCATCATGGAAAGTCCAGACAGGCTATGGTGCTCCAACAGGGAATGCCATGGAAACAGAGCTGACGCTCTTGTGTCTGTATTTTTTCCCCCACTGATGGTGGCTTGAACATTTCCTAGTGCTAGGGTTAGGGTTAACTCTGATCCAGGAACATTTCCTAAGTTTTAATTTGCTAGTAAGACAAATGAAACTATGTACACTGTGTGAGATTAGGATTTATTAATTATTCATCATCTTATTCATTTAGAGAATTTTCATGGTCACTAACAGTACAACAGCCAGGACTGTAATAGTTTAATATATTCGCTATATTAGACTTGGCTTTTAGTATCACCTGAACACATGATGCATTTACAAATAAGTTGTAATGTATGAGACCTCAGTTAAGACAGAGTGGATGGTCCATCACATGTGCAGTATACAACATATGGTTAGACACAGTATTTTCAGCTGTGCTTCTGTTTGAGAAAATATGAACCTCCTGGTCAGATCTGGTCAGATCTTCTGAACAGTGATTCAGCTGCTTGCACTGTGCTGTTCCTCTCTGTCCAAAGAACAAGAACATAGAATGTTTCTCCACACTATTTGAACTGTCCAGAATTCAAATCCTGCTTCTAGAAATAGTAAAATATAAAAAATTAAACATTCAGGCAATGAAAAGATAATGGAATCATTTCCAAAAGCTGCAGCACCACAACACTATAATCTGCCATCTGAATGACCACAGGCTCAGGCTGCCAGCCACATGTGGTTGAGCACATCCCGTAGTCTCACAGTAGATTGCATTTTTTCAAGTGCTTCATTTGCTACAATAAAACACCTCAAACTTTCCTCAAATGTAGTTTCTTGACCTCTTTATTGCTATAAAATTATAGATTTTTCATATCCTCCTCTCATCCCTGTATAACAGAATGGTAACGTGAATGTGAACTCCTTGGATTGTTGTTCTTTTGGATTCTGCCTTCCATGATTACATTTATTTACATTTCACCTGGAATATGTCCAGAGTTCATGGAAGGTATCATGGAGCCTTGTAATATAGTGAACAGTGAGAGCTGAAAGTGTTGAATGTCTATCACATGTGCAGTCCTGATATCATCCATCACATCCTGAAGGCATTTCTTCACATTTGATTGATTTACTGATGTGTGTGCATGTGTGTAAATATATATACATACACACACACACACACAGTATATATACTGTACATTGTGATTCTTGTAAATAAACTCAGTTTCAGTTTTCTGTCCACTTTATATACAAAAACTACTTCATCTTCATTCATTCCTGTGTATCATATATTACTATCATATTACCAGGCCTTTTTAATTCAAGAACGTGTGGCAGGAGTGAATTTAAACCTTCATAAGAAAACAAAGGAAGCCAATTCATTCATTCATTCATTCATTCATTCATTCATTCATTTAGCTTCTTTCCTTTTGGAACTAGAAGTGAGTACCTTACATTCACACGTGTTAAATATATATTTTGAAGGCACTGAGCTTCATAAAAACAATATGTAGTCTTCAGCTGTGTAGCAATTGACCTTCTTAATCTAAACAGGATCACAACAATCAGGAATATCACAAACAACTACAAATGGGAATGTCACAAACAGGATCACTACAAACAGAAATGCCACAAACAGGAACACAAATAGAAACACTGCCACAAACGTAATCATTAAAACCAGGATCACTACAAACAGAAGTGCCACAGGAACAGTGTATTTCAGCCTTAAAGTCTGAGGCTAACTGGACTGTGTTATGACAATAGAAGCATCGTCTACTACATTAGCTGTTTAAAAAAGGTCTTCAAAAATGATTTCTACAATTTCTAGAATTTTCAGCATTTCAAAATGTTAATCTGACAGGACTGTCGCTGATCAAGGTTATTTTAAATCTCCCAATGAGAAGGAATTATGCCATTATGAAATGATGGAACAGTAAAAGGGCAGAGTTGCATTAAGATTTACAAAGACATTAAGAGTTACAAAGACAGTAGGGTGTTGTGACGGCGGGGTGGAGGGAGCAAAGGCGGACGCTGTAGGGAACATACTTAACAGGGTTTTTATTAAGAGTGTTGC
>JAOXYF010000009.1:16063512-16080577 GCA_028565775.1 Sternarchorhynchus goeldii
ACACACCAACACACACCAACACCAACACACACAAACACTGAGGGGATCCATCCACCATATACAGTGAGACACACCAACACACACAAACACCAACACACACAAACACCAACACACACAAACACTAACACACACCAACGCCAACACACACCAACACTGAGGGGATCCATCCACCATATACAGTGAGACACACCAACACACACAAACACACACCAACACTGAGGGGTTCCATCCACCATATACAGTGAGACACACCAACACACACAAACACACACCAACACCAACACACACAAACACTGAGGGGTTCCATCCACCATATATAGTGAGACACACCAACACACACAAACACCAACACACACCAACACCAACACACACAAACACTGAGGGGTTCCAGCCACCATATATAGTGAGACATACAAACACAAATAAACACTAACACACACATACAAACACCAACACACACACTCAGGGGATCCAGCCGCCATATACTGTGAGACACACACACACAAACACCAACACACACTCAGGGGATTCAGCTGCCATATACGGTGAGATACATACACAAGCACATACATACACTAACACACACACACACACACAAACATCAACACATACACAAATACCAACACAAACACACACACAAACACCAGCACACACAAACACATACACACTCAGGAGAAATATGATATGCTCAGGTAATGGACACATTCTTCCTTACTGCATTCCTTACTGCTGCTGGAGTTCCACCAGGTTCCCTGTTAGAGCAGGTTCTCCACCAGTGTTCCCTGTTAGAGCAGGTTCTCCACCAGTGTTCCCTGTTAGAACAGGTTCTCCACCAGTGTTCCCTGTTAGAACAGGTTCTCCACCAGTGTTCCCTGTTAGAGCAGGTTCTCCACCAGGTTCTCCATTAGAGCAGGTTCTCCACCAGGTTCCCCGTTAGAGCAGGTTCTCTACAAGGTTCTCCATTAGCAAACTCTGTGCTGGTGCCTGTGTCCAACATGCTCCAGCTGCTCCACATCAATGAAGGCTCTCACATTACCATATTTTTAAAAGAGGTGGAGACTAACACCAGGGTGAGCGCTGTCATTCCATCCATGCAGGACATCCTAAAGTCCTGACACACACACACCAACACACACACAAACACCAACACACACAAACACTAACACACAGACACACAAACATCAACACACATACAAACACCAAGACACACACATACATAACGTAGCCTCGCCTCCAGCTACAGGTTAACCACACACACATGCAGAGATTGAGAGACGGAGAGAAAGACACAGACAGAAAGACGAACAACCATTTGGTTTGTCTCCACTGGCTCACAATCTTTCATTCCAAACATTCATGTCTTGTTGGTGTCTCGTTCTGGCCTCTGAGCCTGGGACAGTGCCCCCTAAGAGGGGTGGGGATATTTTTAGAGCTTGACTTCAGAAACCCCCACTGTGCCCCCAGCTCGGATTAGTATGGAGCACGAACCTGACGTAGACACATGGACATTTAAGAGAAGCTACACATACCAGTATGAATATCCATCACACTGCACCCTCCACCTCCACCTTCACAGGACACAGATGTCGGGCAACATACACTTGATCGATTCAGCTGTTACAGTTTTGTTTTACAGAGTGTTTTATTTCTTTAAAATCAGTGAAGAGTTAAGGAGTGTGTTATTATACTCCTCAGTGTGTTTCCTTAGTGAGAGTCTGTCTCTTTAGTGTAAGCCTCTCCTCAGTGTGAGTCTCTCTCCTTAGTGTGAGTCTCTCCTCAGTGTGAATCTCTTTCCTGAGTATACACACACACTTGCTTTCATACTTTGTCCTCATATATGATCATACATATCATGTAAGTATTGTACACATTTACCTAAACCTAATTTGCTTGTATCCATAACAGATTTTGTCCAGAAAATGTATGAGACACACCTGTGAGATTCAGAATTTGGGTTTCTGTAGCACTGATGTAGCACTGATTTGGGTTTCTGTAGCACTGATTTGGGTTTCTGTGGCACTGATTTGGGTTTATTTAGCACTGATTTGGGTTTCTGTAGCACTGATTTGGGTTTGTTTAGTACTGACTATGGTCTCATTGTTGTAGTGTCTCAGGTTGGAAGAGTGTTGAAGCTCTGGACCTGACCACTACTCTATTACTAGTGTTGTGAAACACCACCAGTGGAGGATCCAGTAAGGGTGGTTGGATTTCTCAACAGCGCCCCCAGCAGTACAGTGGAATAATAGCATGCATGTTTTCTGCACAGAGCTGTAACCTCCGACTAGAGCAGAGCACTGCAGAGGAGCAGCACCGAGAGGAGACAAGCATGAACAAGAGCTCTGGGGTTAGAGCTCACCTCACACACACACACACACACACATACACACACACATACACACTCACATACACTCACATTCCTTCTCATAATAATTTTTCTCTCCTCCTTGGCTCTTATTCAGCACATGTTGTTTAACACACTGAACCCGTGACCTCGGTGTTGTTTGCACCTTGTTTTTACCCGCTGTGGTGCACAAAGCCTTTAAGCTCCTGCTTTGTCACAGACCTTTCCTTTCCTTTCCTTTCCTGTCTCTGGTTGCGGTCTGACCCCCCACCCCACCCCACCCCATCTCTCCCCTCCTCCACACAGGAGAGGTGCAGCCACACCTCCTTCATAAACCAGGATCCCTGCACATTACTGTGAGGATTAGGACTGTTTACAGAGCTGCAGGACTGCAGATTCTCTCTCTCTCTTCTTCCCTCTGTCCTCTCTTTCTCTGTCTACTCCTCCTCCCCTCCCCTCCCCTCCCTCCATGTGTAGTTTCACGTTTTACACCCTTGGTGTGTGCTCCTTATATTATTTACACGCAGAGAGGAAATGAGAAGGCTGCTTGATGTGACCCTTGACCCCTTTGGTTCCAGTATTCATGACCTGGCTCAGTAATAATGTAAACAAGGTTCTACTCCCTGTTGATCGTTCACTGACACACACACACATACACCACCGTCAGGCTCTGTGCTAACAGCACAGCTCAGCATCTGTATCAGCGTATCAGAGCTGAGCGCGTGACTAAACGAGACCCCCTGGTGGCGCCCGGTTGGCTGCGTCCCTGGGAGTGACGCCGAGGTTTGTACACTGTGCTCAGCTGCAGGAGGACTGCAGCCTCCAGATGGGAGATGTGACAAGCGGCTGGGAACCTAGCATGGACTGGCCCCTCCGCACCTCCTCTCCCAGGTACTCCTCGCACAGTGGAGGAACCCAGGACTCTCTCACACATCAATTTCAGTTGCTACATTTTTCGTTTGACCACCAGTGGTTGGGAGCATTTTCACTTTTAAATAAATGTTAAATCATATTTAATATTTATAAAGTTCTGTATTTTTAAAAAAACACTTGATTATTTTTCCTCACTAAGCGTTCAGTCCTCAGTTTATCTCCTCCACACCCCTCCATGTTCATAGCTCTGTTCAGTTTGCATGCGAGTGAATCTCGTAGACCGTAGATCTCCAGCTTGCTTCAGCCCCAGTGTTTTCTGTACTGCAGCGCAGGGTTGGGGTTTCCCTGCTCTTAACTCTAGCTGTGTTCCCACCCAGCACACAGCAGAGACTCGAGCGCAGCACATCTGCGAAGGACAGCCAGAACACCAGGCACCATGGCAACCGCGTAGCCAGCATGGACAGAGAGTGCTCCCTGGAGCCCCGCCTCTCTGCACAGGTACGGAACCCAGCGAACACACACACACAGCAGCACAGACCCTAAGACCCTACAAACACACACAGCAGCACAGACACAAAACAACAGCACCAAACAAAGCATGGGCCACACCACACACCAGGAACACCACACACCAGGAACACCACACACCAGAAACCATTTGTTAATTTGTGTCTGTGCTGTTAATTGTGTCTTAATGTGTGTGTGTGTGTGTGTGTGTGTGTGTCTCATGTCCTGTTCAGGTTCCCAGAAAGTCTGTGTACGATCAGCTGAATCAGATCCTGGTTTCTGATGATAGACTGCCTGAGAGCATCATCCTCATTAATACTGTGGACTGGCAGGGACAGGTGTGTGTGTGTGTGTGTGTGTGTGTGTGTGTGTGTGTGTGTGTGTGTGTGTGTGTGTGTGTGTGTGTGTGTGTGAAAGAGAACGCCTACATGTATATCTGTTTCGAATGTAACTTTAAAATTATTATTAGCACTCATTCTCACCGTCTGTCTGTCCTTCACTCTCTCTTTCTCTCTATCTGCTTTTATCTATCTCTCTCTCAGTATGTAGCAGGGGTTCTTCACAATCAACCCATTGTATCAACCTGCTCTGTTGCAGACATACAAGCTGCGTTCAACACCATCGTGACTCGCATCCAAAGATTGTGAGCTCAGGCACTTTCACACACTCACACACTACAGACACACACTACACACACACATACTACACACACATACACTATACACACACATACACAATACACATACACTATACACGCACACATACACTACACACACACATACACTATACATACACAATACACACACGCGCACACACATACACTATACATACATGCATACACTCTACACACATACACTCTAGACACACACGCATACATGCATACACTATACATACACACATACGCTCTACACACACTATACACACACACACACATACACTCTACACACATACACATAAATACACTATACACACACTATACACACACACACATACACTCTACACACACACACATGAAAAGAAAATGAGAGCTAAGTAATAAGAGATAAGTAATAAAATGAGAGATAAATAATTTTGTGCTGTCCTTCGTGCTGAAAGGTTGTTGTTATCACATGTCCTGTCAGACCTACTTATACATGTTCCACCTCCATGACCGTATGAATGTCACTGTCGCCATAGTTGCAACTGCAATGCCCAGACTCCGCCCACCATGAAGGTGGGCGTGGCTGGAGACCAGAGCTACCTCAGCGCCATCCTGCACTGCTTCGTGGAGCAGCTGGCCAACAAAACACCCGACTGGCTCAGCTACATCCGCTTCCTCATCATCCCACTGGGTAAGCCAGCGCAGGCGGGAGGGTTGGCATGGCGACGCGTCGCTGAGACAAACCACCTTGTCTCGTCCTTAAAACTTTCACTGTTTTAACATGCTTTTGCATCATTTACTGAATTCCTTCACATTTTTTATCGGTGAAGGTTCACATCCTCTGGTGAAGTGCGTGTCGTCCATGGACGGCCAGTTCAGCAGTATGTTCATGGATACAACGTGGAGAGAGCTGTTCAGCAGGGCAGAGCCATCTGCTTCAGGTGCTGAGGGGCGGGGCTTTATGTGTTTAGGGGTGGGGCTTTGCAGCTAAGTCTTCCGAGCACAAGATGCTGCATGTTTAATAAACAGCTCATTAACAAATATTTCATTAATAAACATCTCAACACAGCTGTACAATGTGCTGTACAATGACTGACCCTGCGCTCTGACCCCAGATCAGGGAGATATACGTACTGTACTGTACATGTGTGTGTTTATAACCACAATTAAAGGCACTCCTGTACTGTACACGTGTGTGTTTATAACCACAATTAAAGGCACTCCATCTGGACTAGAGCTTAATCTTAGTCAGAAAGAGTTACAGTCACAGAGTTAGTCATGAGGTATTTGATATATGGCTTGGTGTTATAAGATGGACATTATACAGATTACTGCTTGTTCAGGGTGTTTTTATAATTAAGTCCTCACTGAATCACATGTAGGTTACTGGCCATGCTGGTTCAGATCAGGGCTGTTCTTGTGTGGTTGCAGACAGTATTGACGTAGCCAGTCGGATCCTTCAGTATCTTGCCGGAGCAAACGTGACCCACCACTTCCCCATCTCAGAAGCCATGCTTACCTACAGACAGAAGAGGTATGACCACTGTGTGTGTGTGTGTGTGTGTGTGTGTGTGAGTTTGTGTATGTGTGTGAGTGTGTGCGTGTGTGTATGTGTGAGTGTGTGTATGTGTGAGTGTGTGTATGTGTGAGTGTGAGTGTGTGTATGTGTGAGTGTGTGTATGTGGATGTGTGAGTGTGTGTGTATGTGTGAGTGTGAGTGTGTGTATGTGTGTGTGTGAGTGTGTGTATGTGTGAGTGTGTGTATGTGTGAGTGTGAGTGTGTGTGAGTGTGTGTATGTGTGAGTGTGTGTGTGTGTATGTGTGTGTGTGAGTGTGTGTATGTGTGAGTAAGATAAGATAAGATACCTTTATTGTCATTGCACAATGTATACCGAAATTGTACATTGTGTTTGTGTGTGTGTGTGTATATGTGTGAGTGTGAGTGTGTGTGTGTGTGTGTATAGGTGTGTGTGTGAGTGTGTTTGTGCATTCCTGTGGGTTCCGTCGCCATCACACTGCACATGACGGTCACTCATGATTTGCCACGTTTGTCGAGCTGCCGCTATGAACACACATCTGAACACGTCTGACACACATCTGAACACACGTCTGAACACACGTCTGACACACGTCTGAACACACGTCTGACACACATCTGAACACACGTCTGACACACATCTGACACGTCTGAACACACGTCTGAACACACGTCTGACACACATCTGAACACACGTTTGAACACACATCTGACACACATCTGAACACACATCTGAACACACGTCTGATGCGTATCTGCCTGATTTATCCAGTCCAAATTGCAGGCACTGCGGACCCACACGTGCGTCACACACTTCCATTCACCAGCTGCTTTGGACCCACAGCTGTGTGTTAGGGTGTGTGTAAGATGTTTGTTAGGCTGTGTGTTAGGCTGTGTAAGATGTGTGTAAGCTGACTGTAATATGTCATAAAGCATTACAAGGTGCCTTTGAGATGCTGTCACTGTAATGGTGATGTAATGTGTGATGTGATTGTGTGATTGGCCATTATTGTATCCAGCCGCATGCTTGGAGGCAGGATCAGCACACAGAGAGGCAGTTACTGCGGACTAGTCATGTTTTGTGTGTATGACAAACATGAATGTTTGCAGTGAAACGAACGTGAGCATGTGAAGTGAAACGAACATGAATGTCTGCAGTGAAACATAGTAATTGGCAGGTCACACACATCCTGGCTGTGTGTGTTGTGAGTCCACTGAGAAACGCAGCATATTCAAGACTTACTGTCAACTTTAAAACTGTGGGTTGATGAAACTGATGCATGTTTATCTGCCAACACCAAAGTGTTTTACACGCACTTGGAATAAATGTGGGTGAACTGAAGCCAGCTGAGCACAGTTCCAGTGCACATCAGTGTGATGTGGATCACTCCTACACACCTACACAGGATAATGAAGCTCCTTAGTCAGCAGACATGGACGTTAGTTAAGGAAAAGTGAAACAGCTAAACCACCACAGAACGCACACAACCCCACACACAGGAAAGCATAGACCACTGCCTTATCCTAATCTCTAGCCCCCTCTGGTGGAAGATTGTTGAATCTGCTCTTTTACACATGTCACTCAGTGAGGGGTGGAGTGAACCTGCCAGTTTCTGAAGAGGCCGTATCATGGAGTGGTATGAACTCTGAGACCCAGAGACATTAACAGAGAGAGACCCTAACATTAACAGAGAGAGACCCTAACCCTAAACATTAACAGAGAGAGACCCTAACCCTAAACATTAACAGAGAGAGACCCTAACCCTAACATTAACAGAGAGAGACCCTAACCCTAACATTAACAGAGAGAGACCCTAACTCTAAACATTAACAGAGAGGAGACCCTAACCCTAACATTAACAGAGAGAGACCCTAACCCTAACATTAACAGAGAGAGACTCTAACCCTAACATTAACAGAGAGAGACCCTAACCCTAACATTAACAGAGACCTCCACCATGTTAAAGTCGTGCTGGACAGGTCGGAGACCCTTACGATGATCGCAACACATAATCACAGGCTGAAACCCTGCAACAATAGAGCTTAGCGCAACATGGCCTCCATTTCAGCCTTCATTTTCAACTCAATTTCATTTTCAAGTCCAGCCTGCTACACATCTTGCCTTCAAGCAGACAGTGCCATCTTGTGGTCAGGAGGGCGTGCTGTGTTCTGTTGTTTGATTGGATAAGTCCCTCTCCCTGTGATGGGACGGTGAGGTGTCCACTTTCAGCGTGAGCTGGTCTGAGTCGTTTTTCTCCACTTTTCCTATCCAGCCCAGATGAAGACTCCTGCCAGAAATTTGTGCCCTTTATTGGGGTAAGTTTTCCTCCACCTGCTTTTATTTCTACATTTGGATCCCAACTTGTGGATGGAGGTTTGGAAATGACACATCTTGTACTCCCAGGTTGTGAAGGTGGGAATAGTGGAACACAGTTTATCGACATCCGGTGAGATTTTCCTACGACATCCCTCACATGCATCCAGACTTTGTCCAGTCCATGTTGACATCGGGAAAGTAGGGGTCCAGAAGCTCAAGTGTGTGTAGAGTGTGATTTCACCACCCATGGCTACACCTCTTGGTCAAATTAAAGTTACCATGTGCTATTCTGACTCTTGAGTGTAGCATCAGCCTCCCCTGGGTGTGACGTTCCTCTGGCAGGCTTCGCCGGTGTAATGGAGTAGTCCTGTCTGCAGGGGGCAAACTAAATGTGCTCTTGCAGCCTTAGAGGAAGCCTGTCCAATGAGAAAGCTCTGGACTGCATAACCTTGCTGAGCCTGTAACATGACCACTGAGGGTCTCGATGGGTCAGCAGTTGAACTGCAGAAACTCATCTGGTTTCAGGGTCTGAGTGCAGTCACTTTGTACACATGGTTTCTCACATTTTGGAAACCATGGAGACTCTGCTTTAGTATGCAGGCCTTTTAATCCAAAGAAAGGTTTATCAGAGAGAAATGATAGAGTTGAATAGTACGGTGTTACTGGGCCACACCTGCACCCAGACAGCATGGAGTGAGTGTCCTGTCATCTTCTGCTCCTGTCCTCCTAGTGGACTCTGATGATGCCCTGGGTGGCAGCAGTCTGGCTTCACCCACATCCCAGGTAGCCACACCCTATGGGAAAGAGACGCCGCCCCCATCTCCCTCCGGTACTGCGAGCTTGTCTGGAGCTGGGTATGTCACAATAGACCTATAATGGACTCAGTCTCCTACGTACACAGTGGATTAGATGACCAATGAATATGCCGTGTATGTTTGTGCGTGTATGTGTGTGTGTACGTATGTCTTGTTCCTCAGTTCTCTGGGCACAAGCGGCGAGCTGATGGGTCTCCAGGTGGATTACTGGACATGGCAGGGGCCGGACAGGAAGCGCGAGGGTGAGAAGAGGGAGGCGGTGATAAAGAACACCTTAAAGAGTAACTTCAGATCTCTGCAGGTGAGCCGCCTACCCTGCAAGGGTGAACTGGCCCCGCCCCCCTGCATGGCCATGACTGTCGTCACCAAGGAGAAGAACAAGAAAGGTCAGTCCAACACAAACACATATACACACACACACACACACACACTCACTCATGCATGCTCATACATACACATTCACACACATACACAAACACACTCATTCACACACTCACACACCCAGGGTGGTGAGCGAATAATATACTAACCATGATAGTCAGTACAGGACTTTCCAGACATAATACACTTCAAAGCACCATTTCTTCTCCCATGTATTTATTTGAATTTTTCACTAATTTTATATTCCTGTCTGTTATTTACAAGCATAACATGGTTCATATCATATGAAGAAATTGCATACCATGTTTTCACATTTAACAACACAGGCATGTATCAGCACAGCATTTAACAACACAGGCATATATCAGCACAGCATTTAACAACACAGGCATGTATCAGCACAGCATTTAACAACACAGGCATGTATCAACACAGGCATGTATCAGCACAGCATTTAACAACACAGGTATGTATCAACACAGGCATGTATCAGCACAGCATTTAACAACACAGGTATGTATCAACACAGGCATGTATCAGCACAGCATTTAACAACACAGGTATGTACCAACACAGGAATGTATCAGCACCACACAGCATTGGGACAACAGGCAATAAGTGTAAAATAAGGCACAACTACTGCAGTGCCATCTGTGGCAGTTCCTTGTGCAGTGCCATGCAGTGCTGTTACAGTTTTGTGTGGTGCTGTTACAGTTTATGCAGTGCTGTGTTGGGCAGTGTTGCAGTGATGTTGTATAGTGCAGCCACTGTTGCAGTGCTTTGGTGCTGTTTGAGTGTGCTGTGTTTGTGGCCTGTACTGCAGTGCTGTGGTGCAGTGCTGTAGTGCAGTGCTGTGGTGCAGTGTGTTGTGTGTGTCACAGCTGTGCATTTCTTCCCTAGTGATATTCCTCAGCAAGAAGATGAAGGAGAAAGAGCTGGACTCAAAGAGTCAGGTGATCGATGGCATTAGTCGACTCATCTGCACTGCCAAGCACCATCACACCATGCTGAGAGGTAATCAATCAATCACACCATGCTCAGAAGTAATCAATCAATCAGTCAGTCGATAAACCAATCGTCACAACAGCACAATCTGCAGCTGTGTGTGTGTATGTTTGGTGTATCAGTGTCCATAGACGGGGTAGAGTGGAACGACGTCAAGTTTTTCCAACTGGCTGCACAGTGGCCCACCCACGTTAAACACTTTCCTGTGGGGATGTTCAGCTACAGTAAACCCACGTAACCCTCCACCAGAAGACTGCAGGGACAGAGAGAAGCCCGTCCAGCACAGCAGTGATCAGCTTCCTGTGGAAACTGTCCTGTCTCATGTTTCATGTTTCTAGGGTTCAGGTTGATCTTGCTCTGTTTTACTGATTTACTGGTTTTTTGGTTTTTAGCTTCCATTTTATCCAGAACTATCCGTCACTTCTACAAGAAAATGAGTTTTTAATTCTCGACAAACCACCACCTTGATGGCAGCTAATTATGCACTTTCTATGAGTATGAGTTTGTTTTGGTTTATGTTTGTTTATCATAACATTTTTGAAATTCTGTGTGAATAACGAGTTTGGTGTGGGTGTGTTTGTTTGTTTCTCTGCAGTGTTACTCAGAGATGGGAATATTGCTGTGAATTTCAGACCTTGTCCTGAATGCGATGTGCTGTCTTGTCAATGACAATTTTTTAAAGCATTTTTTACAGTACGATACCTAATGTATTAACCTGCCTTTTTACTGTTAAAGCACATTGTTATAGGAAAAAATACCTTTTGTAAAGTAGCATACAGAAAGCATGGTATTGCAGAGTGCCATTAAAGTACAACACCACACGCCCAGGCACTTTGAATCTCCAACAGGCTGGAAGGGTGTTCTTTTAATGAAGCTCTGCATGCAGAGCCACAGCTACCAAACCACCAGCTCACCTAGAAGGAGAAAGAGTGTACAGAACTTCTCACTTAGAAGGAGAAAGACCGTGCAGAACTTCTCACTTAGAAGGAGAAAGAGCGTACAGAACTTCTCACTTAGAAGGAGAAGGAGCGTACAGAACTTCTCACTTAGAAGAAGAAAGAACGTACAATACTTCTCACCTAGAAGGACAGCCTGAAGGAGGGTACAGAATTTCTCCACCAACACACTAGGGTACCGTCATGCCAAAATGTAACCATTTCATTTACAGTTTCTTTTATAAATGAGAGTCCTGAGTTCAGAATGTATTTTCCAGGTCTTCCAGTTCTACAAAAGAACTGATGCACATATGATATTGAGATTTTTTTTTGTAGTTTTTGAGTTGTGCCAAACCTGGAATGAGAAACATCACCAATCAGATCTGCCTGAACTGTGGAACCACGTGATCCATCGGTTGATTCCCCATCAGACAATGACGGAATTCAATATTGTTTTTGTATTATTGGAATGATGTCATGTTGGGTCACGTGCTTGGACAGATCCTACAGGAACATCAAGTTCCTCTTGGCACATTTTTCTAAGTATTATGTTAGTTATCAGCACTTCACCATTTGTTGAACGTGAATCGTTTGTGTGCTTTGGAAGTCTGACCTTTTGTTTCGGATTTGTTTTGGAGTTTTTGTTGCTACTTGGAGATGTTAAAATATGGATAACCACACATGGATATGTCAGCACAAACAATTCGGAACCAAAACAAAGAAGTCTCAATTTTGCTCTCGCTCCACCCGTGATGATCTTCCAAACCACCTGTCCATTCCCCTCCTCGCTTGGCTTTCTGGGGGCTGAATGTTATACTGTGATATTACACACAGTGTCACAGCACCAGCTGTGCAGCAGGTCCTGAAGGAATAAACTCTTGAAGCAGGGAAAGCAGCTACATGCCCAGTTCTCATACTGATACAGAGATCATCTATAAACAAGGCATCTGTGCACAAAAACTTTTTTTTTTTTTTTTTTTAATTATGAGTATTTTTTTTTAAAAACGCTAATAAACCCATGGCATGCATATGATGTACATGATGTGTATGATGTGTATAATGTACATGTGTATAATGTACATGATGTGTATAATGTACATGTGTATAATGTACATGATGTGTATAATGTACATGCCTACTGCAATTTTATTTTTAGTTTCTTTCCATTCTGTATTTAATCAAATATTTCTAAGTTCTATGTGTACTGCTCACACCTCCACATCCCCTAGACACAGCCATGTAGCAGTTGAATAAAAAAAATTGACAGCAGCATGTAATGTAAATTTCAAACAGTATTTAATGTATTTTATATCTCTGTTGCAGACAGGCCTTAGACAAAGGAAAATATCTGAATTGTGACTCCAGGCTGCATGAAAAGCTGCTCACTCACTTCCTCCCTTCCTCTTTCCCTGCTCCCCTATGCTTTGGAAGCTGTGGATGGTAGGCTGGGTTAGGGTTGGCTGACATAACTCTTCATGGGGGGCAGGGGGCGGATCTTGCGACCAGCCCAGCCCCCCTTCCTCTTCCATTTGCCACTGGACGGTCTGATGCCCAGCCAGCGGTTCCGACCCGCCTTCCCAATCTTGCGCTTGTTGTGATCGATGTTAGACACCCTGCCCACGGTAGCAATGCACGTCTCCAGCACCTGCACATGGGATGGAGAGTGGAGGTTGAGCCGGAGCACACACAGCAGGGAGGGGCAACATGGTGCAGACCTCAGATCTTACACAGAAATCAGAAACAAAAAAAAAATGTTAATCAATAAATGCAACCAATGACAAGCCAGCAGCTGGAACAGCCGCCCTTACCTGAATCTGGTGTTTAGAAGGCAACTGAATGATTGCAGTTCCATTCACTTTGCGAAGTAAAACACCACAAGTGCCTGGTAGAGATGAGTTGAAACAGTTCATTATGAGGAGCTGTTACAGACATACAGACCAAGACGGCACCGTCATGGTTGAATCTACTGCCGGTGTAGAGGCAGTGGGACGGACCCTGGCAGTACCTGCAGCACGGATGCACTGGGCACCTTTGCCTGGCTGCAGCTCCAGACTGTTAACGAGAGTCCCGATAGGAAGGGCGCCCAGAGGATGGGCGTCGCCCTCGTTGGCCAGTACCGCCATCCGACCAATCACAGATGAAGTTCTGATCAGATCTCCAGCCTGCATGTTCTCTGTGGCGATGATCCAACGCTTGCGGTTGCCCCCAGCGACTAGGGCGATATCTGCTGTTCTGTCATGCAACCCACCGAGCATCAGAACCACAAATATCTCCTCTTTCAATGATGCATGCAAAAGCTACTAGTGTAAACATCGCCCCCCTGTGGTAAGATGGTAGACCACTAATAAAACTAAATAAGTTACAAGTGAGATCAATGACATGCTTCACTGCCAAAAAAGAACCACACACACACACATACATATTATATATATAGATTACACACAAAAATTTAAAATATATATACACACACATCACAATTTAAAAGGTGTTAAATCTGCACAATCATTCTTTTTTTCTTTGGCATCAACAAACCTGCACACATCTAAACGTGTGTGTGTGTGTGTGTGTGTTGGGAATCATGACTAGACTCCCCCTACACTGCATCTAAACGCGCGTGTGTGTGTGTGTGTTGGGAATCATGACTAGACTCCCCCTACACTGCATCTAAATGCGTGTGTGTGTTGGGAATCATGACTCTAGACTCCCCCTACACTGCATCTAAACGCGCGTGTGTGTGTGTGCAGCTGATGCAACAAGCATGTGTAGTTCTGCAGTTCTAAAATCTAGACACCATCCACACACTGTTAGTCCACCTTAAGTAGGTGTCGGACTAATTTACTCTCCAGCGTTCACTGCATATGTAGCTTTTGTCCTGTTGAAGCACTGTGAAATGGATTCATGTGCATAATTATTTTTCGATTGTAATACCACTTTGCACTTGTATTTTGAATCTGATCTTGCTACCGTTTTCTGCACTCTATACAGAATCTGTACACCCACACCTTTAATTATGAACCTTCATGTTCATGTATTTGAGCACATTTATATATGTGAGTGTGTGACTGTGTGCACAGAAGATTTAGAGATAAATGTTTTTAGGTGATGCTAAAATCTGCTGTGCATCACGAGCTACTGCATAACCCAACAGAAATTGTGTGTGTGTGTGTGTGTGTGTGTGTGTGAGAGAGAGAGAGAGAGAGAGACACTTAACACCAGATTCTGGTTTTGCACAGAGAGGGAAACAGCATGTAGTACATCCACAACAACCTGAGCGGTGATGGCGAGAGTGAGTGAGAGCGAGTGCTCCACCTGCAGGGGTCGTATCGGACTTCCACAACCCGCTCCTCGATCAGCTGGCTCTCCTTGCCCTCTTCGCAGTGCAGTCGATGGAAGTCGATCATGCGATATCTCTGCTTGTGGCCTCCTCCAATCCCGTGCCTCCGGATTTTACCTGAATTGAGAAAAGAAAGATTAAAACAATGTCTTAAAACAATGAAAAAAGCTAAACATTTTATATAAAACCAGTATAGAGTTACACTGTATTTTATAGAGTAAAACTAAATAGCTAGAATGTTGTAAGCAATGTTGAGTTTCCCCAACTGTTATTTCCTAAAGGAGCAGTTTCTTCACGCATACAAAACTACACACCAATGTACTGACACGCAGGCTGAGTTAAATGTACCAGTGTAATCTCTCCCTCCCGTCTTCTTCATCCCAATAGGTCGGATCGTGTACTTGTCTGTCTGCTTCCACAGCGATCGGTTCTGCCACACCGGGGCTGTTGTAAGGAGCCCTCGTGAGCGCGTCAGCGACGTGCTGACCGGCGGGTGGGCCAGCAGGGGATGTCTACCCGCCTGCGCGCTCAGTGCAGCGTTGACTAAAATCTGTTCATTAAAAACAGAAAGAGAAAAAACGTGCAAACAATCGTACCAGCTGTGCGGTTAAGGATGACAGCTTGAGGCAACAAAAACCTTTGATGCAACAAAAATCCTGGACGCACAGGAGATGAAGTGCACCGTGAGGCGAAGCTGGTGAGGGACAGCGCGTTGAAAGCTCGCGAAAGTGACGATACTGCCATCGCGAAAACGAAAGTGCAGCTCCTGGAAAATAAACACATTTATTCTAACCAGCTAAACGGCTATAACGATTTGAGACAAGTCATGCTACTAAAGCTAGCCTAGCTAATTTACAGTGAAGTAATGTTGGCTAAAAAGGCCAAGAAGACGATTCACACAAAATTACAATAAAATACCTCGTTACGGTATTAGAACATCTTACTAGCTAGACACCACAGACTTGTATGGGCAAGTCTTAACCAAACAGCAATGTCATCGGTGTGCTGCGTCCACGTTTATTCTCACTGCCTCATAAAACTTACTATGTTGCTCAGGATATTGCAGCTCGCGCTCGCACGGCGCTCCCGTGTCCTTCGCGTCGACGCCGCGCGAGGTGAGTTGGTCGCGTTTTAATGACATCATGGATAACGGGGCTGGGGTTTCTGTATACCAGTAAACGATAGTGCCTATGACAAATACATGCTAATGTTCTTTTTATCGCATAGGTTTGATATAACTAAATTTCCTTATTACCATATTAACTTATTACCGTTCAGAGAGAGTTGTGTCTAATGAAATTTCAAAGGCTCTGTAGAAACTTCAGTTCAACTGTATGACTGGGACACTTTACTACTCAAACGTTTGTTAGCATCAGTTTATATTTCTTCACGGGTTGCATGTTTATTTTAATAACGAATCCTTTTAGATTCATTAGAACCTCAGAGTTAAGAAATCCCCGGTCAAATACACAAACATTGTAAGCTTAACGCTTGAAATGATCATAATTATTAAGCAGGACTGTTCGGATTCAGCGTCCACACAGGAAACGTCTAGACACGTTCTAGCAGCAGATGGAGGTGGTGACAGGCTAATATCGAAAGTCTCCACTGCAGTCAGTCGCAGTTTTTAATCTCATAAGAGGCGCATGCAGGTCCAGAAGGTTGTGCGCGCATCAGCGTGAGACTGGACACAAGGGCAATTGTATAGACGTTCCGAGGTCTAAGTGGGACACTCCCCCAAAGGTGGTGGAGAATGACCACGTTATGATCCTGTGGGACTTCAGGATGGTTAAACCAACTGGACGTTGTAATATAATGGACAACGTAGCCAGGCTTGCGGGAGCTCTGTTTATTCAGGCTCGCGGGTACAGCACAACCCAACAGCCCTGGTGTTCTTATGGAAGCCTAGAGCGTACAATTACAAAACGCGTTTCCAAACTATCCATACATTACATCTCCCCTCTTCAGCAACATCTGCATAACTTCTGTTGCGGGTAACGAACACTGATACATTTGTAGGCTAACGCTTGTACATCAACAATGGCATATATTATACTGTTCTATACATAACAAAATAATTGTCTCCTTTATGTAAACAAACAAACAAACCCTAAACTTGAACTTTAGCTAACTTGGAAGGAGAGGTTCCTAGCACTTCACTTCCTTAAGGTGTCTTTACCACACCCGCTACTAACCACAACACAGTCTTTTAAGTAATCACAAATTTAATCTCTCCGGTGGTTTCACAACTCTCCCACACCTGGTGATGCACTGTCTGCTGGAATGTGCTGGAACTGAGCTGGTTCTCGAGGAGCAAGAGACTGTGGCTCTGTCCCATTCAAAGAGTCTGATGTTTCCGTCCAAGGCTCATCACACACTA